>VZTF01001239.1:0-150238 GCA_013397755.1 Cnemophilus loriae
AACCATTCCCCTGTGTCCTGTCAGCAGATCTCAGGCAAAAGTGCAGAATTATATCTTGGGATCTGAAATAATCTGATGATTACATGGCTTGGATATGGAGCTGATACATTTCAGAGGCTTTATTATAGCAGCTGGTAAAGAAATCTCATTCAGCCTAATCACAGAAATAAATCAATAAATGTGCTATTTTTTGAAACAAACAATGTGCTTATATTAACTTCCTTACCTCCACAGAGCACAGACTGACAGGATCAGGCCTGTTTGCTTCAAGGATAAATAGTTGCCCTTCATTTCCAGTGTTTAATCTACTTTGCTACTGATTCCTCTGAAGTCTTTATGAATACTATTTGGATGGTTCTTTCCCATATTTCTTTAACTTTTTTTTTAATAATAGATTTGGAAGAAAAAACCAAGTATTATAAACAGCTAATGCTGTATTTTTCATACTTTTGAAAATGTATTTGAAATTGCAAGATTTCTTCGCTGCAATCATATGATCATGGAGTCATAGAACGGTTTGGATTGGAAGGGATCCTAAAGGTCATCTAGTTCCAAGCCCCCTGCCATGGGCTGGGACAAGTGAGATCTTAATAGTGCCTTTGATAGAGAACTTTGAATATGTGATAACAGAAAGCGGGCAGAGGCAGGTCTATTCAACCTACTGGTGGTGTATGAGGAACAATGAGATAATAAACAATCCCCTCCTTCCTCTTCCTGCTGTCCCTCCCTCAGGAAAGCATGCAACCCTTACACTTGCACCCTCCCAGCAACCCTGCTATGGCTGGCTAACCTTGCGTCCTCACCTACACCACTGTGTTCAGACAATTTCACTTTGCTGGTACAGTTTACATAATATAATCTGTGGGGATGCAGCTAGACATTCTCATAACTTAAAAATATAGAATGAATAAGCCAGAAAGCAAAATATTTGAAGATTTTGGTGTGATGTGCTAAGTAGAAAATCTATAGGGAACCACAGGAAACTGTTTGGTCTAAAAAGAAGCTAAAGAAACTGCAAGTAAGAAACATCATTAGGAAATGAGGGAAATGTCTAGGACTGGTAGAAAAGGCTCATGAACACCAATCCATGGCTGCTTTTCTCTAAGGTTGGTATCCACTAAGAAGATCTGGAAAATCAGATTTAAAGCTTTGATGGCACTTTTAATGTTAGTCTTCAAGTAAAGTCAGATGTTCTCCGCAGCAACTTTGCTGCTTACTAACTGCAGTAGTGCAGACCTTTGGTTTAGTTCTGTAGGTGTTTATTTTACTGCCCACGCCTATGCCAGAAAATACACAAGCTCTCCATTCACCAAGTCAAATTAATTCAATACCTCCTATGAAGATTTTACAGCTTCTTTTGAGTGTGGTTTCTTTAGAATGAATCAATGTGTTTGCTCAGTGGTTGGAGCAGCTGTAATAACACTGTGTTCACTGTGCAACCTTATTTCATTTGCTTAGTAAGTATGAGCTGATTTTAAGATAGGTGGGTCAGAATTTTCCAGAAAAGTTTTCTTGTGAAAGTCATGGATACTTTTTTTTAAGCAACTGCCTCTTTCTTCAATTTTCGGTTAACATTTCTTTTTCCCATTTCATTAGGAGAAGAAAAGACAGCAAATTAAAATTATTTAGATGAGTCAGAAAAAAGCAGTAAATAAGAGAGGTAAATTATCAAAATTGATTGGGAGGGAAAAGATGTGAAAACAACTCACTGTTTTTCCACGGATTCTTTTATAATTTTACCAATTTTAAGGTATTTTTATTATTTACTTCCTTAACTCACGTAAATATTTCAAATTTCACTTTATGTAGATGAAACTAGAGCATTTTAAGAATGATCAATACTATTTTAAACACAGGTTTGATTAGACTGGCTTCTGTGCATATTTTTCCCCAGCATCTTCCTGGAGAGAGAATGAGCAGTATTGATGGTGGAAAATGTGCTTGAGGTAAGAAGGGATCTGCCACATGTATTTAATATGAATTATCCACTGATTTAGGTCCTTGAACTTAAGATACCTCTGTGACAGCTGTTGTTTTCTTCTGGTATGGTTTGGGGTATATCTCTGTGTTGTCTTTTTCTCTCTTCTTGTGTGTTCACGGAAGATCTTAATCTGAAGAGTTTATTTCAGGACTATTTCGTGCCTTGTACTACATGAAAGAATATGGGATAAATATTTGGTGGATCTTCTAGACATTGCTACCTCTAAAACTGCAGGAGCCATGATTTGATGAACCATGCTTGTGCTTTATGTCTAACCTTGGCTTCAGTGTAGATCTCACCCTGCCTGTGAAATTGGCAGCCTTGGGGAGGCTGGAGAGATGGCAGAGCAATCTCTTTCTGCCTTTCACTCAGTTTAGTGGAGGCATCCTCTAAATTACTATCCAGAGATTGGAGTAAATCATGCGTCTGGACTGTGTATAATGATGCTTTGATGAAATGGCATGTGGCAGTGACTTCCTTGACAGCTTTGCTTCAACTCTGTGTTCCCTTTAGACAAGGAGATTAAAAGCACCTGTCACAACTGTACCACTGGGCTAGCAACAGAGGGAACACTAACGTAGGTCATGGATAAAGAATCTGCTAAAAAGAGGTCACAGAAAATCTGCACTGAATTTGCTGCAAAAACTGCTGCCTTGATCATAGTGAACCCAGAGCTGTCTTGATGGAGGCTGTGTGGGGTGGAAGGAGGAGTAGAAGAGAGCCAAAGGGCTACAGATCAGCCAAGTTCAGCTTGCCCATGTGCAGCTGCCACTCACAGAGCACCTCTGCAGTATGTTACCTGAATTCTCCTCGGAGTCATATAAATGCACACACACATATATATACATATCTGCTTTTGTGTGTGCATCTATAAAGATTCTGTGCTATTTTACTGGGCCAGCTCTCTAGCGTAGGCTTCTCTCTGTTGATCCTACCACTAGACCAATGTGTTTCACATCTGTTTTGAATGAGCAATAGCAGTCTCCAAAGAATATCCTACTTTATAATTTCTTCCCATTTTATAATTGTGGTGTGGTGGCTGCCTACAAGTCACAATGTCGCCTCTTGTGAAATGGTTGCAGCAGCTGCAACTCTGATTCAAATTCTTGCGAAAGTCATCTGAATACTCCTGTCAGACAGAAATTGTCTTGTCAGGCATAAAATTAAATGGAAACAACCTAAATTGGCATAAAAATCAAAGAAAGTAGTACACAAAATATTTTGCTGGTGAGGCTCACTGAAAACTGCAGCACTGGCGTCTGTGAGCCTGATGTTTGATGGACTTTGAGAGAGATGGAATGATGCTCAGGCTACGGCTGCTGTTAGTAAATTTTGTGGTACTGAAAAACATTCCCAAGCACTACATCTCAATCCTCTGTCCTGCTAAATTGCTGAAATAGCTCTTTCACTTCTTCATTTTAGACAAAGCCTCTGGATGGTTCCAGGCATCATGGTATTCAGGACATGTCATGTGTCAGGGGCAATTCCCAAACAGCCTGTTTGGAAGTAGACAAACTATCTGAGAGATTAAGAGGGTTTAATAGCCTGAGTGTGAGCTGCTCCACCTCTCCTGGGCACCACATCAGTGAATGGTCCTAACTGTATTCCATCTCCTGCTAGGAGCAGAGCCTTAGGCTTTAGGCTCCATCTGAAATGCCATCTTATATTCTTCACTCTAGTAGCCTCAGTCCTGTGATTTCTCTTTGATCTGGTCGTACTGGCTATATCTAGAGCTGGAGACCAGTCCCCAGCATTGATTAAAGCATTAGCTGAGCTACAATCATGTTACCTGTGATCTGTCAGCATTTTTGCAGGTGATATATCCCATGTGAGCCTCAGAATGGCAAACTGAATGGTAGTAAAATTATTTCTGTCACAGATCTAGGAAATGACTCACAGTCCACAAAGAATAAGAAGACCAGTTTATGAAATCTAGGGAATTTTTCAGTTCCTAATGAAAAATAAAAATCACATAAATTGCATATTTTTTCAGGAAGTTTTCTTTCTTTTCCAAAGGATTTCTCTGATATGGATTATTTTTGGCAAAGTGCCATTAAGGTGCAAGTCCATTGAAGTCCTGTGTGACTCTACCAGCTTGTGGGAGCCTGTGGTGAAGGGTCACTGCAGTGTATGGGATTTCACTAGACTGTTGCTCCAAAATGGTATAAACAGGCTGACTGCTCTAAGTCTGGAAAGCTCTGTGGAAACAGTGATTGTCACAGCTTTTAACACAATGCTGATTGATTCTTATCTGAAAGAACTTTACATTTTTCACAGAAGAGATTCTGGTCCCTGGTTTCACAGTAGCTGAAGTGTCAGGCCAGTAAAGCTCAAAAGAAAAATTAAGGTTTAGGATTTCTGCTGTAAACTCGGGCTGAAACGGATCCAAGCAAACATTGTCTGCCCTCTTCTAAGCGACAATTTGATTGACACTCTCAGAGAAATGGTGATGTGCATCCATCTTCACCCTCTCCAGCTGCTGAAGCATCTCCTTACAGGGGTAGCAAGTCACCAGAGTCAGCAATCTATGGCTAGAGTCAGACCTCTCTGGTAAATCAAAGGACTGGAGAAATAATGTTGGATTTGGCTGCTGAATTATTCAGAGAAGACAGTCCATATGGATGCTGAAATGAAACAGATGAAAGCTGAGTTCTGGGGCAGATTAGAAAAATGATAGTCCAGAGCTTTGAAGAGCCTGAGGTTTCGCAGAAAGATCTGCAGTCAGCGGCTTGTCAGATGCCTCAGACATGCTTAAAATTGGTTATTGCTTTGACTAGAGACCAAGTGGCACAGTGGCACGTTAGTCTTAAGTCTACCTTGTAAAGAAGGGTATTATAGAGTGTAGTTGGATGAACAGCAGACATTGAACAGGACCTCCCACAGCATTAGATTTCAGTGGCACCATTAAGCAAACCCAAGCAAAAAAACTGAGATGATTGAGAGGATATGATCTTAAAAAACCCAAAAAACCAAACCACAAAAACATTATGAAACAGTGGAATATCCAGGGGAAAAAAAAAGGCTTTTGCAATTTTTTGCAGGGTTTTAAGGCTGGATCTATGACTTTTATCTAACAGTCAGGTTTGTTTTCCTTACCGGCTCCCAAAATAAAGCCTACTAAAATCTGGATGTGCTGTCAGAGCATCCTGAAGGGAGAAGGACTGGTTAAGACCAAGGTGCATGGCAGATGAACTATCAGATGGGAAGAAAATGTGATGATATACAGAAGAAAGCAGTGCTGGGTATGTCATACTTATCTACATGAGTGTGGCAAGCCGTCAAAAGTGCAAAGAGCTAACACTGACTCTTGCTGTACTAATAAAATAAATAGGACTGAAACCATTCTCTTCTCATCTAAAATTATCTTTCAAAACACGGCAGATACATACAGGTTTCTTAATTTCTTGAGGAAAGTCTCTGAACTCTACTGACTCCTGAACCATATCTAAATGCAAGTTTTTGTAGGACAAAGTTGTGTCAGGGACCAAGTTATTAATTTAACAGTACAGAGCATTAATTTTCTGCTGCTGGTCACTTTACTTCACTGAAGATAAGGAACCAGTGTGTCCCACAGACATTTCAGGATTTTTCTACTCAATACTGCAAGCTGACAAATGTTCTAGTCCTGATCTTGCAAAGCTCTTCAGGATGTGCCTAACGTTAAAGCAGCAGTCCCTCATATTAGGGTCCTACAGCCTCCTCTCACACAACAGGGAAACTGTTTTCCAGTGGCTCCTTATAGAAAACCACAACAAAAAGTAACATTATAAATTTATATGAATATTTATGTTGCCTCTTACTGGCCAGCAGTAAAACTGGTGACTTGTGGGAATTATTAAAATAATTTTTGCAGGCAATGATGGATTAAATTTTGTTCTTCCCCCTCCTGTTTCACAATGATATGTCAGTAATAACTTTCTCGGAATTTATTGAGTCAGTCCAGTTTTGAAATAGTAACATTAGATCCATTCCTTTATAATTGTTTCAATGAGTTTGTTTGGTGTTAAGGCTTATCAGTCTGTTCATTTAGTACTCACTTTCTAAACTGACCTCAAATTTATCCCATAATGTAGGATTTTGTATTTCACATTCCCACATTTTAAACTGTTCTCACATCCCACATTGTTAGGCTGTTTCTCCCCAGGCAGCTCAGGAACAGACTGATTACTGGAAGCAGGTTTCAAGGATTGGTTCTCAGGTAATCCTTGAATTTGCAAAGTTTATAAAATATTTCCATGTACCATTTTTTCTCACAATCCACTTCTCTGTGTTGTCAAAATTATTGTTGCCTTCTAACCCTTCACTGGGACAAAAGTGTGTGCCAGGGTCCCACATGGGCTATCAAAGGAATAAGAGTCATGATGATGTAGCAAATAACAACAGAAGGAAGAGCAAGAACCCCCACACACATAGCATTCCAGAAACTCTATTTTTAGTGAATAGCTGAGGCACTTCTTTCTTGGAAGGAAAGATGACCCAGCATCAGCCTCGGAAGCAGATAACAAGAGCAGGTGCCTTTTCGCAGCTGTGACCATGAACAGTGAAATCAATCATTTAGACACTTCAGGGAAGGAAATCAGATCTAGAAAAAATGTTATGTCTCCACTAGTGCAAATACAATGCTTTGTGCTCACTTAGAGCATTCATCTGGAGGGTTAAGGTTGTGCAGTGCTACGAAATAGTGCTACAGCACCGTTGTGATGCAATTTGAATCCATCCCAAGTAATTAAATTCAACACTGTATCCATTATGTCCCACGGCTTTACCTCTCTAGTTGAGAAGGCATAAATATGACATCAGCTTTGGTTTTAGTATCATTCATTGTGACCAAAATCCCTTTGCATCATTCAACTTTACAGAAGGTCCTAGAAGAGAATGAAGTTCTCTGAAGCACATTTTTCCTATAAACCTGGATAGAGAAACCAGATTAAACTGCTGTAATGACAGAATACAGAGCTTGACCTATATGTTGATGAAAGTGGGAAGCTTTTTTTCTCCTGTTCTACACAGAATATTGCCTTTTCCCTGTCCCTCCCCTTTCCAGCTCTTGTCCTGGGAAGTTTTGATCACGATGGCATTCATGGTCCAAGGCTGGTGCTTCTGTTGGGTTCCAGGATATGGTCCAGGGCTGTCTTCATAGCTCTGATCTTTGCAGAAGTTCCCTCAAGCTGCTTTGGAGAGTATCCATCAACTCCATGACATGACGTAGAGGATGTAGCAAGTCTCCTTTCCTTTACAGTGTCCAGTTTGACAACTTCTTGGATGTAAACATGGCATGATATTTCACCACCAAACCCCACAGTTATTGTAATTTAGCTGTGAGCGTGGGGCTGAAGTGCCAGGCCATGGAGCCAGCTGAGATGTAAATACAGGTAAGTCTGTACTGACTGGAGGGACTAGACCTGATAATTTATTTTTCTTTATCTGACTTTAATTTCCATCAAATAAGCTCATTTTTCCATTTCTATTTTGTGTTATCGTTGTGATAATGCTGAAGAGTTCCTGTAATGAACCAGGGTTCATTTTGAAGGATGCTCTAAAAACAGAGTAACAGCCCAGAGAAAGAAGGTGACTTCAGGAGTTTTCATGTGTTCTTGTGTGTCATAGCAGTGCAATTCATGCTAGAAAACCCACAATTTAGTACTACCAACAGCTAAAATTCTATAGCTCCCTATTTTTACCTGGCCACTCCTCTTACCCTGTGCAATACTTTTTTCCAATTCGTCTGTTGACCAGACTCACTTGAGGGGACCAGTGGGGCCCTTTCATCATCTGACATCTAGTGGCAGTGCTGTGCAATAGGGACGAGGTCAAGAAGAAAGCCGGGGATGTCACACGGTGGGAAAATTCTAGCCCTTCATTATCTCATATGGTGGGATGATTTCATTTTCTGATAGCCAACCTACGTTTTTAAATTTGTAGTCTTCTTACTGTAATGCAATTCACTTAGTGGTGCAACAACAAGTGTGTGTCTCTCACTAAAACAGATGAAGCATTGTGCGTTTGAACTGGCATTGTGCCCTTTTATAATACAGTCTTCCTTTAATTCTAAGTATTAGGAATTTCTGGGAAAAAAATCTTAGAGTCTTATCAAAAAGTCCTTGCTGAGCTTATAACAGAGGTAAAATTTTTGAAATACAAAACAAGGGCAACACTGGCAAAAATTAGGAAGTCAAAGGTCCTTTTAAATCATCCAAATGATGCCTACTCGTTTCCAAAGCCAGAAAATCCACAACTCATCACCTGTGCTTTCATGTACTCTTTATCCATTTGGGCTCTCCTGAAAAGAGCTGGTACTTTGCTGTGTCAGGGACACCACACCATGGTCTCTGAGTCCTTCATGCTCATGGTGCTGTAGACCACATTTCTGGTCACTTGACAACCTAGGAATGCCTGCATGTCCTCAAGATTTCTTGTCATGCTGCTGCAGCTATCTCCACAGACTGATGCCTTCTCTTTTGGATATAACACATGTGAAAGAAATCCTAAAAAACCAGAAAAATTCAAGCAAATTTTCCTCATTGACATGTCAATGTTTTGATTGACAAAAGCTGAGTATTTTCAATACAACTTTTACCATTTGTAATGTATGAGATGCTGATTAAAATAATCTAGATGAACATATGATTATTAGAAAAGTCTGACAATGCAAACTGAGTAATTAGTTTATTAGCATGAAGACAGTACAGTTTATTTATACTGAAATTTTAGATCTTATGCTGAATTGAGTTTTGTTTCAGAATGAAAGGAAATTGTAATTTTGGTATTTTCTATGATATCAAACATTCAGGTTTTGATGATTTTAGGTTATTTGCATCAGCTTTCAAAGGCAAATAGAAATTTGGCAAAGAAGTCTAAATGACAACTTTATTCTAGTAAGTAGAGTAATGGTTATTTTGTAGATGATTAGTGCTCAGCTTTTCTATTTTAAATACACAGATTGTGCTGTAACATAAGCTGTGACTTGTACAGGCGCTTGCCTAGCAGTAGCACAGTAGAAATACTACTATTTCCATTATTTTTGTCAAAAGAGAGAGATAAAATTACTACTGTGCATGGAGATAAACTTACTAAGTGTATGTGGTAATGAAACAAGACCTCCATCTCAGTCAGATACCACACATTGCTGGTAATTCCAGCTGCCAGCCAAGGAGGATGGCATCACTGCTGGAGGAAGACAATTGTATTTAGTATAAGAGAAAGGATAGAAACCCCTCTGTCTTGCACACCAATGGTTCATAGCTGTGGCATTGTTACAGAGTGTTCACACTTTGACTGTTTTCTTCAGTGTGCAAAAAAAGCCCCAGCAGCCCCGTATTTCTCTCACAGTGTCAGCCCAGCTTTGGTGACCAACACTAGGTGCAGAGACCAGGTTCTTAAGCAGTCCATGCCTCACCGAGAATGGTTGCTGGCCCCATGCTGAAGGAGGAAAAGGCTCTCAGAAGAGTTATCTGCAGGAGATCACCATGTGCCTTTTTTTTGCTTGGTGTTGCAAAAAACCTTTACCTGAGATCTATATCCATCTTTTCTATAAGTCTCTGCTCTCAGCCACACACAGGGAAAGCAGTCAGTAGCTGACTTGGGACTGATGTCGCCTTTGGCCACATTGTTTGAAGGTATCCAAAGGACCATCAGTTGTTCTGAACTGAGATGTCTCCATTAGGCATGCGGGCAGCTGTGGCCAGGCTTCCCATATAGCTTTCTCTTACCAGGATTTTGGGTTTTGTGGCCACGAAGTGCTCCACAAACTAAAAACATGCGAGGCAAGTGGATATAATGAAGAGCCTGGTTTCAAAAGCATCCTAGTGTTAAAGTCCATAGTTCCTTTGTCCTTTCTCCAGATAGATGCTCTAAGAGATAAATCTTTATTCCTGCCTGTTGGCAGTATATTGTCTACGCTCAGGATCACTTTTTTCCCACAAGCATTTTGTTTCACCCTCACTTTAAATCTTTAAGAATGGCATAATATTGGTCAAATTCACCCCAAATTGTAGAGACTTTTCCTGATGGTTAAGCATCTTTAAAGGCTCAGATCCAGTCAGGAGGACACCAGACACAAGTATATAGGTGGAAATCACATACTTAGATACCTAGAACTTGGCCTTCACAGTGTAACCGAATTCTTACAGAAGTGCTATGTGTGCAAAAATATCTCGCAGCATATTCAGAAATGAAAGAAAGACCTCTGTATTTTCCTTTGTACAATTTGCATTTTGTGTAGACCTCTGCCTTTTGATTCCCACTGATTCCCAAAATTATGGCCTCCAATAATCTGTACCTGAAAATAACCTTTACAAAACCAGAGGCAGAGGGAGAAAGGTTTGCAAGGTGGGAAGTGAAGCTCTGGAAAGGAGAGTCAAGGTGACTGCAAGGGGAAGGAACATGGTGGAGTCCATTCTCATTTATGCACAGATCACTTTTAATGTACTAGTGTGAATGTACATTTCTTCAGCCAAGTGCTTGAGGAATGGCCTTGCTTTGTGTGAACTTTGCTGTGGCAGTACAGTTCTCTGGTCTTAATGAGCACAGTTATCCCATTAGGGCTACAACTGCGCAAAAGATTTCAAAAGTAGTGTTACTTAAATACATGATGGAATTCTGGCATGAGTTTGAAGGCTTTGCTGAATCAGCGCCTTCACCTCTAATTAAATCCTGTCCTCTGGCTCACAATGTACACTGGCTGCGCTGTGTTCCTGGAAATGAGGAAAGAGTTTATCACGCTTAGAAACCAAAAAGATGTCTTTACTAATAGTCATTGTCCTTCCATGCTGCGCACATCTCCGTAAACAAACACTTGTTGACTTGCAGAATTTTGCTCCAGAACATACCTGTACCTGTTTGGTCTCCTCCTGAGATCAGTGTAAACTTTCCTTACTTCCTTACACTGAGTGTATATATTTTACACTAAAAGCTGGGTTTGTTCACAGTAATCCTGTTTGCAGTAGTATGAAGTGAAAAATGCACTGTTCAACTGCTTGGAAAATTATAACTAAACTAGAAACTGCATCATGATTTAAAGAGTTCATATATTTATTGTGTAAATCATATCCTCTATAATCTTCATTGAAAATCAAAAGCAGTAGTTATAAAAGTAATGGTGATAGCCTGAAACATAGCTAGAGGTAAATATATGCATATATATTTGTATTATATGCATACAAACACAGTTGAAAAATGCTTTTCATTGCTTTTTGTAAACTATATATTTTTCATCTTTATTACCAAGTTGTTATGTTTAATAATGACATTTCCCATATGTCTGTAAGTATTTCTTTTTTGAAAATACCTGCATTTTCAAGTACCAATTTTTCATCCTAACCAGTGCAACCCTTTCAGTCTAGGGCAAAACAGCTTCTACCAGTTCCCCTAGTAGTCGCTGATAATGTAGGGGACTCAGTCCCTCAGAACACAGTTTCTAGTACTCTCTCAGTGCTTCGCTATGTGTTTTCTCTTCGGTGATTTTGAATCACCAGCAACACGGCAAACACACAGCCCAGTTTATTTAATTTAAATTACGCTAATTATAGATCTAAGAAAGCATTTTTCATTTTCAAATCTAAGTACTTCTTCTCTCATACTTTTCCCTCCATAAAATACCTTTCTGCAAACTCTTATCTAGCAAATCGTAAGCCGAGTTAACCTCACGACTGAAATTAAGCATCTGAGGAGCCGAGCTGTCGTGAGCCAACCTGGAGCAGAGGCTGGGGCGGCTGTGAGCGCAGAGTGCCAGCTGTGAGCGCGAGGCGCCAGCTGTGAGCGCTAGGTGGCAGCGGTGACCGCGGGATGGCAGCTGTAACCCCTGGGTGACATCTTGTACGTGGTGACAGCTGTGACTCTCGCCTGCCAACAGTAACCACTGGGTGGCCTCTGTGGCCGTGGGGTGCCAGCCGTGACCGCCGGGCTGCAGCTGCGAGCCCTGGGTGACAGCTGTGACCTTGGGGCGGCAGCTGTGAACCCCCACGCCCAGCCCAGGGAACCCTGATGCAGAGGCAGTGGGCAGTGCTGGCAGGTCCCTGTGGGCTGTGTCCATGGGAGTTGTTTGGCTGTGGTCGGCAAGATGAAGTTCATAACTCCAATCTGTTGCAAGAAGCAGCATTTTCTTTGGGGGCCTGTGCTAACCTCCCGTACCCACAGCAACTGCTCCAAAAATAGGCACCACCTTCATCAGTCCAAGGCTGAACAGTCACAATACCCACAGTCACAATATCCAGAGGCTGAGTTACCCACCCCAGACCCAGACCTAGTCTTTAGGAGCCTATGTTGGATTTTTATCTGATAGTTTGAAACCTTGCGCTACTCATTTAAGTGGAGGCTGTAAGGCCCTTGGTTCCACCAGCAGCATTTGTTCCTATCATACAGAGAAGGCATTTCCAAGCATTCCCTGCTCTTTTAGCCCCTGCAGGCTGCAGAGCCCCACAGAGCCTGCACAGGCCCACATGCACCCATATGGGGGCAAGGCACACATGGATCTATGTCCACTAACTTACCTAAAGTTAGCGAGATACAGTGCTTACAGACCATAGAAACACATGAAGCCCGGGATGCATTAGGAAAAACCCAACAGACATCCCTCATCCCAAGCTGATTTAATCAATGAGTGCAGACAGACCATGAAAAAGTCTGATTCACAGCTAGAACCACAGAATCCACATCTCAAACATCTAGACCCTGTCTACAAAGTACATGTGCAGGGTACACTCAGTAAGGTCACTGAAATGGCTGTCATTAAAAGCATTCACCCTGCAAGGCTCTCTGCCCGTGTGTGTAGACCTCAGAAAAGTTCTCTCCCTGTCTGAGCCAGGCCCCTCATCCACAGTTCTTGTTGATGTCCTCTCTTGGCACCTGCAGTGTCTGTACTGGGTTTCAGTTCTCTGCTTTGGATGTTGCTCTGGCATGTCTGAAGGACCAGTGTTCAAAAAGGTTCAACTTCATAAGCTATTCAAAGAGCATGTCGGCTATCACTGCTTAAACACAGCCTTGCACCTTCCTTTCCTGTTATTGGGATCTGGGCAATTTGCAGTAACGGGCATGAAGTTATGGATGAGTGCAGGGAAGCGTGGTTATGTACATCCAGGTAATAACAAGTTCCTTCTTTATATGTTCACTCCCATGCTTGTCTTTTTTCTTCCTTTAAGGTACCAAACCGTGAAAAAAACTCAGTATCAGTTTTCTCAAGGCTTTTGGGGTATCTGTCTGTCATCTGGGAGCACAGGGGAGAATTGCTCACTTGAAATGGTAAGATGTGGCTTTTAAGCTCTGCTCTAGCAAGTATTTGATCATCGATAGCTCCTTCCCCACTCTGTTAGCTGTTAACTCCCATGCCAGTGTCAGGAGATTGGGTTCCTGTAGGCAAAGAAGTGAGCAGGACTTTTCAGGACAATCCACCAGAAATGCTGTGTGGTTTGTGTGCCTCAGTAACACATTACATTAGGATGTATAATTTCCTCATTTCAGTTCAGTCTCATCATCTTACGATCTTACGATTCATTTGAACAATAGCTGTTGAAAAACGTTAATTGGATGAGAAGCAAATGACCATTTTTCCTAGTGACATGAAACAACTAGAAAGACAAGTGTGGATTAGCTGTCTCCTTGGTTTTACATGTCATTTCTGCCTTGCCTTGTCTGCCCTCCTAAACTCCTCTTGTCAACAGTAGTGGGAATATGGTATTATAAAACTGAATGGAAATCTGCAGTGGAAAGCAAGTAGAATATTTAGTAAAAACACTGAGAAAATTATTTCAGCCTGACCACATGGGATCCTGTTTTCTGTGTGTCTGTGTGCCCATCTGGTCCAACAACAACTGGAGGTACTGGCCGATTTTTCCAAGCCTCACTGAAATTTCACAGTTCCTACAGGTTTTGTCGAAAATAGCAGCTGGCTAGAGGAGGAAAACCCCTGTTGATGGGAAGACAGATAATTCATCCTAGGGCTGGGCTGTGGGGCCAGTGGCTGGTCACCCCATGGGTAACTACACAGCATTACTCAGCTAGACACCTAAATATAGTATGGGGACAGGCATTATGAGGAGCTATAGGAGGCATAAGAGAGGGCGAGTGGTATTGAGAACTCTTTAGGGCTGTGGGAGTATAAGGTGAGGTGCAAGACGTAACCCCATGTTGTCCAGGCTCCTGGCAGAGATGGAAGGATAGGACCTCCTGTAAGCACTCTTCGCTTACTGGATTTCTGTTCTGACACTCCCATTCTGGTTCCTATTCCTCCAATGAAATGACAACTAAAGAGGGAAAACTGAGTGACCAAACTGTTACCACCAATCAGAAGTCAAGTCTTTCTGTGTTGGGAATGACTTTTTAGGCCTTCTTTGCTAATAAAGGAAAAGCAATACTGATTGCTTTATTTATTTTCACAGGTGACCTGTGAACATGAACTGCACACTGGTTTAACAGAATGCCAGAGCTGCTAGTCAGAAAACTTCATTAACTGCATTTCACTGTTAAAGATTAATTTGCCTTTAGACAACACATTTATATAAATTATGCAACAATGCTGCACCTGAGAGAAGAAGGAGCACAGAGTAACTATGATGTTTGTTTAAGTATCTGAAGACAGAGGAACTTGCCTATGTGTTGCAAAGAACTGAATAATCTTCCTCTATGACTCAATGATTAAACATTTCTTGAAGTTACAATCATATTACATACCGAGCAGGCTGTGTGTGAAAGAGTAATCTTGCCTCTGAGTATAAACACTTGGGTGTAACTTGGCAGCTTCCGTGACTGTGCTGTTAAACTGTGCTTTCTAATACACAGCTATCAGTTTAATTGAATGGAGAAGAGTTTAAGGAGCCTGAAAATACAGAAATAGGTAAGGACCCATCTCCATCCCTGCCTCCAGCATGTTCTGCTCTTTTCATGTGGGATATCACAATCACTCCACAGTGTCTGTGCAAGCAGGTGCCTTCAGACAACTCTGTAACTGGCTTGTGGTGGTAGTAAAAAGCTGCTGTTTTAACTTGTCAAAAAAGTGAACATCATAGAGGAGAAAAGTAGGATGTCCTATTCTGAATAAAAAACTGAAAGATACCCATCAAGGACACTATTAATTCCACCCAGCCTTATTTGTCTGAAAGTTAAGTAATCTAAGCTACTTGGGCAGCCTTCCTCTGCAAAGACATTTTCTCTGGAGGCTGAAGACACTGGTTTGCCCCAGCATAGTCTTTGAGGGAGAGGAGAGGAGAGGAGAGGAGAGGAGAGGAGGATGACACTATGACTCTATAGATTTTGTCTGATTTTGTGAGGAGTTTCCATGGCCCTATGCAATAGATGTCAGATGTATGTGGACTTAAAGCACATGGTTTGTGTTAGCAGAGCAAAGGTTGTGCTCCACGACATGTTAGTTGAATCTATCCTTGAATAGAGCAGGGCTGATTTGTGAAGGATGTCATTCATAGCTTCAGAAAAAGTGGACGCTGATGAAATGTTTATTGTTATGCTATCAAGACAGATCAGGGTGATTATCAGGTGAGATAATTTGTTTGGACATTGGGATTTCAGGGTAATTTTGGTGGCAAAGTACTGTTGTGATGTGGAAGGAACGAGGCTGCAATATTCAAAGAAGAGTAGGACAAGACGCAGGAAAATGCATCTTCTGCAGAATGCAGAAAGGCAAGTGACTAATTAAAAACCTGCATCTTGCAGATGGAGAGAAAAGAAGCTTGCTCTTTGGAGAGAAAAGAGACAAAGTACAAACATTGTATGCTGGAGGGATATTATCATATTAATCTGCAGCCTTTCACACTTCAGAAATGTAGAATGCCTTCAACAGATGAAGCAGAAAACAGGTGCCATCAACCTAAAACTGTTTATTGCCATAGTATTAAAAAACCCCAAACCATCTCTGAGAATAAAGTAATAAATTATTTCGTACATTTTCCACTTAAAAGAAAAATGCAATTTTGTTCTAGTCTTTGAAGATAAAATTTGAGCTGACATGTTAATTTATTAAAATACGTGAAAAGCCTTTACGAAAACTAGTCCCGTTGCCTATTCTGTAGAGCAGTGTACATACAAGCAATTTCTGACATCTCTGGAATGGTATTTATTGTCTTCTGCTGAATGTAAGAAAGTTTAATGATACTAACAGTTAAACCAGCTGTTACTCTTCATTTCTCGGATAACTTTTTTAGCAATAGGGTCAAACTCCCACTGTTTCGATCCATGGAAGAAATAGAATAATCCTGGAAATGAAAAAGTAAAGCATTATGTTATGGATACAAGAAATAGCTTCATTCTGACAAGTCACCTTTGTACACACGGGAGAGGATCTCTTCATTTCTGTCTTTTGCAGGATGCAGCAATAATGACATTCATCACAATTTCAGAACTTATGATCTCTAGAACTAAACTGATTTTGCTTAAAAGCTCATTTCATTTACCTTTCTGTTGAAAAACAGCATCAACCCTTTGGCTAATTCCTGGAAATTCATCGACTGTCAGTCTGGGATAACCCCTCTCCATGGTCTGGCTGTTTTCGTCAAACCTAAATCACATGAAGGGAGACATGCAATTTTACAGAGTTTAGACCTCCATTCTGCACAGAGTTAAGCAGCTGTTAAAAGGTGCCCACCATCTGCAATTTAGTTGGTTTCACTGGGGTTGCAACAGAAAGTTGTATTATTTGCTTGCACCAACTGCTGCAGGATGCTGGCCATTGTGTTTTCCATGAGGTTGCTACTTGTTTGCTGATAAAGGCAGGTACATCTCCAAAGAAGCTTCTTAGGTGAGATAAATTGGAGGAAGATACACATTTTTTACTCCAGGGATGGAATTTACTTTCTCTAATGATAACAGTGTGACAGACAGTGCATGGAAACTGGACAGACTGATTCCTGCTCTAGTTAGTGCACCTATTTATGGCATGAATTTTGACTCCTCCCCTTAGACTTTGATAAGATATTGTACATGGTCCTCTACTAGCTGACTGATTTAGATGGAGGCAAGGAAGCTGGCTTATTTCTAATACAATCAAGTTGTTCCTAACTGAGCCAGGACAATTTTAATGAGGTGGGGCTAAATTACAGGATCTGAAACGAGAACCCAAAAGGTTCTTCCAGATTTGAGGAACCCTCTCAGGGAGAAAAAACCCAAACAAACAAAGCCTTTGTTTTACTTCTCCTTGGATACAAGAAATATTTTTCACAGGCACATGAGGCTGAGAGAATGAGTTACTAGGTAAGAAATGCGTGTTGTGGTTTTCTTGTGTGCTATAGTCTTGTGACCAAGGCAGTAAAATAACAATGCAAGATATTGTAAATACTCTACCCAAACTGATCAAAACCAAAAAACAGGAAACCACAGGAATCTCAAAATCCAGCTGACACTGTATGTCTCATTGAGGAACCCCACAATTAATCACAATAAATTCCATGTGACCCATGCTTTCCCCGGCTGCCTGAGGAAGACCTTTGCAGCCAGTGTCCTTGCACACAGAAGGAATCTTTCAGCTTCTCAAAGCTGATTTCTTTCTTCCACCTCCCTGATTTTTGGGTATCAAGACTCACTCATGCTAGTTGGGGAATAGGATTTAGAGGGAACATGTTGAAAAGCCAGCGCTAACCAGTTGAAGACAGGGAAGGAACTCTCACTTTTCTTTTTCTAAAAGGGACGAAATAATCCAGGGCTTTTCAGAAACCAGAGAAATCCCGCACAAGCCATCACATCCAGCCTTCTTTTGAAGTAGGTTAACTTTGATCCTTATTTTTCAGAGACATTTTTGTGTTTGTGAAAGTTCTCTAGATGCTGGATTTTTTTCAGCTTCCAGGCATAATATATCAAAGCACATCCACATTTTGAATGCTCACTTCAGGACAGCCTTAAGCTCTCAAAACACAAGACTATGCTTTTCTCCCCATGTGGGAGTCAAAGAAACACTTCTATCCTAAAAGTAGGATTACCATAATTACCTAGTTACATACAGTTACCTAAAAGGTCTACTTTCTCTTTTATCACATGGTTACTTTAATTTATATTCAGATTATATTTGAGTTATTAATAGGAAAACATTTTTCTATTCTTCTTACCTCCAGTACTTGTCACCTATGAAAAAGTCTGTTTTCCCTGTATTTTTATTACAAACAGCTGCATCAACTTTCTTGACACCTTTAGGGAAGCCCAGAGTGTTGATATTCTTTGGATAACCAAGCAACACCTGATATCCGCTGATAATCCAGAATTTGTTGCCTGTCAAGAGAAATTAAAATATTTAATTTCAGCAGTCATTTTTGGACAGCACATGATAAAATGCACTCCTTTATTGTAGGCTGTTGGAAAACTAGATGAAATGTTCTGAGTCTTTAATTTATTTATTTGAAAAATGAATTTTACGCACAGATGCCTTCTTTTCACATAATTGAATTAGGAAAAATATTAAAGAAAATCTCATATGTCACCTTTGAAAAGTAGGATCTGATCTTTTGTGTTCTCATATGCAGCTTCAATACCAGGAGGCAGATTTGGCCAGAAGGCAGAAATTAATTCATGTTCAGCTTCTGAGTTATCAGGATAGACCCGCCATAAGTGCCTGATTTAAATATGAAACAGGTTTTGTAGTACATAACAAACCACAGAAACTTCTATATGTGCAGAAGAGTGTGAACAACATCGTGACTTACAAGCTCTTTCTTGTCAGTGGAGCTACCTGGGTTGACGTGTCAGAAAGGAACTAGCTCCCTGTACTGAGAAGTGTTTTTAAATTCTGGCTTCTTTCTGGCATTACCCTTCTCATTCATACTGATTGATTAATGGGATCAGTTATAAGCAGCTGAATACTTCAGGATGTTCCTGTATCATATAGCAAGAGGGTTATAGGAGCCTAGGTGGGATTTACTGTGAGCTCTTCACCTGATGAATTTTCCAGATTACTTTGGTCTTGCAAAGGTGACTGGAGGAGAGATTGGCCCAACTGTATCGTGAAACATACTTATTTCTTAGTAATTTAATTACATTAGTAAAATTAATTAAATGCGTAGTTAAGTGTTCAAGGCAAGGTTGGATGGCGCTCTGAGCAACCTGGTCTAGTGGGAAGTGTCCCTGGTTGAAATTAGATGATCTTCAAGGTACCTTCCAAACCAAACCTTTATGTGATCCTCAGGAAATACTTGCATCATTTAGTCAAATCACTACTCAGTGTAACCATCTATATATTTGATAATAAGGTCTCATTGGTACTGAGGTGTTTTCTGGCAAAATTGAAGCATGTTTTTTCAGAGGATACTGTAAAATTATTACTATAACTCATATCTGTTAAAACTTTTATTTCCATGAATTAAAATCCATTTGTCTCGTTTTAAACCCTGAACCACAAAAGCATTCAGCCTTTGTATAAATAAAGAAAAAATAAACCCCCACAGCGACAAATGTCATATCAGTATTTACCCGCCCTTTAGAAAAATGGCTTCTTGTCGGAGTGTAGTTATAGCATCGAAAGACATCTGGGAGGCACAGGTTTTAGGTGAAGTAGGGGTGCTTGGCCTTTTATCTGGGGCATTTGCTGGGGATCCTGAGGGAGACATTTTGGAAAAAATACACCAGATTATAGAAATATTAAGGTTTTCACACCTTGCATTTTTTTTTTAATATTACAAGAATACGATTATTTTTATGGTGAAACTTTGTGAAAGAGGTTCTCTCCTGCTTACCCTTTTTTTTAAAGCCATGTGTCTTACTCACCATAAATGGACTGAATGCCACTTATATCATCTGCAGAGAGGGGAAATTCACTGGGGCTGATGTAGGCATAATTGGGGAACATGAGAGCCCTCCGATCATTAGAATGGGAGAGACCCAGGGCATGGCCAAACTCATGAGCAGCAACAAGGAACAAGTTGAACCCTTAAGAAATTGATAGAGAGAAGAGATCAGTCAAATTTTACTCGGCAAATGGCTGATATGGTCACAGCAGGGCTATTGTTCAGGGACAGTTTTCATACAATATATTGACATTCACTAGGGAATGCATATTTGTGAATATATTTTTGTATAGGACAAGACTGTGGTCTTCTCCCACTAGAAGGGAGAGACTTTTGACACCCCTGCTTTCTGTTAGCTACTGAAAGTGTGTGTATGGCATGAGTAGATATCCGAGGGTGAGTGTGGGTGCAGCTCTTTGGAATGTCCTGGCAGGGTTTCCTGGCTGAAGTAGAGCAGATTAGATAGTGAGTCAGATCAAACTAACAGCTCTCCAGGGCAAGGCAGGACAACACACTCTGTGCTCACTGCAGGTATCAAAGTGTCGCTCTGTGTGTCACTCTCCCTCCTACAAACCTCAGAAAGAAAGGTGAGATGAATAGACTAGGAAAAATAAAATGTTAGTAAAATGCTTTATCTTTTTACTATTAGGACTTTAAAACATATGGTTTCTTTACAGATTTGTCAAACAACATAAATTTTTAAAATATTATGATCATGCATGCTTATTCCCAGTGAAATATGTTAGCACAATAAATAAATAAAAATGGAATTTCCTTCAACATGCATTCCTCCAAGTAACACGCCTTTCTGCATTAGGGAAGAATGATCATCTGCCCTGCAGACCAAGATCCAGAAATGTCAACAGATTTAGTGAAGATCACAAGTCTGTGGCAGAGGAGAGGACTGGTCATCGATTGCCCAAGAAAGGCTGGCTGAAGCCAAGACATTCAGTTCTCAAAAAACCAAACAAAATAAAGCCTCATTTTTTCCACACATGTTTCCTGTCAGTCCTCCCCTCTCACGAATCTTCCGAGTGCTCTGAGTTCTGCAATGTCTGGCTGCTGGAGCTGTGCTGCTGAGGAACAGCAGAGAAGCTGGGGTTGACCCATTCAGTCCCAGTATGGGGAAAACATTGCATTTAATCACATTACATGTCCATCCCTCATCCCTCCTTTTTTTTTTTTTTTGCGCCACAAGAAACCCACACTCTCCTGCTTGTGTGGTGGCTTTACAGCACCTTTCTGTTCATTAGCTCCTGCTCTTCCTGACCTCGATTCTTCTGCTATAGGTTTCCATCTCAAAAAGTGGATGAGGAAAGGATCTAAAGTAGAAGAGGTTGATGTGCCTGTGTACTGATGGATCTGTTGGAGGCAGTATGTGCTGTATGGCCAGCCTGGAGGCTGAGCGGAGCACACACGTCCCAGCCAGACTGAGGTCGGGCACTCAGTGTTCCCCTCTCTGCTATCTATTGTTGAACCTACCCTGGACTTTTTAGTGAAGACTCTTCATTATCACTGGTGGCTGTATTGATTTTTAGATGGTGGGGATGTCCTCTGAAGGCTGCTGCAAAGCACAGGCTGAGGAGGTGCCAGACCTGGTGCGCACCAGGAGGGGAAAGGACAAAGCTTTTATCGAGGGTTGTGAAACTCTGGGGGACACGGGCCACCACCAGCCCCCAGGTAGGAGTGGCTGTGTCTGTGGCATTCCTACCTGAAAAGGATCATTGTGTTGGTATTTTTATCAGTGTTAAATAAGGACTAGAGTAGATCAGGCTGAGTTTATGTATACGCCATTGTAAGCATCCCAGTTGGAGTATGGCCTGTAATATCCTCAAACTGCTCTTGTAATTAATGTAGTGTTTCATCTCAGTCTCTTTCTTCACTTAAATAAAATCAGAAAGGAATTTATTCATCTGCATAACACGTTAGAAACCTTTTTTGAACCTACCAACTGAGCCTGTGGTCCAGTCTTCATCCTCATCAAAGTGTACATCACCACCTAAACCACTGCCAGGTGGAAAGGCATGAGCAAGGACTCCAAGCGGGCCATCAAAATAGCGAGGGCAATGTCCATGAGCTAAATAATATGAAATTGAAACAACACTGAGCTTAGGTTATGACTACTGGAAGATCTATGAATTAATTTTATCATTGTATTCGTATTACCTTTGGTCCCAAAAGCAATCATTATATCTGCTATTCCCTTATGAATGCGAGTGAAAATCAGCGGGGTGACAGCACTCCACACTTTAAACGCCTTCTCAATTGCTTTATCCACATCCTGCTTGCTCATATCTGGTGTGCGGTTCACAATTCTACAGTTATGAGAATTCAAGTATAATACTTAGCATTTGCAGAAAAAAAATCCCTAATATGGTTAAGATGATGAAGAGAAAAATATCAGAAGAAATGTAACCTGTAAACAAATAGTTCCCAAGATTCATCTTGGGCTGAGTGAGTTTGATACGTGATAACTGATTGTGTTTGAGATATATGATAACTCTCCCATATGTGTTTTTCATAATCAGTTGTGTACACATTATCAGTTTTTTCTTAAAATGGCCCTTAACCAGGAGGTTGTCACTTGAGCATGAGGAAAGTTATCTCCTTAGGTTTCCATGACTACTAAACTGTTGTCTCAGCAAATTTTAAAGCTAATGAGGCTTGTAGAGGGTGCAATTGATGTTTCTGTTTAGCTTAAAGGGTGTTTGTCAGGAGTGATACATGACAGGCAAAATACTATGATTGAACCAGTAAATATTAAATACCCAGCTTGATTCTCAGAAATTCCTCTCAGAAGCATGCAAAGCTAACAGCTGTTGAGAGAGAAACAGTTTTGTGTTCCCAACAGGAAACAATTGCTATAGAAGTTATATTTAAATATAACAACTGTGGATACACGCAAACCTAGAATTTGAGCTAGAAAAGTAATTACTGAAATACTACCTGTATGTCAGTTTGTTTTTTTTCCATCCAGGCAGAGTGAAGCCATAGAGACCCACATCGGGAACTCCACACCTGGGTTTCTTCATAATTTCCAATGTCTCATTATCCAGTTTTCCAGTCAGTTTCAAACCAAAAAATTGTTGCATTTTCTGAAGTTTTTCAGCTGTGGATTCAGCATTTTTTTTCCACCCAAGCTGATTTGGATCTGGCTCAACAGCATAGAATTTATTCAAATAGTTCTAGTGAAAAAAAAAGGCAACACATTTCACATTTTGATCTGTTTCTTAAACAAATACCTTAGGACTGATGTTGTGTGTGTAGGTTGCTGGCAAAACCTTCTGCCTGTGATTTTGGAGCACAACAGATGTTTTCCCGAGGATCACAGCTAAACAGAAACAGACAACATTGTCCTGACTCTTATTTACTTGACATTTCTGGTTTGTACAGATTTATCCTACTTTACTAGAGTTCGGGCAACAGAGTTCTGTGCAATAGCATTGTCTCAGAAAGGCAGCAAGCTGCTGTGCAGGTGGAACACACAGATTAGGTCTAAAAATAGAGGGTTCAATAGATCTCAGATATGGAAAACAGAGTTACCTGTACAAGATTTGCATCTTCTTCATTGTCTTTCTCTGGGTGGACGGGAAGAGCGCTAGAAACAGCTGCGCATGTTACAAGCCAAAGTGAAAGAGTCTTCATTTTTACTCTCATTTCTGCCCTGGTAGGAGAGCAGCCTGCTTTCTGCTCCATGTACCTTCTTTCTCATGTCCCAGTTCGTATGGTTATGAGGTGCTCTGGAGAGTCAGCTATAGACTGACTCAGAGCTCATCATGCTCTGATTCCCTCCACACAAGCTATAACACTGTGCAGACTGACACAATAAAACTTAATTGAACCCATCCGATTTCACAGTCATCTGAAGTCAGTTGGGATCTGAATATGTCTAAGCCGCTTCGCTACCATTTCAAAACTGGCACTCAATTTTGGTTATTTTACACTGAATTTTAGGAAACCTGAGCCATTTCATGCCAGATTAAATGGTAGACAAATGCAAAACCTTGTAAGTTGCCCCAACACAGCTGTGTGAAATGGGGCCACCAAATGTAGAGGTACTCTTAACCATTCTCAGCCTAGAAAATGTGAATTGTGCATGAGATATGAATCCCATTAAAAAAACCCCAAAACAAACTTTGGGAGAAATTACTGTCAGCAGAATATTTTCTTTTCAAATTGATTCATAAAGTGAGACTGAATGTTTTGGAAAGGATGAAAATGCCGATTCCCTACCCAGCTACTCCTGGCAACTCTTTGAAACAGTGTGTTTCTTTTAAATTATTCACGTGGAATCCAGGATATACATAAAGGAGAAAGATTTTACCTTATAAATTAAGCCTAAAGAATGTGAATAATCTTATATCTCTGTCTGCACTTATCTATCTATCTATTTATCTATCTAATCTTCTATCTGTGATTTCATCACTAAAGAGTTTTTTTCAGTTTAACCACATTAGCCACAGGGGATATGATTATTTCCTGTCTTAAGTAATTCAGAATAAGGGAAGTTTCAAGAGTCACACAGGCTGTGACAAATTATGGGATTTCACCCTGTTCCAGCCAAGCACCTTCCTCTTCCACTGGCAGCAAAGAGAGCTGAAGGTGTTCGGCACCTCAGAGGAGCTCTGCCAGAATGTACTCAACTTTTACAAAACAGTTGAAAGAAGTGCCTTCATGTTGGACTATGACTTTTTTCAGGAAACACTTGCTTCCGTGTTTTTGGCTTTTTTTGCTGCCATTTGCAGCCAATTTTTCTCCAGCTGGACGCATTAATGATGAATTTTTTTATCCCGATAGCTTTGTTGTTAAACTTGTTGTTAATGGCATTTCTCAACTACTCAAAAAAAAAAAAAATCAAATCTTTTGTTTGATTATTATCATTGCATTGTATGGTTCCCATTCAATTCTGTATGTATTTGACCTTATTGATTAGATTTTTGTTGATATAATGCATGTTTAGACAGCTACCTAACAGACACCCATTTGTGAACAATTAGGAATGTTGAGTCCCTGCTGGTATTGTGTTAAGATCATGACCACGTTGCAGCACTATTTCTGGTTCCTGGGATGCTGTGTGTAACATCAGCTGGTACTACTGATGTGGTGAGGATGGGCAGTGAGCTTCCTGGGTTAAAACAGAGGTCACATTACTGCTGTCTTCTAAGAGGAGAAAAGAAGACATGAGGTAGTTCAACATCCACCAACTCTAATAAATGTCAAAGATAAGGATTAGGAAACCATAACCAGAACATGCTTGTACAGCTTCTTCTTTTCCCAGACCTGAAGGCCAGCTACAGACATGTTTGTGAAACATCACTTGTGGGAACACTTTTTTGGGTCCCTCTCCCATGGGCAGTGGGAACTGGCTGCTATGCTGTGTAGCTGGCCAGGTTGCAAAACCCTGGTAGTGCTTTGTGAGATGTAGATCTCCATCATTTGTCTTTCAAATGTCTTCTGATTAAACACTAACTTTAGCTGAAATTAGAAATATATTCTAAATTAATGGTTTAAACTTCTCTAGATCGAATGAAGACGTTTGTAGAGGTCAGATGACCCTGTTCTAGGACAGTTTGTTGAATCACTCCCCAGAGATATGTATTTCTCTGTTTTCTATAAAAGAAAGCTGAACTAATAAATACATAAAGTTAGATGAAGCTGATCTTAACCTAGCTGCTTTTATTGTATCTGTCTTCACTGCTACATGGCAGACAGCTATGGGGACCTGATAGCCAGCCACAGTGGGAAGAAAGCTAACCACTTCTCCCAGTTCATATCAAATCTGCCCATAGTTCTTGATGTTTCTATAAAACTGAATTCATATCAGCCAAAACATGTTTTCCAAAAATGTATTCTAGTGCCATTGGATAGTATGTTCGGTGCAAAAGCCACTGAACAGGGGTTTGTCTTTAATGACATATGCACGTATATAACCAGACTGCAGCACCATGGTCATTCCTTCTAGCTTTAAAACCTTTGAGACAAACAAACATATCCATTTAAAAACATTAGATGGATCACTAAAAAGAAACCCACACTGGTGGCTGTGATCCAGGACCTAGAGGGGACATGTGGCTTCTAGACTGGTAGTTGGAAGGCAGCTGGAAACCTTTAGGCACCTTTACGGCACTAGAGAACTGTTCAGGCAGATGAGTTGAGCCACTGCTTTTCAGGCTCAGTCCTTCCACAGAGCCAATAAAATTGGATTGTTACTCAGCTGGAGTGAAAAATGTGGGGCAAAGTTGAATGGTCCACGTACCGTCTTTGACTCTTGATGAACTTTTAGCAGACTGCAGCATGTGAGGGCAGGATTCAACCACGCCAACATACGTCCCTAGAGACAGTGTAGTCTCTGTGGGCCTTTGGGCAGTGACGGGCTCCTAGGAGTCCTGTTTCATACCTGCATGGGTTACTTGGAGACCCTACAGCACCTCAAATGCACTAAACACATTTAGGGAATTGAATGCCCGGCTGAGCAAATCTGTCTTAGTAATTTTATGATCTACAACTACACACCAAACCTGTAGCAAGACCCTGGGGAGGGGTACAGTACTTTAACATAGTACAATAATTAGCAAATAGAGGTAAACTTGTTAAAAAGGAGTAACAAAATGGCAGGTGATTTTACAGACTGAGCTGGAACCAACACCCCAGTTCCTAATTACTGAAAGCCTGCTTTGTGCCTGAAGGAAGACAAGAGCGGCCGTCACCAAATGTGCCCTCCTCTTCATGGGGTGGCTGGGATGGAGCAATCACTACGTTCATGCAGGCAGAGGAAATGTTCTCTCACTTGAGCACGAGGCAGATTTCTCACAAAGAAATCACTTCATTTTGAGCTCTTGTCTTCCTGCCTGTGGGAAATCCACAAAGTCAATTTCAAAACTGTGTCTGGCAACTAAATATTGCAACTTCACAAGATACCAAAAGGCATGGACTAAAAATATTGCATTACAAACTTCATCCTATTTTTAACTTCATTTTCCATGGTTTGTAAACTACCTTTTATCTCTCTTTCCTCTAAAACATAGCCACCTCCTTACTCCTCATCTCCCATTTAACATTTTCTCTGCCCAATGAGTATCCACTACTATTTTCTTCTAACAAAGAACTAGCATTCTACTCTAAATCTGAGAAGCTCTTTTGGCATTGCCCTGAGATCCTGTGCTTCTACTTCGTACGTGCAGGGAACATATGCCCCCAGTTTTTATTTTTTAATATAAATTGTTCTAGTAAGAAATATCATCTTTGTTTGCAAGTCTTGTGTTATATTTGTAAACCATCTCTGCTAAAAAAGCCCCAACACAATCAATTTAGATTTATATACTTCTAAAACAATTTTTGGTTTAATTGTCATTCAGTAGCACTGCTTGCAAGAGAAAATATGATTCAATAGCATTGCTACTGAGGTTTGATATTAAAGAACTAGTACCTATAACACCTTCTGAGAACAGGATTCACATAAATTAACTTCTTAATTAAAGCCTTTGATTTGCTGCAATTTATTTTTATTATTTTGTAATTTTTTTTAGGTTTTATAAAGTATATGATCAAAATAATTTTCAATTACACAATTTCTTATCTTTGAACAGTATTGAGACTATTCTATACTCCCGAATTTAATAAAAATAAGAACTACCTATTCTGTTCTTTATTTATGAGGGATAAAATTTATTAGCCTTCTAATACAGACAGATAAGTAATGAAAAAAATGAAACAAATATGTTTTTATGAGATTACACATTATTTTCTCAAAATATAGTAACTTTTATTACAGTAACCTCAAACCTTCCTCTGAAGCATATTGGATAATACAGATGTTGTGAAAGATAATATATTTTATTCTGTTCATATGGCTTCTAATGTTATCAGCTGAGCTACAAAGACTAAAGAGAAAGGGAATAACCCTTCAAACATCATTTTCATTGAGGGCATTTGCAAAAAATGTGGTTAAGTTGGAAATCAAGCTGTCATTTTCATGAATCTTTGTATCAGAAGTATTTTTGGCCAAGAATTTTTATCTTTTAAGCAAACTTCTTGATTCTCCAGCCTACTGGAATTAAGTGGGATTTAGTAACTACTGGAGTACTAAGAAAGTAGAAAGAGCCTTGGTTAAAGAGGTTTATTTGTTTGTTATATGATGTAGATACCTTTGAGAGCAAGTGACTTGTTTCTCATCTCATGGGTCCTTTCTAATCTAAGTTTCTCCATTTCTGGGCTTGAAACCGGTTCCTAAACCCAAAAACATGAGAATATTCCTTCTCCTCCCACCCTGCTGCCCTCTGCCCACAGCTGTACAGACGTACACTCTGGAGAGTAGGCTAAGGGCGGAAGTCGGGGAAAGAGGAACAGAAAGTGGAAGTAGATCTGTACACTGATGATAATGAGCCTCAACTAATTAACTGTCGGATTTTCACCAGGGTTTGTGTGTGGTGGGGGGTTCAGAGACAGGTGTGTGCTCCTTTCTCTGTCTTTGTGAAAAAACGTGACGTTTCCTGCCAGAATACATTTTTTAGTGTTTGAAAGGTAGACTTGGCTCTTGAGCATCAGGGCAAGAAAGATATCAAGAACACAATTATATGAGAAATATAATTTATTAGGAAACTTGACTGTTACAGGAGAAGTTGTGATAAATTACATAAATTTACTTGGTTTAAAATAAATAATTATTAAGACTATACTCCCATAGAATTTGAACAGAAATCTGTTCTAACCTGAGAATCATGAAATGCTGAAAGATTTCAGCAGCACATAAAAACATACAGTGTGTATATGGGAAAACATTGCAATTAACAATTAAACCAGCTGGTGCTCTTCATTCGTCGAACAATCCGTTTGGCACGAGGATCAAACTGGAACTGAGTTGTTCCATGGAAGAAATACACATAGCCTAGAAGTAAAATTTAATCACATTATTTTTCAGTGTTTTGGAAAAAAAAAAATCCCCATTATAGACAGTCCATGTACACCTGATATCTTTCATTTCCTTTTCATTAAGGTTAAAAACAGCTTTTTGAACAAAAATTATTCTATCTATACAAGCCCAAATATTCACATAAACACAGATTAAAGGTATGTTTCACTCACCATCTTTCTGGAAAGCAGCATCAACTCTGCCAATGTTTCCAAAGTCAGAGACTATTTTCCTGGGATACCCACGATCCATGGATTTTTCCTTTTCGTCATATCTTAGAAGAAGAAATGCCATTACAATTTGTGAGGAAGCGGACAATATTTTGAAAGTCAAAAGCAAATTCTTACATGCAGCTCTACTGTTACTAAGAAGTCTCATAGAGATTAATTAAAGTAGCTTTTTTATTCTTATTATTATGTATTGAGTTTCTCTGAGAGATTTCTCCTAGATTTGAAAATCCATCCTATGGTAAAGTTTGTCACAATGTTCCCAGGGACCCTGCAAACACAGCTCAGAAATTCATTAATGTATTTCTGGATTAAAAGAGCCTTGGCCATCACTTACACATAAAATGAGTTTCTATTTCAAGGCACTGAATATCCGGTTCAACATAAAAACAAAACATAAAACCTGGGAGAAGAAGGCAGTAGCAGAGTCCTGAACCATAGTTGAATTAGTGTCAATGATGGACTTAAACAAAATTGCTCTCTGAAGTTTGTCACAAGCTTCAATTAGAAATACAAGCAGTTTTAAAATTGGAGAATATTTATACTTGCTTCATAGAGGAAATCAATTACAACATGTTGCACTGATGGCTCATTTTGTTTGAAAAGTGAATTAAAAGCGGACAGTATCACAACATTGCACAAAAAAGCAGCACTGTTGTGGATAAAAAGTGAGTAATCTGCTAGAAACCGACTCTTTTTTTATTGGGCAGCTGTTTCATTCAGGTGAAAGTACTTATATTCCTGCTACAGGAATCTAATGTTCGGGAAAAAAAAAATCCTGACAAAAAGGTGACATATTCTAACAAATGCTTAAATTTTTTAAACTCCAAAGGAACACATTTAAATTTCTGGAGTATGCCTGGTTTAAACACCATTCCACTCAAACTGCGTAGTAATACATCAGTCCCCAGGGAAACGAAAACTTGCCTTCTGGTAAATGAACATTAAGTCTTACCTCCAGTATCTGTCAGCTACAAAGAAGTATGTTTTTCCTGTGGTTTCATCATTGTAGGCTGCATTAACTCTTTTAACAGTCTTCGGGAACCCCAAGCGATAGATTGGTTTGGGATAGCCAGGTAGAACATCATATCCCCTGACAACCCAATATTTATCCTCTGAAAAATATGAGCAAGTTTCATTTGTTTTTGCTATTTATGAACAACATTTACTTGCGTTTTAGATGTCTGGAGGACAATGTATCTAGATGTCAGTATTATTCCTTTCACTTTACTAGTTTAGAAAATGTTTCTAATTCTTACACTGGGACTAAACCATGAAGACGGCGGAAATGGCTTTTGCTTTTATGAACAAAACATTAGAATCATGAGATGTGTTGGATAGAACTTTTTGCAGAAATTTTATAAATAAATAGAAGGTATTTTTCTGGATAACAGCTTGGGGAGCACTGGAGGTTGATGAGTTAAACCATTGACCTTGGATCAGGATACTGAATTTGTTAAATTCCTGTAATATGCTATTTGATTATAGAGCCATATAATATTTTGAAAACGAGGCAGTGTGCATCCAATTAAACTATTAAGAAAAGCACGTGTCTAATCAAAATGCTTTGGTAATTCTAGGTGAAGTGAACATGTTTATATATGGTAATATGTCATGTACGTTAGAATGTGCGTAATGAATTTATTTGAGATATTTAAAGGGTATTTGAGACCTTGAAAAAGAAGGACTGATTGTTAGTTCAGTGAACAATTTTTCTCTCACAGTACAATTTTCCACCAACATATTTTTGTATTTTTTTTTCAAAATATAACAAATACTAATAATCGTATCAGTAACTGCAGCATAAAAATGCCTGTATTTGTCAACTCTATTCAGCAAAAATCCTTTTTCGCAATGTGAAGTGCTGTTACCTGAAGAGAATTAGACCTGAAGAAGGGTAACTGTTTTCGTGACTTGATTTTTCAGGGCATTAACAGAGGGACAAATTTTCTAGATTATGACTTCTGATGATTTGTTACAGCAATATGATCCTCTGGTTTAATTATTTTCAGAATTGTAAGACTATCTGTTCTACTTCCTTAAAAACACTTTAACTTCTGTAACTGCATAGTTTGTAAAGAAGCAGGAAGTAACAGGTCAGAAAAAGTGGAGAACTTCTGATTCAATTACCTTTAAAAATTAAAATTTCATCTGTCTCAACATTTTCATAAGCAGCTTGAATTCCTGATGGTAACCTTGGCCAGAACAGTGAGATAAAACTGAGCTCTGTCTCTGTCCTTCCAGGATGCTTGCGCAGCATGTATCTGTTTTAAACAAAATTTATGTCATAAAAGAATTCCACTCCTATCAAAAATTCAAAATATTTATCATAGCTCCTGGAGTGCAGCAGAGGGGAGATGTGAATACCCTCATCCACTGAATGTAAAAGAAATCTAGAGCAAAGACATTCGTAACTTTAGCACCTCAATTATATGCTAAAAATCAAGCAAATTTAATATAAGACCTTCTGTTACTTTGTAGGGCAATAAGGCCCAGACATCCTTCTCCCTGGAAGTGCTTTCAGTTCTGTCCCTGCTCCTGTACCGGGGATGAGTGTGGGACCCATGGACACATTGCTAAGGGATACGTGAGTGCTCTTGCTTTGCTGTTTAGTTGAGTCGAGTTCAGAGATAAGTGTGTCACAGTGGTGGGCACAGTGACAGAATAGCTGGGAAACAACCTACAAGCTCCTGTCACCTTCCCTGCTCTTGTCAAATAGGGCCCTTGGGATTAACAATCTGAGAACTCACTTCTGTAAACACATGGTGACTTTCTAGTGTTTATCTTTGTATTACATTCCCAGAGGACTGTTTTCCCTCATGGATTTTTTTAAACTACTGAATATTTTAAAGAAATAATATATATGCTTATTGTTGTTACCTGCCCTTGAAGAAGAACATTTCTCCACGTAGGGTAGTAATAGAATCAAATGTCAAATTTGGGTCACAAGCTTCTGGAGTTATGGGTCCTGTTGGCTGCACAGCAGCATTAGACTGTCCTGTAGGATGAATATTTATCATTTAGTGTGGAGAAATATAAGGAAAGTGTTCAGAAGGTCTCTGAGGACCCAGAAAACACATTTTGTAGAGGATGAAAAAGGATATAATTTAAAAATAAGAGTCTGTTATTAAATGCAGAATTCTAATGTTGACAAAACCAGTTGTTTTCATCTTTCCAAAATGAGATTTTTGTGGAACTAGACTGCAGCTGAAGTTAACCTCCAGGAATTTTCTCTCTTTTGTTATCCATTTTTCAGAAACTGTTAAACTTCTCATTTTGGTGGAATATTAAATACTTTCATTTTATCATTTACCAGCCTCCCAAGTAGAAATATTAAATAAATGTATCATTTCTTACCATAGATGGCCTGAATTCCATCAATGTCATCCTGAGGAAGAAGGAATTCATTGGGGTCGGTGTAGGAGTAAGTTGGATACATCAGTGCTCCAGGATCATTTGAATGAGACAGACCCAGTGAATGGCCAAGCTCATGGGCGAGAACAATGAACAAATTGTAGCCTGTAGGATAAAAACCGTATGAAACAAGATAAAATCTCTTTCAATACTCAGCACAACTGACTAAATGGGAAGCACTTATGCTTCCTGCTAGCTAAAATTCACTAGAGCTGCGAGACTCTAAGTAATTCTATCATCATCACAACACAAAACCATTGTCACAGAAAAGCTGTATGAGTATCTAAAGAATGTCTGGCCTTAATTGTGGTCTCATTGTCTTTTCTTTATTGTCCTTGTGTCCTAAACATGAGCTGTTTCCCCTGCTGTCGCATAAACTGCTCAGATCAAGGATTATGTCCACGATGAGGGATTGTTGGCAGTAATCCAACAGAAACAGAACTTCAAAACAAACAATGAGATTATAGTTTCAGTGGTACTTGGAACACTTTGAAGTGCTAGGTTGAGAAAAAGAAAGAATTTGCCTTCACAAGTCCACCAACAGATTTTCTTGTATCCAAGTTTTAGCTTTCCTCTGAACAAAAAAGTGTTTTAAAGTGCTGAGGTTAAAGGCATTATAAACCCTTAAGACCCAAGTATTTGTATGACATTATAAATGCCACTATGATCTAAAAAAAATCTATTTTCTGCAAGTTCATGTCTAAAAGTTGCAGTAAAAAACAAAAAAAAAAGGGCAAAGCAATTATAAATGAAAAGCTCCGTCCCTTTTACTCGCTTTTGTGCCTGTATTCAGGCTCACGAAATAGTAAGCATCACATGAGGTAAGACTGTAAGAGGTTAAAACTGTATGGATTCAGCTACAAAATGCTTACCTCTTTCACCTTTTGTCCAAGCTTCCTCCTCATCCAGATGCACATCTCCACCAATACCTTCACCAGGCTGGAATGCATGAGCCAGCTGCCCATTGGGACCATCAAAAGGAGAATTGTCACGGTGGTCTAAAACAAAGAGGTAAAAAATCAGTTAAAATCCTAAATTATTTCTATGACTTCAGATGGGTATTCAGTATCCCATGTTATCATTGTTACCTCTATAAGCAAAAGAAATCATTATATCTGCTTCTTTGTCCTGAACCTTTTGGAATGTCAACGGTGTCACATTGCTCCAGACACTGAGAGCTTTTCTTACTGCTTCATCTACATCAGCTCGTCTCATCTTTGGAGTGTAATTCAAAATCCTTAGAAGAAAATCCAACAAATAATATACTGTTTAGAAAATAGTTGAAATTTCAGCATTTTAGCTGAAATATAATTACTTGTGAAAAAGTAAAAAATCTTAGATATACCTTTCATGAATGAAAATTAATAAAGGCTTTGTTTTATATACTGCCTTCTAAAGTATCTGTCTTCTTCCAGAAATCATTAAATCACTCCATATGTCTATATATGGCATAATATAATTCCTTCAGATCCCCCACCCCAAAGCTGGTGTGCTAGATTTATATCTTTTTGAACGAGATTAGGAAAGATTACCTGTATGTCAGATCATTTCTTTTCCATTTGGGATTGCCTGGTGTGAACACATATCGCTCTACATCAGGTACACCACATCTGGGTTTTTTCATCACCTCCAATGTGTCAAGATCAGGTTTTCCAGTCACTTGAAGTCCAAAGAATGACTGCATTTCCTTGAGCTTTGCAGTAAGGGGGTTTTCACTACCGCTTCTTAAATGTGGATGGGGATCCTTTTGAAGGTCATAGAAACTCTGTAGATAACTCTGAATCAGAGTTTAAAAAAAAAAAAAGAGCATTGTGACTTATGTCTGTACCGTATTTGGTCACACTTAAATTTTCTAAATACTCTTAAACTATTCCCATATTGACATTCCCTATGTTTACCAGGACCGACAACAGCCTCTCTTCTTCAGTACAGTTTTCCTATAGTTTTCTGAATTTGATTTTTCACTGATGAAATATATCAAGAAATGTCTTCAACATCTAATATCTACTACTAATAATTAATTCTATGTTATTTACAGTGCTCAGTTACTCTAACAGCAAAGCTTATGAGGAAGCTTATAACTGGTCTCATCCGAGGAAACTGAGGCTGGCAGTGAGACTCCACACGGCCAGGACTCCCACCGAAGCAGGTGACTACTGCTAGAGAGTCAGACTTGGCAAACCATGCCTTTTATTTTTAGCTACAGAATATGATACTAGAAACTCAGACATTCTTACTAAATTTCAAGAATTTTGTCTATAACAAATTGTGTTGTGTCTATGTGAGTTCCCTTTACCCAAAATATTCTATAAAAGATCTATTCAGCCAAAACATGGAAAAATATGCGTGCTTCAAGCAAGTTTCCTTCCTTGTGTTATTAAGACCAGTCATATCACAAGTTTCAAAGCACATTCTGAAATGTAAATTGCTGCTGAGTTTGACAGTTGCTGCTAGAACTCATGCCTCAGTAGTTTTGTTATTACTTTACTGACAACACCAAAAGTGAAGTATACAATATTCAGATGACTTCCGGGTAAATAAGTTCCACACAATTTCCACACATTTTCTAGGTTGATAGGAAAAACTTTGTCTTAAAACCTCTGCAAAATGGCACATCTTTTGTTTCCAGCCATATTCTGTGAATTTCAATTATAATTATCTCTCAGACTACCTTAGGTTTCCCTTAGATATGCACTGAAAAAAATACTTACCTCTACAAGCTCTAGGGTTTTTCCTTCATCTTCTGCTTCTGGAGCCACAGGAAATGCAGAGGAGACAGCCACATATAGTGACAGGAGAATTGCAAGGGTCTTCATCCTCGTCTAAGGTTGTCTGACTCAGCTTCACTCTTGAGCTACTGAGCACAGTTCTCAGCTGTGTTTATATAGCTGATAGTAAATCAGTGACAGCCTGACTCATGCTGTATAATATCCTCTGATTAGTAAAAATGATGCACAGCCGTTTCATCATCAGGCAGTGACGCAAGGTGTTTAACTAATATTACTATCCTTATTTTGCCTGAGCCTTCTGGTTTGGGCAATTTTATAGCATGTTTAACAAATAAGGAAATGTTTTGCAGGTAAAATGTGGAGCTACATTTCATATGTTTTTTTTTTAATCATGAATTTAGACTACTCATGGTACAAGATTTTGACAAACTGGAGAAATAACGAGAAATAACACGTAAGAGCAACATAATCTATTGTATGACAGTTAATCAAATTATGTCACATATGCTACATATGATTTAATCTTAAACAGACTATAGAATATTATGTAGCAATATGTAATAGTAAAATACAAATGACAGTACAAAGAACCAATCTTATTAAGGAATAACCAGCACCATAACTCCTGTGTTCAGTTATCTAACAGTTTTATCTAAAACAATCTTATGTTGTTAGCAGAAATTAGTTCTGAAATGATTCAACTTTTTTTGCTGATATTCACAAATTTGGTCATGCTACTGGAATGTGTAATCTGGGTTCCCATATGTATGATAAATAACATTTCTACTCTTGCCAGTATGGATAAAGTCTCAGCTGCCATAGTGTGTTTGGAGTCAAGCAGAGAAAGATGACCTCTAGACAGAAAAGACTCTGTGAAAGAAAACAGGAATTTTCACCAGTGTGGAAAAGGAAGATTAAAGTAATCATTCTTTACACTGTGTTCACTGTTTCGTGGAAGGAAGAGTGAGAGGAGTCATGATAAAAGCTGGTAAATATAAGAAAGTTTTTAATAAAAACTTTGCAGTGTCCAAGACTCTAGAGTGGTCTTAAACAACGGTGGTTAAGTTTAGACGTGAGGTTTAGGATTCAACTGCCTGAACATTTGTGTTACTTGAAATTCTCTAGGGAATCACACCTGATCTCCAGCTGCCCTGGAAGGATGCAGATCTTCATAGCTCCTGTGTCATGGCAGCCAGCCCTGGGTGGGTGTCTCAAGTACATGCAAATGAGTAATGAGGTGGAATCTGCTTTAAGTATTTTGTTGTGTAGATGTCTGTAAGTTATTTAGTCTCCAAGTTCCCATTTAGGACAATGAATTCTAGAGAGTGATTCAACTGACCGCATGACATGGACTTCTAGATGATATTAATTGCTCTCTATACTACATTGACTGTATTGGCTGGGTTCCTAACAGTGATAAGAGAAGTTTAAATATCCTGGACACACATGGTCTATGGTGTAGACCCTCAAATTGAGGAAAATATTTCTAACTGCAAGCACCAGAGTAATTGGCCTGAAGGGGACGTGTTTTCTAACTCTGCAGACTGTCAGGTGCAGGCTGGACATCTTTCAGGATGGTTTTGATGTTTCTGTCCCTATTGGAGGTAAAGACCCTCCTTGTAAACCTTAAAAGAGAAACAGTAAATGTTCGCGTGAGAGGAAGAAATACAAATAAATGGCATTTTTAAAATTATGCTGGGAAATTCTTCACTTGCTTTCCCAAATATCATGAAAAATAATGTAGTGAGCACGAGATTCTACATTCACTGTAGTGTAGCATCCATTAACTATATGTAGGTTCGGCAGAGCTTACACCATCCCTGGGAAAAAATAAATTACCTTATATCTTCCAATGCGAGTCACATAGCTTGCCTGGAGTGATTGATTGCAGCTAATACAGGACACTTCAAAAGCAGAAGCTGGGATTTGAAAGGACTAGGAAGAGAATTCCTTAAAGGGTACAGCTGTCATAGACAAAAGAAATTCAACTTCATGGTTCATAGTCCAAGGAGACTTAATTATTGGTTATTCTTAATCCATCTTGATTCAGAGTGTACAAAAAGAATTTTGTGTGTTGAATACTTCTCCAAAGACTTGGCTACAACTCAGAGGATTCTGGGATTGGTGAAATGCTATTACTCTAGCTCTGTTTCTAAACTAGCCTTATTTCCCTGCAAATTTTTCTCCTTCCTGTGTTTATTTAGGATGGTTTATATAGTTCCTGATTCAATATTTCTTTTCTTATTTTTTTTCCATAAGAAGTAGTTAACTTCTTATTTATTCTATCTTTTTTTCCCCCTTTTATTTTCTGAAGGTATCATAGACATGTTTAAACACATACACGCAAAGAAAAGAAGCACATTACTCAGATGCGTCCGGTGGCTGAGACAGGAACATAAGGAAATCCTGTGCTGTGGCTTTCACAGAGAGTTTCTTCTGCCTTGCACATTTCTGTGCAGGGTCTATGGCCAAATTTTAATGTGATCAAGAGGATACTGAGTTGGGCAGAGGGTCAGAGAGGACTCCTGGCTGTTTTCTATGAAACTTTAAATAAATTACTTTCCAAGGCAGCTAGTGGAAGGACTAGAAAACCCTGGACTCCCGCTAGCTGTGGGAACTCTTTGTGCATTTGAGGAGTGAAAGACTTTAAACAGCATCAGGAAGAGGAAACAGAAGCAGTGGCTTCCCCCTGTCTTGGGAATTTCCATGGTGTTGGGTTCAAAGTCATGTCCCATTTCACCATCTGCATTGACCTCCTACTGCGTGTCCTTCGGCACAGCTCCCTTGAACCCACACTCAAGGGAAGGACAGGTTTCAGTCTGCTTTCCCACGGTGTGACAGCTAGCACATCACAACCTTCTCCGTCTCAAGCACTTGCCTTCAGACAAAGCCTCAAAACCCAACAGAACGAGACATGAACATGCCAAAAAGAAACTGAGACCTGCTCAGAGAAGCAGATGTCATGAGAATTGTTACTGAGTGCCAACTGGTGTCTGCACAGTTCCTCATTTTTCTCGCAGGACCGTTGTGTTGCACCTGCATCTGACTGGCACTGTCCTGGCCTCTCACTAAACACCATTTCTAGTTATTTTCGTATGTTAGTGGCTCTATCCTGTCTGGAGGATTCCAGTGACAGCCTCTGGGGTGGTGCCATGGCTGCAGGCCCCTGTGTCAGTGGTGCTGTGACTGGAAAGACACCAGAGTGCATGCGAGTCCAATGGGTACATATGTATATGTGCAGGTACCTATTGGGATACAAGCACAGCCTCACTGCTGGACCTGGGGTCAGGGAGCTGCAGCAGCCTCAGGTCTATCAGGGTAGCAGATCTGGACAACTCCAAACACACTGTTCCTGCCTGGAGTTTGCTTAAAATCAGAGCAATCTAGAATCGTAGAATGGCTTGGATTGGAAGAAACCTTAAAGGTCATCTTGTTCCAAACCCTTTACCATACACAGGGACACCTTCCACTAGACTGGGTTACTCAAAGCCCCATCCAGTTTAGTCTTGAACACTTCCAGAGATGGGACATCCGTAACTTCTCTGGCCACAGTTCCAGTGCCTCACCACCCTCCAAGTAAAGAACCTCTTTCCAAGATTTAATCTAAATCTCTTGTATTTTAATTTGAAACCATTTTCCCTTGTCTTATCACTATCTGCCCTTGTGCAAAGTCTCTAACCCTCTTTCTTCTAAGTCCCTCTTAAGTACTGGAAGCTCACAATGATATGTTCCTGAAGCCTTCTCTTCCCAGCTCTCTCAGCCTGCCTTCACAGCAGAGCTGTTCCAGAGCTGCTTACATGGAAAATCTCCATGTAATCAAAGGAGAGAGGTAAAGCTTTACACTCACCTATCCCCAACAGCTCTTCAGAGGCAGATTTTGTCTGGACCAAAAGCATCAGTGCCTCACTCACCCTGAATCACCCTGCTAGGTCTGGTACCCATCTGGTAAGCCACTGCTAAGCTGGAGGAGGCGGCACAGTCGTTAAACCAGTGCTTTCAAGGTTTTTTCCAGTGTACACCCAAGTACAGATTTGTGTGTCCTCGTATTTGCAATAATCCTGTTTTATTTGTACACTTCTTCCTCAGCTAAGTTGCACCCTTGCTCCTTATGTTGAGACAAGAGACCTCAAAATGTCCCTGTTCTGGCTACTCTACTGACTGCTCCTCACTCATTCGGTCTGCGCAGGAATGTAAGCATTGCCAGAGGTCTGCTCAGCATTTTTTCCCTTTTCATCATTAACTGAAAAAGACATTTAGGCAGAGGTGTTAAGAGGAGACATATTTCCCCAGAAGAATTTCCCAGCCTTGGACAATTTTCTGTCTCAGTGACTTCAATCTACTTTGTACCTCACTTACCTAGGGCTTGGATTTGACCCTTGAAGCTATTTCCTTTTTCCTCTAGCTATCTCTGGCAATATGTTCTAATGACTTCCATCCACACCCCTGACTGAATAATGAAAAAATAAATTCATAGTGTGAATCATTGTGGGGTTTCCCTAGATCAAGTCGCTCCTACAAAATTACTGCAGACAAGGGAACTTTGATTGGTAGTTTTGTAATTTTACTGTTACAAAAATGAAAAGTGGTACCTCATAATTCTAAGAATTGTTTACTGTTACAATTTGTCACAATGATATTTGCAACTGCTTGCTCAATAGCAGGTGGCACTACAAAGTAGTCATCATTCTCACAGGAAGTCCTTTTCTTTCCATTCTGTGCTCTTATATATATCCTAATCCCCTAATGTCTTTCCAATCTATTTTGAAACAACAAAATAAAAATCTTTCTGCAAACCTAGAATATTATCCTGAAACAAGCTATTTTCCTTGGAAGATGTCACTTTTCATGTGAAGTCAAATGTGTCAAAGATGTAAGTCATCACTGTGCAGCAATATTCTACTGATTGCCAGATATTTGCTTGAAGTTAGAGGGTTCAATGGGAGTTTTCCCTTAATGAATGAATTATGTTTTAGTACTGAGATGAAACAGCCAAAGGCAAGCCCCTAAATCAGCTGTCTTGAAGTTTGCACACGCTCGTGACTTCACGTCACCCAGTGTTAAACATTTCCTTTATACAACTGCTGTTGGCACTGCTCCAAGGGAATGATCAGTCACTGGGTTTACGAACCAGGGTGCAGTGCTGGGCAGTGTTAGGAGCACCATTCTATAGTTCAAACCACTCAGAAGTCCAAAGGCCACTGCGATAGGGCTCAGGATGACAGATGCTGAATCAGTTCTAATTATCCTATTGTGGAAAAGCAATTCAATGTGACCAGTTCCACACTGGGGCAGCGCCTGTGTTACACCTCAGTGACTTGCACAGTCTCAGACATGGCATCATCCATGATTTCAGTAAAAGGAGAAGGGAAAGAGTGCCACTTTCCATCCAAAGCACCTGTTTCCTGAACACAGCAAAATCAAATTACACTCTTCATCTTTGCAGTTGGGCTGTTGCCTGGGATGGGAATCTGGTCTGTTGTGTTCAAGTCATGATTTCCCTGATGGCAGACAGGCCTTGGGATGCCCCGCAGAACCAGCACTACCAGCTTGAAGTCCTTTGCCTCTAAATGTGGTTGTTATCACACAAGCTGTGCAGATGTAAAATTTGTCCTGAAAGAGGCAGAAAGAAGAGATCAATGTCTCCACACTGATCTACAAAATAAATCTGCATGTTTCCTGGGGATCTGCACCATTTGGGACACACTGGAACACCTATAGGTTAACAGTTCCCCAGCCGGATACACAGCACAAATGCCGAAACATCCCGTGAGACAGCTACTGCTTGTGAACCTGCAAAGGCAGTTTTCTTCCTGGGCAGCCAGATGGAAGTTCAGAGGCTGCCAGGGAATAATCTGTAAACAAAGTCTGCTCCTTGGCAGTTTTGCAAAGACATCTTTGCATGTCTTAAGCACTTCCGAACACACAAATCTGCTGTTTCTCTCACCAAGAAAAGTCTTTTTTTCCCCACAGCATTTCCATTAACCAAACCAAACACCTCACTAGGAACAAGTTCCTGCGAACAATATTTAAATGGGCTCATTTTGATCTTATTCTATTCTGCCAGGACTTATCAGTTACCTTTGTCTGGTTTAGTGAAGTGGTAAACTCTCTGCTCTTAGTCTGAGTGTTTAAAGCACTACACAATGTCTTTCAGTTCAGGTCAGCACCGCAGACCTACCTTGTTTGATAATATATTTGTAAACCTGCCAATAACAATATGAAAGGTCATTCATCTCTTCTAGGCAGGACGAGTGTGTGAAACCAAGAAAACCAATAAATATTGAGAAAAAGAACTTTGAAACCAAACAGTTTTTTTCCTGGGTTAGATAGCGTTGGGACTTCCATGCTGGACCTTCTGGATTGTGTCTGATGGTCGTGCTGCAGAGTCCTTGAAAAGCAAAAGGCAAATGTACACACTCAGATGTAGGCAAAATGTCCTCCAAGACAAGATGGAGAAAACCACAACGAATGAGACCATTATGTATAAAACACGGAAGAAAACAAAGAAATTCTTGTGATCTGAATTCTAGATTCACAAAATAAGCCTGTTCCTTGTGAAGAGACTTTTGTCTTCACCCAAGTTTCTATGTAAACAGGGTAGAAATTGGCTAGAACATAGAAAAATCTGATGTGTTTAGAAGACTGAGAAAACTATAACTGGAATGCTTGGACTGAGTGTACCACAGACAATGAATGCATTTAACTCAGAGCCTAGGTTTCAAACTGTATTTTAGAAGAGCGTAGGATATGGAGTACAGGTCAATCACCTTCAGTTTTCACTCAAATGGTAAGGCTGTCCTGTTAGTGGTACCAGAGATTTTTAAAATAAGAATTGTGAAGCAAAAAATAATACCAACATCTGACACTAAACCAGGTAAACTATATTAAGACAGACAGTACTAGAGTCAGCTAAGCTCTACTTCTGCCACAAACCTAGGACTTCATATTCACAATTAGTATGACTATCTGTGTGCACAGAAATAAGTAAAGAAAGAACTCTAGCTAATCGGAAGTCATCAAAAAAACCCCAAAGAAGAACTAGCTAGAAAAGTATGTGACAGCCAGAAAACTACAAAACAATCATGAAAGGTCTAGGACCAACCAGCTTTGCTCTGAGGGCTATAATCTCATCTGAAAGACGATATTTCCCGCAGAAAGTTGGATAGACCAGAGCTGAGACCATTTAAAGTAATATGGTCTCATGCAGTTATCCACAATGGAAGTGATGTGCAAGGCACAGATGCCGTGGAACATCAGCAGTAGGAACAACAGAGGAAAACTATTAAAACCAGAACATTTAGAAAATCCCTTAAGGAACCAAAAAAAAATCTATAAATTGTGAGCCAAGCTGTTCATGCATCTTTTTAACTTTCACTGTTTTAGCTGAGGCTGTGGACTGGTTAAGTCTTGCAGCTGCGAGACCAATCAAAAGCCATACCAGAAACATGAAGGAAATATAGAATTAGGAAACAAGAACAGTGCAAGGAGACTAATAAGGAAGAAATAAACAGCACAGAAATATTTCCTGCTAAATTCAATAGAAACTTGCAAGTTACAAGTCTTGAACCTGCTTCTCTGACCTTGGCAATATCAGACACTGACCAGAGCTACTCATTACCTTCTCTTGAAGTCCTGTGATTGAAATGAATAATTTTGACTCTAGTTCTGCTTGGACAGCAAAGCCTTGTTTGCCACCTCTACAGCAGGTGTGGCAGCAGTATTTGTCTTGCAAGAACGACAGTGTCATTATACATTTTTGACCCTGATAGAATTCAGATAAAGATTCCTCAGTGACTGGAGTGCCTCATTTGAGTAGCCCTGCTACCAGGGGTTTTAAAAATGCATCAGAAAAAGCGTTATATGAAGTGTGTTGAAATGTCTCATTTCATTCTTGCAGCACAATTTCTTGCATAAATAGAATACAATTGCCTTGTCCTGACAGGACTGGAGGCAATGGGCACAAACTGAAACATGGGAGGTTCCCTCTCAACATCAGGAAACACTATTTTTTACTGTGAGAGTGACAGAACATTGGCACAGGTTGCCCAGTGAGGTGGTGGAGTCTCCTCCTTTGTGCGAAAGCAGTATCTGCAAACACCACCTAGAGACTCAGTAGCCCACTCTAGGTGCCCTACTTGAGCAGACAGGGTTGAACATGATAACCCGCAGAGGCCCAACCAGCCTCAGTCATTTGGTGATTCTGTGATTCATGCAGAAGCAGAATCATATAGAAGAACTGTCTTTTTCCAGCTTTTTCCCTTTTTGGGGGGCATGTTATTTAATGAGGGGGAGACACTGGGTGCTGGAAGAGATTTTTTTACATTCATGAAGGAAAGCATACCTTCTCTAAGACCTTAGATCTTGCTAGCTGTCTATCTGAATACTTGTGTGCCCCAAGTGATGTCTGGCTTCAGTATCAGGTAGATTATTGTCAGCAGTGTTGGACTGGCAGCTGGTTCATGTCTGCGCCCCGGGTCCAGAGAGCCGTGAGACTGGCCACAGAGACCATCACAGACAGGAAACATGGAGCACTTGGACAGATATGAAAAGGACTTGTGGCCCCACCCCATTGCTCGCCTCCCTCTGATGAGAACTTCTGTCCCATGGTGAAGTACCAACGTGGAAATACCAACAGTGTGGAGGCCCTCAGGAGCTGCTCTTAGACACTCAGCCTTCCCAGTACAGCTGCTGGCCCTGCACCTCCTGTATCCCCAGGAAAATTCACATCCCTGTAGCTTGCAGCCATGATCCAGCTGCTGGCATTCAGACCTCTTAACCTCCTCAGCACTCAGTCCAGCTTGAAGCTCACCCAAACACACATAGAAAGAGCTCATCCACACATAAGGTGTGGTTTACTGAGAAGACAGGACCAAACGTGCAGGGCATGGCCAAAGAAGCAGCTGACTGCAGCCTGGATGCACATAACCAACCCGTCTCATCCACCTATCCCTGTTTTCCCTTTCCTTCCCAATCTACCTTGATCTTTTCATTTCCTTGCTTTTGGTCTTTTCAGTAATCAACTTACAATAAATTTTGAACATTACCGAAGTCCACTTTGAACGTGACAAAATAAACTGTATGAAATCCCCAAATGCCCCTACCCGGGATATCGACCCCTTTCCCTCCCTGACCCCTAAGGTGAGGTGATGGGGACCCTCTCATTGACACATGATGACGGGTATTCCCCAGAAAATGGGGGCTCCCCAGGGAAAACTGGAGATTACCAGAGGCAGGTCAGTGGTGTCTGGGTTCTCCCTACATGCCCTCTGTGTGTCCCCCTGCTCCTCTGTCTCTGAAGATGAGCCTTTGATCACAGAATGGGTAAGGTTGGAAGGGACCACAGTAGAGTCATGTGCTCCAACCTCCCTGAGAGCACATTGCACAGGAAATGACATATATCAATAAATACCTTAGGGCAGAGTTCATCGCACTTAAATATAGCCTTCTATAATCAAGTGTCCAACAAAAACTGCCTCTCCAGTCAGTAAAAAAAAAGGACCACTTCCACCTCTAGGCACCCACCTCAGGCTGGGAGAGATTGCTCTCTGGAACTCCTGTATGTCTCACTGTAACTCTGAGCACTGGCTAAGTCTTCTTGCTTAGCTTTGAAATATCTAAAACGGGTTGAAAGCAATCCTAACTTTAGGAACAGACATGCTCTTCCCCATGGACTCCTTGCTCCATGGCAGGGCTATGTGTAGGGTGATGTATGGCTAGAAGAGTGAAAAGAAGATGGCAGAAATAATAAAATCAACAAAAATTTTGTATCAAAAGTAAAAACTGCGTTGTTGTTTGGTAAGCTAGCCAGCCTGATGTTAACTACATACATATGTACATATCAAAATGTTAAATACTGTTCTGTTATTTAAAGAAACACAGATTGTGCAGGGACTGAGGTTGCTGACTAGTGCTGAAGTACCTGTACATTCTATATATTTATAAAAGAAAAAGCTTTTCTAGCACAATAGCAGTACATTCTTTCCAACATCATTACAAATTTCATTTTCTTAACATGGAAACCAAAAGTTTGTCTTTAGGAAGCGTGTATCTCTCTTCTTATCAAGGTCAAACTCAAATTGCTTTCTTCCGCTGAAGAAATAAAGGAAGTCTAGAAAAAAAAAAACACCAAAAAACAAGCCAGATGAATTATGATGTTGCAGATATAAAGATTAGTACACTTTAACAACATCCTCAAAGAGCTCAAAGCAACCTTTGGATACAATTATGCTGCCAAGCTGGTGCTGATTGTTTTATGTGAGTGGGCCAGGCTGTGATAGCCTTGCTCACAGCAGGTAGACCTTAACGTTGTCGAGATGTCACTGTCTTGAGTGTTGATCTTCATGGTGTGATGTGCACAGCAGCATGGATACAGATATGTCTGTCCCTCAGAGCTGGCCTTTCCAGATATGCAGCTGTCACCAAGGGTATACTATCACTATTTTTCAAGGGGGTAAAGTGAAGCATGGGAGTGTTATGTGACTGCTTCAGGGTCTTTCTGGTCATCCTATGGGTTCTGAGCAGCATGTAGAAGTGCCTCTCTCTGCCCAAGCACTCTCAGCCCTATCACATTGAGCATTTCATAAAAATTTCAATAAGAACAGTTACTCACTTTCTTGTTGAAAAACAGCATCAATCTTGCCATTAATTCCTGGAAATGCATCTCTTATCCGTAATGACTTCCTATTCATAGACTGACTTCTTTTATCATAACTGAGAAAAATGATAAACAAACAGAAGTCAATGAAAACTGCAAACAACTCATAATCAATTCCTCTCAGCTCCTTATCTTCTACCTATCAACAGATAAGGGAGTTCATTGAAGATTTTCAGTATCATTTAGGTAGCATAGAAAGAGACACAATTTGCCACAAATTAATTATTACTCTATTAGCTGCACTGGACAAATTGCTTCTATTTACTCCACCTTAAGATACACCTAAGAACACCTAATATTGGAACCATCACCATAAAGCTGCTTTATATTTTTTCTAGAGACCATGCTTAAAGGAGCGATAGATAATAGATTATAAAAAGATTACTTTCACATTATATCTCTGTAAGAAAAGTTTATCAGGAAAAATCTGGTTTTTTTCTGAAGTTATAACCTATTTTAAGTCAATTTACTTAAGTTACTTACAGCAAGCTATTACATTTTTGGTGGAGTGCAGTTTATCTATCAGTGCTGGAATAAGAAGGCTTGTGAAAGATTTTCCCTTCTGATAATTTGCTCAGTGAGAGATTTAATGATCAAACTCTTCATCATTCAAGTTCTGAGAGCTTGACCTAAAATGTGGAAGTCTGATCGTCTGCTTAAACTACAAATATGTGGCTGAATAATTACTCTAGGGTGATGTCTGTATAGACAATCGTTTGGACATTGTGGTGGAAGGAAAGAGAAGTTTTGTTGTTCATCTAAAATAATTCAGGTTATTTACTGCTTCCATTACAGGAGCGCCTCCTTTGGCTATTAGAAATCTATGTTATGTAAGACAAACTTGAACAGTAGGGATTGGATTGAAAAGAAAAAGATAATAACCATGCACAGCAGATAATTCTTTGCAGTACGTGGCATTTATCAGCAGCTTTATGAAACTATCTGATAGTAACTCGAAAGTGGGTGACATTCTCCTTCTTACTCCACAGAAACAGATTTTATATAAATAGTGAGCTTCTGCCTGATTTCCTGAGATGACTTGTGGAGCTGTATGATGGCTTTTTAACCAAGGCAGCTAAATGAAAACAAACAAACAAATAAGCAAATAAACAGACAGTTAAACAGCTAAATAAACTAAAAGGAAAACTAAAAGCACTGTTGCACCTCTTTTGAATATTTTTCCACAGCCAGTTGTGACACTGAAAGAGATCACCAAAAGTGTCTGACTAATGCATCCTAAATCATGACAGGATATTGATCATGTGATTGTTTGCTTCTGTTTAGAAAAGTAGCACAGGAAATGTTACCTCCAAAATTTATCTCCTATGAAGTAATTTGTTTTTCCCTCATTTCCATTATGAAAAGCAGCATCAGTTTTGGTAACATCCTTTGAAAAGCCCAGGGTGTAGATTTTTTGGGGGTATCCAGGAAGTATGATATCTCCTCTCACAACCCAGAATTCATTCCCTATTAAGAAAAGTTGATAACAACATGCTGTGAGAATATTCTTCTGGGAATGACACAATCTTTTTCACAAAAGCTGATGGTTACTTGAAAATAATCATTGAACTTGAAAATAACTGAATATAGTTCTAGAGTCCAAACAAATGCAATAATTCTCCACATCACTTTTTTTGAAAACTGAAATTTCAGTCTTTCTTCGTACTAGTGCTAGTATAATTTTAAAATTCAATAGCTAATTTCCCAGAAAAAAAGAAAAGTAATTACATTTATTTTGGCAGGGACAATTTTCTATGTGGATATTAAAAAATAAGATAGATGTTCTTTAACTTGGATAATATTCTTAGTATCTCTGTGATTGAAACTCACCAATTTATTGGAATAAATTAAAGCTCGTGGAATCCTATAGAAAGAACTTAAGTGATTTTGAAGCCAGATGCAAACTCTCTAGGCTACTTGGGAAGACAACATGGGAAAATAAAGAGATAACATTTTACCTTTAAAAATGACCGTTTCTTTTTCAGGAATTTCATATGCAGCATCAACACCAGGTGGCAGCCGTGGCCAGAATGAAGATATCAACTCAAAATCAGCTGTTCTGACTGCTGGGTGTTTGCGCCAAATATGTCTTGTGTAAATATAAAACAGATTTTAAATAAAATCAGATGTTCACACACATTAATGCGTGAAACCACATCATGGCAACGAAGGCAGTATTTATCTGACTAAACACAGCCATGTACCCTGAGTTAGTCACGTTACATTCCCTGTAAACTTAATGTAAAGGCAGTTATTTCCATGGTGGGATTGCTCTCTTCTTGATGCAGACATCTAAAATAGATGAGATGAACTGCTTTGTCAAGACATTTATTTCTCCTAATGCAGAAATGGAGCTTAGAGGGATCTGGCTCACATGGCTGGTATGGGGTAAGACTTCGGGAACAAAAGTGCAATTTTCCTTTCCTTCTATTATTATAGTAAACCCTTGCTACAGGGGCTCTTCAAGCAAGTATTTGTCAGGGCTGGTAAGCCCTCAGCTCTCTCAAAGCAAGGACAGCAAAGAGGGTGTGAAGTGTCCCAGAGCTGACGATGTGTTTTGCCAAAGCTGAACTCCTCCAGATGCTGAACACTTGGGATTTGCTTACAGCCTAAAGTGAAAACAGCCCGTGTTTGCAGAGGAGACATCTTGCCCCACCCTATTCACAGCATCCCCTATTCCAAAGGCCATCGTCCCCCTTATGCTGATCTGTCTTAATTTCTCCACCACCAGCTTTGTTTCTGTTTTCCATCTCTTCTCCTGATTCCTTGTCTTGTCTTCCTGTCTAAAATGGTTGATATTCTGATTAAAGTTATTTTGCTATGCTGTGGGACATAATTTAAAAAGTGACACCCAGGTGTTTTACTTTCAGAAGCTGGCTTACTTGTCTTTAAAGAACATTATTTCTCCACGGAAAGTGGTGACAGCATCAAAAGTTAAATTGGAGCTGCAGCTGTTCGGCAGTGCAGGATCTTTCGACTCAGTTGGGTCTTTTATCTCAGTAGATTCCCTTTGATCGTTGTTTGTGTTAGAAGATGGTCCTAAAAGAAGCAGTTTATGGAAGAAATTGTAGTGTGAACTCATTGAGGTATATCCAGTTCACGAAAATGTCACTGAAAGATATCCAAAGTCTTTGAAATTATAAGCAAAGTTGAGGAAAATTCTGAATTACCATAGAGGTACTGTATGCCAGTAATATCATTCTGATGAAGAAGGAGTACTGAAGGGTCAAATTTCCTGTAAACTGGATACATCAGAGCATTGGGGTCTTTGGAAAGAGAGAGTCCCAGTGAATGGCCAAACTCATGGGCAGCAACATAAAACAGGTTCGTGCCTGAAAACATCAAACAAACAGGAGAGCTGCGTCTTTTTATTTGTCTTGAATAACATGAAGGGTATAAGGTAGGTCAGAAGCTTTCAGAACTGCTTGCTTAAGTAAATGAAGTTCTTGTAAGAAATTCACTTGGAGATGAAGTTCTGGTCAGAAGTAAAAATAATGGAATCATTATAGCAGAGTACAAGGAAGTAGTCTGTAGATGCTGCAGGATTCAGTGTGCAAGAAGGACCCTGGGCTGGTGCAAGTAAAGTAACTGTGCAGGAAGAGGTTGGAGGACTGGGGATGTTAGCGTAGAAACACATANAATAAAGCTCCCTGCAGTGCATAGCAGAAGCTGAGCTGGGGCCTTAACTTCTTAAACCAGAGGCTCAGAGGCTTTTTATAGCTATGCAAACCTTATGCTCCTTCAAATCAGTGGCAATTTAAACACTCCTTAAGGAAGAGAGGAGAAAGACACTGCACCCTTATTCCACATGCAACTTCCTTCAGGAAGGGCTTGGACAACTTAATTACTTACCCTCTGTGCTTTTAGTCCATGTTTCGTCTTCATCGAAGTGAGCATCTCCACCAAAGCCTTTGCCGGGTGCATAGGCATGAGCAAGGGAGCCTCCTGGGCCGTCAAAGGGGATGAAGTCATTGTGACCTGAGGAGCAAACCCCAAACACAGCTAACTGGGGGTTCATGTGCACACTGAGCAGCACATAACAGGTATAGATCCAGTGAACTAATGGCAGCTCCCTATATTTATTTTCCTGCTCTTTGTCTTCATCTGCCTGTATGTCCTCCCCCAAAGTCTGTCAAGAGGTGTAACCATAGCGCCTGGAGCAAGAGCTGTGTTTTTCTGTCTGCTGGTTCAACTGGACATTGAACTCCACATGTGCGATGTATGAGAGAAATCATTCCAGGTCAACTGCTCCGTATATTGCAGCAACTTGGCAATAACTCGTCATGATTGCATAGAGTTTTACCTCTGGCTGCAAAGGAGATGATTATGTCTGCATCACCTCTGTCCTTGTTGATGAATCTCAGCAGGGTCACACTGCTTCAAACACTCAAAGCTTTCTTGATCGCTGCATTGACATCTGCTGGACGCAGGTCCGGTGTGTAGTTTACTATCCTTTAAAATATAAGAGAGAACCAGTAGTGTTCTTACCACCCACCCTGTATTTCACACTCTCTTGACATGAAGAATCCCACTGTGATTACCTGTATGTCAGGACTTGTTTTGTCCATTTTGGCTCTCCTGCAAAGATGGAGAAGCCAGCTATGTCAGGGAATCTACAGCGGCGTTTCCGTACCAAGTCCGAAGTGCCAGAATACAGTTTCCCTGTCACCTCCAGCCCAAAGAATTCCCGCATTTCTTTTAATTTTTGGGTCATTGTGCTATTACTTTTCCAAACAAAAGGTTCCCCATCTTTCTTACAGCCATAGTAATTTTCCAGGTATTTCTAATGAAAAAAAACCAACCAAAACTTAGAACAATCGATAGTGTTTACTTTTGAAGCTTATAAGATGTAATACTTACACCAGTCAGTCATGTGCCTTTGGTACTTTTCTTTCTGGTCTATGGCAGCATGGATAATAGTTTGTTAAAGCCTGTACGAATATTTTTCTCTTAGTCTTTTACATTGTGTTATCACTATAAATATTTTGTAGTTATCAAAATACATTTCAAATTAACATTTGTTTAATAAATTATTTTCTGATTATGTGCCCTTACTTACCTTGCCCCCCCAAGGTTACTTAGAGTCCTTTAGAGGAAGTAATTTGAAATACATAACTGAACATAAAATTTCAGTAGCTGTATCCCGTTTCCCCACATTTTAAATAGTAATAATTCAGAAAAAAATACTATTCTTACTTCATGAAGAGTTATGTTTCATAATATCCCAAGTCAAATAACCACATTTCCACCTGAACTACAAACCAACCCTAGACTGACTCAGGAGTTTAATTATTTGTAGAATTAACACAGAGTGAATACATCATCAGATTTAATTGATCTCTAAAAAAGAGTAAAATAAGATGAGTTGGTGCTAAAGTAGCCTTCGTCATCACAGTACTCCTCTCCATTTCGAGAAATATTCGATTGGTTATTTATTCTACTCACTCTTTGGCTGCTCTATAGTAGTTACACAGACTACGGTGGATGCTCAACAGTAGCTAAACACCTTCTCAGATCTCTGCCTTCCTCACCTGGATAATCTGCATTGCCTTCTTCCTCTGTATGCCTTGTATTTGCAGGAAAAGCACAAGAAAGTGATGCACATAATAATAGGAAAAATGTGACATTTTCCATTCTCATCTCCACTAGACTTTAGAGAAGTCTTTTTTGTAGTCTGCCACACACCTGCTTCACCTTTATATAGTATTTGCTTTATAAAGCTTTCCAGTCTCTGACTCATTGATTCTCACAATGTCTAGTTAGCAACAGAACATGCAAAACAAAGGTTTTACCATGAAACAGATCGGTACTGTCTTTCATCTGGTTCCACCCCTGTGCAGGTTTTGCAACATGGAAATATGATTAATGAGAAGATAATGGACCTGTAGTTCATTTTAATAAGCTTATTAACCTTTTAATTGTTGAAATGTAGTCTAACTCTCCAAAACTTAAAGCATATCTCTTTAATGCTTTCCATTCAAAGATAGTATTGATTTCAAAAGGGTTGTTGAAGTGCCTAAAGGGATAAATATTCACAGAAAGTTACAGGACTGTAGACTACAAACAGAAAATTAGTTTTCTAAGAGGTTTCTTTTTTTGGAGAGGGTGTTACACCTTTTTTTTTTTGGAGGCTATTATAGGTGCACCATATTTCCCTTTGGTAGAATCCTGTCAGTGCTATAACTCCTTGCTTGATGAAGCAATGCTTTGTTTATGCAGTTTTTTTGGAACAGTTTGCACCTGGATGAAAAGTTCTTTTTTTCTGCAGGAAAATGTGAAATTAACATAAAGAAATGAAAGCAATTTTCCCAGCATATGTAAAAATTAGAAAAATAGAGCCAAGATGTTTTCATGCTACTTTTATTCAGCAGTTTTTCCACTGTTCTCAGGGAATTGCCCAAAGATTTTGCATTTCACGGTCTCCTTCTTTGATACTTACAATAAGGTTTTAAAAAGCACTGAGGTCTTCTGCATCAAGCTCTTTGATGGCTGTCCTCATCAGAGAGAGAAGTTCCTCTGTTCTCCATTTCTGCCATTGGTGGTAAGAACTGCTGAGACTCAACAGCAGGTCCACTCTAGATTGGGTCCACTCTTCCTCCATGCCCAATCACATTCTCCATGCATTACCACAAATTAGGACAAAGCAGTGGGGATGGGAATCCTTAAGAGAGATGTCTACTGCCATTGAAGACAGTCTTACACATCCGAGACTTCTGCATGGGGCTGATGCAGGATTTTGGATAAGTCTGCAGCACTGAGGAGCAGGTGAGACTTTGAATGTGCGGAGAGATAAACCCCCTTCCACAGAGCTGGTGGGATAATAGAGATGTGAGAGGAGAGTTTATAAATATACTGTACACTTGAGGTATCTGCTGAAATTGTTTCCTGCTGGAGAGCACTCTGTTGGTACCAGAAGGATCCCCAGAGCACAGCATGCCTGTGGCCATCCATAGGCAGGACATGAGAGATTGCTAGGTCTGGGCAGCTGAAACAGGGACAGTCACCGGCAAGGCTGGTGGGACCCTGCAAGGGTTATCTGGTCACTGAGGGTGAATTCCTACCCTAAGAGCAGACACCTACCTGAGACCTTTCCGTTATGTCAGAGACCCCCTCCCTAGCCCTGGAAGGAGATGGACAGGTTCAGGGAATGACCCAGAATTGGGCCAGCTGAGCCAAGGGGAAGCAATCCCCAGAGGGAGATTTTGATAATGACTCCAGTCACACAGTTATGTAAGGTGTACCTGAGTGGGTGAGACAAATCCAAAAATTGAGTACAGAGTTCTCCCGTGCGGCTTACACACCGATGGTACCTCACTGCAGAAATAGCTTCTGGTACTTCCATCCCCCTTACAGCCTTCCAACTCTTTTTTCTCTTCCCTCAGTGTGTCACTAGTGTACTAGAATGAATAAGTAACTTTCCCACCTGTAGGACTTCAATTTCCACGGCTTATCTTTCTCTCTAACGAGAGGGCTATTAGAAACCATCAAAACCATCTGGGAAGGTATTGATGAAATTTACATAGTTTTCTAATTATCAGCCTTCTCAAGGACATACTTTTGCTACTCCGTCAATCTCTTTCTCACTTTTCTTGTTACTATTCCCCATTTGTCTCAAGAGATCAATCACCTAGAATATGCTTTATGAAGAAAATTCCATAATCACAGAGATCTTCTTTGATATTGTACTTTGAGGTGACTTTATCCAGAAGTAGCACAATGTATAATGTCAGTCTCTGGTTTTGGCTTAGATATGTCAATGTGAAAATTGCTTTGTTGTCCTTTTTTCAACCTCTAAAAATCTTGGGCAAGCCCCTAGGATTGCTGTTATCTGTCCCTCCTCTGAAATTAATCTTCTGCCTTGAATGCATTCTCATTGCCCCATCCTAAGATAGCTGTACCAGAGAAAGACATAACACTGAAAAGAAGTGTCAAACTTTGCTCCTTTCTTTCGGCAAGGTTGTTGCTAATTCACAGTTTATATATTTTAAAACTAATGAATAATGTAGCATAGAGAAAAGCAAAAGAACATCTCATAGAGCCTCAATAGCATGAAACTAAGTCGGCTTGTTGTGCAAAGCCAAGGGCTTCATTACTCAGAGCTAGAAACTGCCCCACTCTGCTGCCCTATGTACTCTCAGTGTCCTGGCCAGGCTGAACTCTGGTAGCAGTGCAGGACCCCCAGCCAAAACCTGAGAGAGGAGGTCTGTGCATGGGAAGCTTCTGAGCTGTAAAACTGCAATTTCAGCTGTGCTGCCATGAACATTGATTAACTCCATGCCTTCGGCACCTCCTTCCTGGCTGTGCTGCAAACCCTCAGACCTGGCAGCACAAACCTAGCCTCAAAAATATCTTACTGCTGACAAAGATGAGTGTGTGACCTACTTCTGGCTTTTATATAAGAGTTGTGGGTCTCCAGCATGGTAATGCTGATTCACTGGCAGAATTCAGTGTTCCAGTTCCAGTCAGCTTGCACATGGGTCACCCTTGCTCTCTGTTCGTGAAGTCGTTAAGGGATTTTTGCCCGAGATTTCACATGCAGGGGATTCGGTCTAGGTCAACTGTTGTGCAGTCAAGAATATTAAATGTAACAGGTTATTTTGTGCGTCTCTAATTTGCACGCCTGCTCTCAGATTCAAGAGGAAATTCCTATTCATACGGGACAAGTACTTGAAATTACATTTATGGATAAATTTCCCCTCCTGGTACCCAAGAGGCCTTTAATTCCAGCAATAATTTATGAGTTATAACAAAATCATGGTTACAAGAAATCTTCTCTTGTTCGCTGAGTAAAGACAGGCAGCTCCAGCATTCCTGTTTCCAGTGTTTCCAACGTCATCTGAGCTATGTCTTTATTTGCCAGGGATTTCATTACTTTTCCCAAACCAAAAGTAACGTTCTTTCATTTCAAAGTTTAAGACATTAACAAAGCAGAAATACAGATAGAAATCCCATGGTTAACACATCTCACTAGTCACCTTGTCTACGTGAAATCCGTGGCATGTCATCATCCGTTTCTTCTCCAGGCTACACTTGGTAGATTTTTCTTCACAGCTAAGTAAATATCACTCATTTTTCAGATACTGTGAGTTTAAGCTAATTAATACCCAAAGGTGGAGGGAGTATTTTAACTTTGCTGTTTCCTGGATGTCATAACTAAAAAAATAGTACTAACCTTATGAAGGAGAAATATTTTAATCTAATGTGAGTCATTGTAAACATCAACAGTGTTCTGCTGTACTGTTGCTGAAATGTTACTTTTGGTTCCTCCTTAACCACTTTCAAGTCTCAGCCAACAACCAGAGCTTAAAGGCCTGATTTCTGAAGGTAGCTTTTACATACTAGAAGGCATCTAGTTAGGATATCAAAATATGTAGGCATTTTTAAAAACAAAGTTAATTAACCCCATTAGTTATGTACAAACAGTACTCACAAGCACCCTGCCTAAGCCTGGAGGCATCCAAAGTCCTTGGACTGAAGTTTCTTCAGGATGGGCTATGTACAGAGCCCATCCTGAAGAGCTATTGAGAAAGACATTGGGAGATGTTGGGGCAACATCAGTTTTCCTGTGTCTCTGCCCTGCCTGGGCTGCTGCCAGGTGAGCTTATCCACTTTTCAGTCCAGGACTTCACCATGGCGAACCACTGCCCTTGTGGCAATGCTGGGCTGTTGTGTCCCTACTTGGCACAACAGTAGGGACTGCTGCTAAAGTTAAAAGTGACTTTTTAGGCATGGCCTGATTCGTAACATAGGCTGGTTTTAAACCTGGCTTTAGAGATACTTAGAGCATATCTAGCATGGCACAAAACATGCATGGGGAGAACATGGGCAAAGATGAGGTATTCCAAGATCATAAAATTATAGAATTGTTTGGTTAGAAAGGACTTTAAGGATAATCTCCTTCCAGCCCACCTGTGACAGGCTGGGACATCTTCCACTACACCAGATTGCTCAAATCCCCATCCGGCCTAGCATCATCTCTGCTGCCTTTCGTTGATCTTGTCTGCCAGCACAGTCGGAGAGTGGGCCTGTGAGTGCACTAGGGGGACCTGTGGCTTCCTCTGGCCCTAAATGGATGAGGGGACAGATGGTAGTATGTCTTTGATCAGATGTCTGAGGGAACCACCCTGTGCAGAAGACCAGGAGCAAATTTTACCTCTGCCTAATGGGGTTTGAGCTGTGGTAACTGGAATACTGTCCTTGTCAGCCGTTCCCATCCTCTCTTTCCACCTTTGCCAATTCTGTTAGAGAAAGACCAATAGCGAGTTGACCGCCTTGAACAATCATATCAGCAGAGCAGTGTTGTAAGAGATGGGATGAAATCCCTTCAAAGAGAGGATGGACTACAGCCAAGCTGTCTAACAGCCCAAGGGGTGTTTAAAGTCACCAAGCTATTGCCCTGGGAGGGGGATCCAAACAAGGAGCATGGAGGAAGCAAATGTGCTCTTCTCCACATCTCACCACTCATCCTCTGGAGGATTCATCTGTGGCAGTAACATAAAAGTCCTTGGCTTTTTTCTTATCATTTTGGCTTGTTTGCTCTGGAAAATGGTTCTTGTCTCTGGTTTGTCGTCGACCATTGTGAGGTGGACTGGCAGCCCCGCCTCCTTTTCCATGGCGCATGGTCACAGCTCAGGAGGGCTAATCCACTGACTCCCTGCGACCCTGTGATCATATCTCCATCACTTCCCATTCTGCCTGCATGCTCCCTCCATCCCCAAACTGGACACTTACTCTTCTCTCTGGTCGTTCATGCCGTGCTGTTCTAGTGACCCTGTCCATCAAAGCCACCCACAGCAGCACTGGTACACTGGTCCTCTCAGCCCACTGCCATGTTCCCATCTACCTGTCCCCACTCCTGCCTTGACCCCTCTGTCCCTGTGCCGGGGGTCATGGCAGGTGAGGCCACAGACTCCAGTCTCTCCCTTCGCACACTCTTGTGTAGGATCTCTACTTAGTTTTCATGCCTCCCTCACATTATTCCTGAGTGTCTTGTTTCCCTCCTTTGTCCCCTGGGTAATTTCTAATTGCCTGCCAGAACTGCCCCTCTACTTCTTCTTCTCTTTAACTTTTCCCCCACAGACACTGAGCCCCACTAAAACTGCTGATGGGTCCTGGTGCCATTCAGGCTTGTGTGTGCCATCTGCTTGTAGCAGATGCCTTGTGTCCAGTGGACTGAATCAGAACACAAGGACTGCTAAACTCAAGCAAAATACTTTATTACTCAAAAACAACTTGATTAATAAATAGTTGGAGAACAAAATAAATTAAAACTGTACATTAGGTTTTACATTTTCAGGTTTTAAATTATAATTGACAAAGGCTGTCATTTCAGACTCAGATGCACAGGAACAGATGAATAACACTGTTTGGAATCAAGAAACATGAAAAACTCTTTCTGGTACAAATATACCCCTGCCCCATCACTTAATATTTCTAGCAATTAAACCAGCTGTTGCTCTTCATTATACGGATGAGTTTCTTTCTCTTGATGTCAACCTCATACTGGTTCGATCCATGGAAAAAGTAGAAATATCCTAGAATTGGAAGGACAAAATGTTGGCAAATTAATATTTCGTTTTTGTATATCTGTTGTTACACGCGCACTATTTTCTTGGGTGATTTAAAAAAAATCAAACCAAAATTTTAATATATGTATTGAAACGTAATTTTTTTTGTCTTTGGTTGGTGGTCTTTGGGAGTTTTTAAATTACATTTTAATTTACTTACCATTTTTCTGAAGGGCAGCATCAACTGGATAGCGGATCCCTCGGAAGTCAGCTGCTATTCTTCTTGGATAACCTCTTTCCATTGATTGGGTATTTTCATTGAAACTAAATAAAGAATTTGCATGGAAACAGAAAATAAACATGTAATATTCAATGTTGAAACCTCATGGATTTTTTACAAAATATGCCTACTCTCAGCTGAAAATCCAGGAACTGCAAGCATTGTGACCTCATAGAGCTGTATAAATCCTGGCTGTGTGAATATTTACATCTTTAGTAGCCTAGGTAAGCCTGTTTTCAGACTATCAGACTAAAACATTTACTTTCATTCCCTGAGACTGACAATAAGGCTGAATGCGTCTTACACTGATTAATAAAGTTAAATAATTATTCTAACATAATTATTTTAATTTTAAAGCACACAATCTAGTGTCTGTAAAAAGTAAAAAGTGTCTGTAAAAGGTAAAAAGTGACCCCATTAGAGAAATGCAAACTTGAGGTGTAATAACACTCTTTCAAGATAGTATTACACATTAATTATTAGGCTAAGACTACTGCTTAGCTGAACTGTTTCTTAAGAAGTAAATATTTTAACCTCCTTCTATACCTTTCTTGATTGATTTGTCATTTATCAATTTTGCAGAGCACATCAGCTCCTTAGTAACTACTGAAAGAATACCTGACACGATGACAAATTCTACTCAATTTATATTATTATATTAATTATACCACATTATATTTTTATACTAGTTTACATTACTTCTTAATGAATAAACAAAGCTCATTTGCCCCTTATTTACACTCTGGTAAGAGTAAGTGAACATTCAGGTGTTAAAGACTTTGTTCTATGAAAAGACCTGAGTAACTGAGTTTCAGCTTTTAGTGGCTGAGAAGGCTGACAAAAAGAGGACATGAATTTCCTGTGCAAATACTCATATCACTTGATTTAAAAAGCTGTTTTGATTATCTCTTTTACAGAACGGAGAACCTTACCTCCAGTACTTGTTGCCGACAAAGAAATAGGTTCTCTTGGTGCTTTGGTCGTGAACAGCTGCATCAATTTTCCTGACACTGGTGGGGAAGCCCAGGTTCTGAATGGGCTTTGGGAAGCCTGACTGTACAGTATAGCCACTGACAGCCCAGTACTGGTCATCTACAGGAAAACAGAAAAAGTTGTAAGGATTCTTGAGGAGTCTGATCTCCTTTTCATCAAAGCCCAAGAGCTTTCTTTGTAGTAAATGCCACCAAACAGCACAGATGTCCAGTTGAAAACATTATTCTCTTAGGGCACACAGAAGTTTGAATATCTCACAGTTGTTGGATTTTCCATCTTTTACAGTCATTAAGAGTATTATATACTTAATAATTAAAAGTCAATGTATTTTTAAGTTGTGTTTGTCATCTTTAGAAGTGTATTTAGGTAATGTAATGTAGCAATTAATTTTGTCTCAACTATGATCTTCTCTCTCACTGACCAAAGGAAGTCTGTGTAGGACTATTGTGAAGCATCATTAGTTAACAGCAGTAAAATAATTTTCAAAATTTAAATGGATTTAAATATTAAGAACATCCTATATTAGTGTTACTATTAGAATTAATAAGAATTTAGCATAATATTCCTTCCATTATGATTAAATAACATTAGCAGTATTGCTATAGCTTCACGTGTTCGTAAAAAACTGATGGAAACATAAAAGAAGTACCTTTAAAAAATAGCACTCGATCCTTCTTGTCAACCTCATACGCAGCGTCAAAGTCAGCTATCAGTGATGGCCAGAAGGAGGAGATGGTGTCGTGCTCAATTTCTGAGAAATACGGACTTTTGCGCCAGACATAGCTGATAGAAACAAAAATAGCAGCATTTCATTGTGTGTACTTCGTTAGGAGATCAGGAGCCCATACGTGTACTTTAAGTCCTACTGTCTGGGTGCTGCAACCAGCGCTCCCTATGAGGCAGCGATACCACGCCTTTCGGGATGCAGTCCTTCGCTGTGCCCTGTTCCCTCACAGATATATGCCCTTTGCTACAGGTTATTCTGAGGTCACAGACTAGTTGAGGTGGGAAGGGACCTCTGCAGTTCACCTTGTCCAACCGCTTGGCTCAGCCACGGTCACCTACAGCTAGTGGCCCTGTGGGCTTCTGCATTTGCACCCTGATGGTTTGTCCAGGACAACACAGGATATCTGGGCCAGTGCTGACCATTGCAGCTGTCTCTTCACCATGACCCATGTAAGTAGGCAGAGCCCATTTCAGCTTGGTTACAAATGTTAAATAAACATTCTTGAGAAACATGTTAAAACCCAGTTTAAGGAAGAACTGCTTTTTCCACCTCCTCCTTGAAAACTCTAAGGTTTTTGAGCTACAATTCTTCATGTGTTTTAGAAGGGATATCAGACCCACACCACCAAAGGAAGCTTGTTCAATCAAAACACAACTACCAGGCCAAGAAAGGGGTGAAGCCTGGGCCTGCCATGCCATTTGCTATCACCAGGCTGGATGTGCCCAGCCAACAACTCACTACAGTGCAGTGTCAGAGCATGCCCAAAATGAGGTCACCCTGTAACAGCAGGGGCTCCCTGTAGACACTGCTGGGTAGTGGTCTAGTGCAGGATCCTAGATCAGAGTGACACTAAAAGTCACCAGTGACATTTTCCACAGCTCCCTGGGCCACACACAGGATGGTGTGATGAGGACAGTGCTCGATGCGAAGCAGCTGAGGCTGAAGAGTGACACTGGAATTATTCAGCCTTGCACAATTTTAATAGACATGGACAATGACTTATGATGGCTTAAAACATCATACTCACTTGTCAGGAAACCATGTTACTCACCCAGCCCAGGTGGGGTAGTAAAAATTTTCAAAGTTGCCTTAACACTTACAGAAAGAAAGATTTTCCTTCGTAACCAAGGGAAGATAAATTCCTTGAACTGAACTTCATGCTTTGCCTTTGTGAGTCTCACAAAAACGTGTTGCTGGATATGAAAGCACTTACCTGCCTTTGAAGAACAGTGTTTCCCCACGGAGAGTAGTGATAGCGTCAAAAGTCAGATGAGGGTCACAGTCATCTGGTCTTTGGGATGGCTTGGACGGTGTTGTTTCTGTTGGTTCTTCCCTGGGAGATATTTGAGTTGGTTCTTCTGCAGGTATCATTTCCGTTGGTTCTTGTGGGGGCAAAGCTTTTGTTGGAAGAGCAGAAGAGTCCTTGGGGGGTCCTTTGGAAAACAGATAAATGTGAAATTGGAAGGTGGATCAGAGCGGTTCGTGTCACAGCGTTTCAGGTTGTACCGTGTGAAGCGAAATGTATAGGCTGCTGTGCACATAACCAGCCTTTTGTGGAAGGTAAGAGTGTTTAATGCTACAGACATAGGCTGTTCCTCTGGTATCATTGGAGAAAGGCTCTTGGATCTTTTGACTAAGTGGAATGAATACAGTCCACAGATTCCATTTTGCAGTACAGACTGTTAGCCACAAAAAACCCAAGATGTTTGCCCAAAAATAATAACAGGAAATTAAACCTCAGTATTTTTCTTGTAGTAGGAAGTTCAGAACATTTTCGCTGTTGGGTAAAATTCCTTATAAATTGTTATCCATCGTTCAGTAGAAAATGATGCTTCTTGCTTACCATAGAGGGCTTGAATGCCATCAATGTCGTCCTGGTGAAGTTGGTAGTTCCTCGTATCTGTGGGCATGTATATCGGATACATCAAAGCACCGAAAACGTTGGAATGACTGAGACCTAATGAGTGGCCCAACTCATGAGCAGCAACGAGAAATAAGTTGTATCCTGAAAAAGATCCAGCACAAAGAACAAACACTAAATAAATTTTTTGCATGACAACGGGATATAGGCACCATTCTCCCATGTGAGATATATCATTCATGGTCTTAAAAAATGGCAAAATCTAACTATGCCCAAGTACGAGCTCTCTGGCCTCCTGGAGAAGAAATGAGGTTTTAATTTTAGGCATTGATTTCTCACTGGAAAACCACTCTGGGAACAGTTTTTGCCCATGTTGCAGAAATTTTCCAACAAAGAATCACGATTTCTTTAATGTTAATAACAATTGAAAAGCAGGTGAGAAGGTTTTAGTCACCTGATCAGATTTTGGGAATAAGAAATGACATGGAATTTGCCTGGTAGCTACTTCACAAAACCAGTAATGTGTAACATAATCTCTGGGCACTGCTGGAAACCAGAACACTTCACTGTTATATTTAATTATATTTGCCAATAAATGAAAGATCTTTTTTTCCTTTCCAGAAGTTAAAGATGAGCATCACTTTAAATCAGAAAAAAAACCAAACCCAACCAAAAAAACAAACAAACAAACAAACAAAAGTGAGAGGTTATATTACAGCTTTTAAGGTCATTATCTGAGGGTTCAATTCCCTGTCTTTTGATGTTGTGATTACCCAACATTGCTATTCCACGCTAACTTCATTTCCTTCACTGTAGCTGTAACTGCAGTCTGCATTAACTTCAAGAGACTGTTGTGACTGCATCCCCGACCAAATATGCAGAACCATTTTACTAAATTATGCTGACATTTTACATCTCAGTAAATACTGGAACTACTGCGATGGGATATGTGACTTTACAGCATCTTCAAATACTTTCTAATAAAATAACAGTCAACAGAATATTTAAGGTTGCCTACCACTATGGGTTGTAAATTTCGTCCAGTTTTCATCTTCATCAAAATGGGCATCTCCTCCTATCCCACTGCCAGGGGCATAGGCATGAGCCAGAGTTCCTCCTGGACCATCAAAGGAATAGAAGTCACCATGAACTAAAAATGAGGAGGAAAAAAAGAGATGCTTTTCATTATCTTGGTAAGAAAAAGTGACAACTGCTATAATTCCCTGGCAACAGAGTCTCCTTACATCCAGCTGCAAAGGAGATCATTATATCGGCTTGACCACCATAGACCCTGGTGAACCTCAGAGGGGTGACACTGCTCCAGAGCTGGAAGGCTCTTGCAATTGCTTCCTCTACATCAGCTTGCAGCATGTCTGGAGTGTAGTTCAAAATCCTGTGAAATAAAGACAGAAGGAATTAAAAGCAACCAGATCACGTGTGACTGGGACACATGGTATCAAGGTCAAATATTTTAATCAGTTTTTATTATTATTATTTATGTGTCTCAAGTGGTTTGTTTTCAAAATATTTGCCGACATAACAGATGAAGATTTCACAGTTTTCTTTCATGTCTTTCAGAAACCTTGACGTATATATACTCTCAGTTGTATTCCTTCTATCCACTGAGTATAATACTTAGTAGGCTATTAGCTAACTAATGTAAACTCCCATTTTGGTATTCTCATCACTATTTGGAAGCCTGAATAGTTCCCACATTCTTGTCCCTTTTATCCTGAATGGAGCTTTTATACGGAGAAACACAGAAATAAATAGCAAAGAATCTGTTGACATTACTTCTGCCTAGCATTCACAAAGCTTCCGAGTGGTGTGGAGAAAAACACGCTTTAATGTATGTTACCGATATGTCACATCTTCTGTCTTCCACGTGGGGCTGTGTGGGAAGGCGCTGTATGAACGGATGTCTGGTATTCCACATCTAGGCTGCTTCATCATGTCCAGCGTCTTCTGATTCAGCTCCCCAGTCACCTCTAGCCCAAAGAATGACTGCATCTCTCGGATTTTGTCAGCCATGTGGTTGAGGTCCTTTGCTTTAAACAGAGAATGTTTCTCTTCCTTAAAATCATAGAAGTTTTCTAGATATTTCTGATAGGAAAGAAAAAGCAACAGTTTAGAATATAAAACTTTCTTTTCAAATACAGAGAGCTGGTAATAAAATATTCTACATCACTAATACATCACTATGTTCATTTTCTCAATAAACTATTTCATCAGTTCTGTCTGTAGTCCTTACCTTAGCAAGTTGCATATCTTCTTTTTCCTTTTCTGGAGCCACTGGAAAAGCAGAAGAGCATATAACACACAATAACTCAAGGAAAAGAAGGATCCTTGTCTTCATCTTTGTCTCCCTGTCCTACCAGCCCTTGCTAGAAGACCTCTCGATCTCTTCCTCTGTCTAAGACTCACCAGTGTTTCACTATTTATATCAGTGCTGTGCTTGCTAAAGTCAATAACGGCATGACTCAGCTTATAACATCCTGATTTTCCACAGAAGCACAGAAAACAAATTTGGGTTTAGAAGCAAGCAAACACATGACAGTTTACCTTGCCCAAAACCCCCTGATTTCGCAATCATATTATCGGACAGTATGCTGTTTTTTTCTTCATTCTTAAAGTGGGCTGGACAAAAACCACCCCATTTTTCAGAGGTGCTGAAGTGACCTGGCTCTTTGTGAGGGACAAAAATCTGTAATTCTTTACAGTACTTGATAAGGGACCTCCAGAAACTGCCTTCAGTTTTCTCAATGTGGCTTGCATGCAGGACCTCAGCATGTCAGGAAAGAATCCCTTCCTTTAGCCCGTCTTGTCCCTGATAATTTTAGTGGCATAGCCAATTATACCAAAAACTCATTTCTCTTTTCTTGAACCTTACATCCCAGCACTGTTACAGAACCGTTATTTGTGCTGCTACCTGGCCCATGTAATCGTGGCTCTGTGGCCTCATCCCCTTTTTCCCTCACACCACAAAGTAAAAATCTCAGTAGAGCACCCCAGATCATATATCCTGGTCTACATGGCCTACTAGCCAAGGGCGGTTTCACAACTAAAGAAGAAATGTCAGAAATTGCCCTACAAAACCACAGGAACCATTGGGATGCAAGGGTCCTCAGCAGAACCTTTTAATAAACTTCTCCAACATCAGATGGAAGGTGATGAGGATTTGTGCCATAGACTCCAAGTTCCCCAATTTGCCAGAAGTCCTGCTTTCAGTTCCTATGTTGTTTTCTGAAAATGATGCTCTGCACTTTGCGGAGGGATTGCAGAACCACTGTCCCTCGGGTCTCTACTGACTGTTATTTCCGAGACATCCATCTTTGGAAGCAGAATTCTCCTGTGTTGACTTAATGCCCATATGAAAGTTCAAAAGGAGAAACATGAGCTAAAAATAATCTACTTCTTTTAGAACATGAGAAAAGTAAGAAAAAGGAACCACTTTTCTAGTGAGAACAAACGTATTGGAGACTTCATAAAAACAATCCTAGCACCACAGCAGCTGAGCTCTGCAGTCTGCAAGGTGGCCTGGGGAAAGACATGGCCTCCTTCCAAAGGAAACTGGAGGTGAACAGCCTGGCTGGAGTCAGGTCACATTGTGTGTATGACCCAGGTCAGAGCCCAGGTCTCCGAACCACTGAGTGAAGTGGTACAGATGTTTACGTCTAAGGCTGCAGCAGGATGAGGGTGGCTTTGCCAACAGCTCACTGCTGCTGCAACGGTGGCCTTCTGCTCCTACCAGCCTGGCCAGTACTCTTGCTGTTTTCCTGTGCCCTTCTGATACCAAGTGTGTCCTCAACAAACCAATTCAGAGGGCTGAAGCTACGGGAAACAGCCCAGAAAAATAACCCTAACCCCTTTAGAAATAGTTTGCTGCTGAAGTTAGCAAATGCACTGGCAGCCTAAGAGGAGAGAAGAGCAGCCATGAAGGAGGGGTGGGATATCACGAATGGGAACAGGGATGCAGGAAGGCAGCCAGGAACGCTGGGAAGCTAGGACATCTCCTTTTGGCAGCAGCAGGGTAACACTCTGGTCATGGAAGAGCATCCCAAACAGAATTTGTACGGTATGATGTTTGCATTTCCACATAGAAATCCAGACACAAAGCAGGGACATTTTAAATACTATGTTTGTATCTCTGCACCTGCCAGCAGCAGCTTGCATATGGCACTTATCCTCTGCTTTCAGCTGAATGTTTTGTAAACACCCTGTTTGCTGTGTCCAAGGGTGAAGCAGTCAGAGCATGAGATACAGCACACCCAGTTGACGAGCATTTTAGTGAGCCTTTTGGATGTTTAGGAAGCTTTTTACTCTCAGGCACTTTTGCATGGCTGCCAATAGACATGTCACAGCTCCAGCTCTTGGTTTCCCCTTCCAGATCCTGTTGCCTGCATGCTCAAGCTGACATTTACGAAGTGGCTGGTGAGTGCTGGGAGGAAGAGCTGTATCTTGCCTTGTGTTTGGCAGCATGAATGATGGAAATTCACTGCTGAGCAATCTGCATGTCTCTGAGAGTGTGAGCAAGTGTGATACTTGCACATAGATCCAAGAGATGAGTTGTCATTTTATGCTGAACCCTAAGACAGTGGTCTTAGTGTTCAAACTAACGTGGGTATTCAGTCCTGGGTTTAAGTACTGGAAGATAAAAACAAGAGCTGTTTGGTGGCTTTAATCAGAGGTTGAAAGTGTTTGAATATTACATTGCCAGGGGATACAATGAAGATTTATTGGCAAAGACGCAGGTTGAATTTAAATGAAGTGAGCTGAGCTGATAACCTCATAGGCACTCTTGCCTTACCTATAGGTCAACTGGTCATTGAGTTCTGCTTCAGAGGTGCCCAGAATCACTTAATCCTTGACGAGGCAAGAAGCAGGTCAGACGCCTGTTTCATGCCTTGGCCCCATAGGTAACGAGATGCTGCTATTCCCATCTGTCCTGGGAAGCTGATTCCCTCTGTGCCCTGAAGTCACTGTTGCCCTCCAGCTGGGTTGGAGACCATGCAGACGTCAGGGGTGACTTGCCAGCTTATGCTGCAGCAAAGCAGCCAGAATGGGTCCAGGAATACTGCTCATTTCTTCCCTCAGCTCATCGTCACTCAGACTCATACATCCCATATCGCCAGCAGTTAACCACGCGCTCAGGGACAGGAGTGGGTGCTTTCCCAGGAAGACCCCTGCAGTAGAACAGAGCATTTCACTGAAAGCCTGCCAACATCAAGGCTAATATTCCTCCACCACAGAACAGTTTGTCCTCTGACAGTGCAATTTGTATTATCCTCTGGGGTCTAGTCCAAGTGCCAGGGTTTTTAGTGGATTTGTCAAAATTCTACCTGGGAAATTTGCCATTTCTTATTTTTATACTATTGAGATTCCATCCAGAAATGTCATTCCGGTTCTGCTCGGCACTTTCGACTTATGGAAAGAAGTGGAAGGATGCTTAACATGGTCATGTAAACAATAGTCATTAACTGTATAAACAACAGCAAATCAGGTCAAAGGAAGCTCCAACTAACTTAACACACGCACACGCACACTATGATTTCACCTCCTAAACTTTTCAGAAGGATCTGTAGGTGTTTTCTTTCCCACCTCCCCTTCACTCACGCTGTTTCTAAACTCTTCCTCTTTAACCTGCTTGTGCCAAAGAAGCAGGATGTGTTATGAAGGTCTTGGACATGCCCAGACATGGAAGAAGCTGCTGGTTTCTTTCACTTGAATGGAATTGGGACATAAATTCATACAAAGAGATTTTGGGACTTGAGGAACAATAACTGAATAGGAAAAGACACAAAGACATAAGCCCTTTACATCATTATATGAGCCAGTCTTTAATAAATAACAGCTGGATCATAGCACTTAAGTGGTTGTGTGAGGTAGGCAAGCAGAAAATTTGTGACATGGAAACATATAGGTCTGCTATTAAAAGACTCAGAAAAACCAGAGAATATTTACTGAAAATGAAACACTTTCAATCTCTTTCTGCAAGACAGTATTTTGAGAGTATTGAAACTGAACCTGAAACAGGTATTGACTTGAATTCCATGGTTTTGCCTGTATATCCATACACTTATCCATTTATCAGTGGAATCTCTTCATCCTGCTTTTATAATATAGAGCTGCTAATAGTAATAATATCAATCGCTTTTCTACTTCATCTAAGTATTTTGTCCAGGTTCCATTGCAAACTGAGAGACGGCATGTAGAGGTAGACTCACTATCTGATTTTAATTAAACAGGAATTTAGATATTTTTGATGTCTGTACCCTCGAGTATTATCAGCAATAACAAAGCTGAAATCACTTCCGTACTTGTATTTAGTGTATAAACAAGTTTCATAAGTTGCATGTCATTTCCTCTCAGCAATGTCTGACTTGGTAGTTTAGAAGGCAGGGTCACAGAGCGATTGCAGTCCATTGGTGTTATATCATCCATCAGTGAACAAGAGGTGCGACAGAAACCAATGCCAAGAACTCTGAGGTTTGCAGGAACTAAACTGGAATACAAAAGTTGGAAATTATGGCACCCTTATTTCATATGTGGCAATATATTGGAGTCATACACTGAATTTGGACAAGGCCTGAGCAGTGGGTGTGACAGGGAGCACTGCGGTTGTGAGACACAATTAATTCACTGTTTCCTCTTTACCATCCTGGCCGCTATGAGATTCAGAGTGTCACTGTCCCAGCACAACAAACCATTGAGGTAGCTGAAATGTGGGCAGGATCCCACCTTTCCGTCTGAAGGGGAATGGCCAGTAAAAGGTTGCATTTCTCTCTCCTCCCATGCACAGTCTTTTATGGTCAAGGACCTAGACCGGTATGATTCTTACTCTCTTATAAAAGATATGAACAAGCTGCCAGATCTCTGGTTGTTAGTTAAGGTGATGGTTTTTTAGACTCAGGAAGATTTACTGTAGTTTCTTGGTTTTGTAGAGCAGAAGACAAGTCCACAGAAGATGATTTCCAATGCGCGGTTGGTCATCCCACCTCTTCAAAACTGCTGAAACAGTTGACTTTGTTATATCCATTAGCCATAGTGTTAATATATTACATGCTAACATTATAGGAACTTGAATGCAATGCTTTGAACTAAATATTAGGAAGAGATAGGGAACTTTGCCATGTAGAGAATCTCCTAACTTTTCTGAAATTCCTTTTAATGTGGACTGGAAAAAGCTGACAGCTTTTATAATTTGACATGGAAGCCCTAAGGTATTTAGCCAACATAATATCGATACATGAATCAAAAGACACCGCCTTGAGAAGCCTGAGTTCTCTGTCCAAAAGAAGACCAAGCGAGGAGAGTGGGGAAGTACTCTAGGAAACAGTCTGCCATCCTGCTGTCATATGTCATGTTCATAATTTGAAAATTATGTAATCAACTACTGGCAGTCTTTTTATGTAGTGGTCTACATTGACCCTTGAATAGCTGCCAGTAGACCATGAGTACCAAACATAAACTTTACCTTCATTACTTATCTTCTTTCTCTGGAGACCAGTATTATTTGTGCAATCAATCCTTTCTTTATTTTGCTGAATAAAATAAAGTGGCAATACCTACCTTAGAGCCCTGTCTGCTCCGAGAAAACCTGCACCCACAAAGGTTTCACTTAGCAGGAGGATGTCTTCCAACAATGTGATGAAGAGGGAAATCTTTACATGCTACCGTAGCAGACAAGTGTGCAATTTGTCAGCTTTGTAATAAAATACACAATTAAATGTTTTAGAGATGTTCTAGGACATGAAGCCACAGACCAGAGGGCAACTGACAAACATAAGAAGCCAAAAGAATTGAATACTTATTGTATGTCTAAAAGATGAAAAATATTTACTCAGTATAAACTCTTGTAAAAAAAAGGGCTAGTCAATGTTTCAAACCAGTTCTTTAAAGATGCTGACTAGTGAAGGTGCCGTCATTGTGCATTTGTGGAAATGCTAAGCTAAAAGTAAGTAATTGGCTTTCTACATCTCTTTTACTCCTGCATACCAAAGAATATTCTTATTTTGAATAACAGTTCAAGTAATCAAACACCACAGTTAACAAATTAAACTGCCTTGGAACATAATTCCAAAATGTTTCTTGACTAAAAAAAAAAAAGTTACATTTTAATAAATATTGCAAATATTAAATTCACAATTCATTTAATTGATATGAAAAAAAATTACTTTGAACATATGATTCTTGTAGTTAACAGAGAACCACTTGTGATCTCAAGAATGCAAAGTCAGGCCAAAGCATGGATATGAAATTACTAATTAATACGCCACTTTCCAGCAGTGTCTTCTTTCAGCTCACCACTGTGTGCCTACACAGGGATTGCTGAATATCTAGCTGAGGTGTTCAAATGAATTCGTGTTACCTCACCCAAGATAAGCTGAACTATAAACCTTTGCAACTTTAATTGCTAATCAAATACAAGTCATCTGAGTCAAGTGTGTCAGGTAGGGATGGGCTCTGCTGTAGAGCAGAGGAAGAAGCTTCTGGGCAGCAGTTTCTCCAGCTGTCACTGCTGAGGATGGCACAAGAGCCAAGCTTGTATGTGCAGTTATGAACATGGACAGGGATCAGGTTTCAGATATTGAATTAAATTACTTTTTCCTGCTCACAGTGTTCTCAAGGAATTGGACTCACACGACTTCATTGGAGATGATTATTCAGTGGCCTCTAGCTAACTAAAAAACACGAGGCAGGCTCATCAGGATGTTGCTTCACTACGGTTTTGTAAGACTTGATCACAGTCTTTTCTCTCCAAAATGCCTTAGGATATTACTTCACATGCTAAAGACATGCTAAACTGTTCCCAGATTTAAGAGAAGTCCTTCAGGTGTATGTGAACAGAAGGAAGTGCTCTGGGTTGTCATGAATTTGAGGACTGAACTAATAGGCAGCTGTGTAATTCAGAATGACTGATTTTTCCCTCCATCATGCATTTACAAGACACACAAGGCTTGTCAGTGCATCTCCTCTGCCCTTACTGTAAACACTTCATCGTAAACCCAATATGATTTCCAGATCATATGTGAAATTCTTGCAGTAGTTCATCCAGTGTACCATGTACTCTCTCAGCAGCTCTCTGGTGTAAACTAAGGGAGACTTCCACAATGTCTTTCACAGATGAATTGGACACCATATCACATGGCTGTGCTCAATACCAAAACTCTCAGCACCAACACACACACGATTCGGGCACATCATGAGCTCCCTCCCAGTCACTACTCTACTTACTGTCCACAGGTCAGAACTTGTCTATCTCTCTTTTTTCCAGAGATAACTATAATAATTTTTATTTTCCCAGGGAAATTTTGGTTAGCCTTACCTCTCTCTTAGTAACACTTTTTCAGACCGACATGCGGCAACTGTCTTTGCCTACAGGGATTAAATGATACACCTGTAGTTAAACTGTAAATAAACAATCTCATACTGCATTTGGTTCTGAAGTCATCTGCTTCTCTTTCACAGCCCAAAAAAATGTTTTTACTGCCATGAACATTTTGCTATCTAATAAGAATTTCTTTCATCTATGCAATTTAGCAAATAGATACCTACAACATTGAAAAATAGTAAGCAGATTCACTTTACTTGGTATTACAAATCAATATGCTACGAGGAATAGGCTGTGGGTTTTTTAATATACTTTACAAATGTTTCTTTCATAGTTTACATTTCTTGAAGTGGTCGCTGATCTTTGGACTTGCACTACAAAATATAGAGTTAGAATTGTCCAAGGTGACACAGGGTTATCCTTTCAAACACTATGATTCTCAAAGAACCTACACTATAGGGAATTTGTCTTTGCAGTATCCAAATTTTATTTTGTCACAACTGGGATGCTATGTAAAATGGATCAGTAGTTCATTTCTCTAACATCTATGTCATATAGTCTCTCCTTATTCTACTTGAGAACACAAATAATATTTGTGAGGTAATTAAAGAGGAAACAAAATAAACAGAGGTATTATAATTCTATTCACAGTAGATGGAAAAAGAACAAAAGGAATAACTGTTTTTGTTGTCCAGGTATTGTTAATATTAGTTGAAGACATCCAGTGAAAGGAAAGCAGGAACATTTAAAAACTTGATTTCTCTTTAATCTGAAAACCTTCATTCTTTTGACCTGCCAACATTCTTCAAGAAACAGGTGTATCTTCCCTCATATTCCAGGAAAATGTAAAGGTAAAGAAAAAAATATTTCTTTAAAGAACAATTCATCGCAATACATCTGAAACCATCTTCTAATACAACATCTAGCAATTATTTCCATGGTTTACTTCTTCTGAAATGAGGTATTATGTATAGTTTGTTCCCAAGTACTGCAAAAAAAGGACTTCTTATCTCCTTTGATGATTATTTGAGAACATATTCACTTGTCATTGTAAGATAAAGTTAAGAAAAGTATGATTGACGTGAAAGATTATTCATTTTATGTAAAGTGAGAAAGAATCTGGTCTGAGTTTTCTTTGGTATTAATAGAGATTTCGCTGATGGAAGAGTGAAAAAATTCTCCTGTTGCAATAAGGACTCAAATATGGCTCAATTTGAGTAAAAATCGCTGTTGGGCGGAAAATGAAGTAAATTGCTGCCCACTTGAGAAATTCCATAATGTGGAATATGAGTTAGACATGAATGTATGTTAAAAGTGATCATACAAGACTCTTAAATTGTTAATAGAGATTTTTTCATTATTTCTCAAATGTAATATGCCTGGCAACTCCTTGTTTTTCTTTCTTCCAACAAAATTTCCCTTTCCCTTAAAAATGTACACTGGTCAAAACCACCCAAAATTTCCCACGTTACGTTTTAGCTCTTCCAAACTTCTACACCACTTATTACTTCATGTATTTAGAAACCATTTCCTGCTCAAAGCTGACAAATAAAGGGAAAGGGCTTATTTCAAAAATTTTTAAACCACATTAAATTCAGAAGGTGTTGAGTGGCAAGAGCACTGAAAATATTAAATATAGTTTTTCTCCTGAACTTGGCAAAATTTGATTTCTGGTTTTACACATTATTTTTTTTTACTACTATTAAAAGTAAGGCATGAAATCCAATCAAGTATATATTGCTTGTAACATAGATTTTGAATTTAACAGGGAAACATAATTTTAATTTTTTTTCCTTGAAACACAGCATATAAAAGAGCACTAATGTTCAGCTAAGTGCTCAGAAACAGAAATATGTAGCTGTCAACCTTACATCGGTGACACAGATGATGCACACATCCATCCATGCTCTTTACTTAAGAACCTACCTTGTGTACAGAGCAACACAGCCGACATAACGAGAGGCATATAGATGGGTAATTATGGTGAAAGAATAAAGTTCAGAGCTCTGATGTTTCTCTCTCACAGTCTGTTTTTCCTATGCTTGGATCAGGACAACATCCTTATTACCAAAGTATTGTGCTACAGATGAATAATTGCTCACAGGCACACATGAAAGATTGAAACACAGTTCTAATGCAAAGAAAATAAAAGTAGCAATCTTTGACAAAATCTACCTTGTAAGCTCCAAACTTCAATAATCACATCCCTCAGAGCAGAGGAAGACCAACACTCAAAGCAGCCCTTGTGATTTCATCTGTCACAGCTAATAAGGTAACTTAAGCACAACTTGTCTCTGTGCCCAAAGTCAGAAGGAGAAGGGGAGAGATGGACAGCTACAGTAGCTGCTGATACACCTCGCCTTGTTCTGTCTACCTGAAGCATTTCTTGAAAAATTTAGTAAGATTTCTGGATGCACAGTTGACCTTGGAGGGGAGATAATTTACAGGAAAAGGGAAGGATATTCCTGCACTGAACTAGCAGACCCTGAAGGAGGAAGAACCTGAAGGGAGGTCTTTGTACCTGCAGACAAAGTGCTTTAGAGGACTGGAGTATTTTGCTGCAGTCATGTCCTTTGTTAGTACTAAGATCCCAGCACAATAAGCTTGAGGTTCAGTTGTACTTTTACCTCTGTAAAGACAGGGATAGAGTTTGTTGGCAGTGCAGCTCCCATTAATCTTAACAGGTATCTGGGGAACATAATTCACTGAAACTGCCTGAAATAACTCCTTTAAGATGGACTGAACCAACCCTTAGAGAGTTTCCTCTGTTTGTCCACCGACCATAAAAAGAGTTTTATAACGGTGACATAAGTCCTTCCACAAGAGACATTCCACATTTTTGTGCAGCTGTACAAACACTTCTTTATTTTTCCTTTTAGTAAAATAGATAGTGCCAAAACCAGCTGGCTGTCGTGTTAACCGACTCATTAGCATAGGGAATGGCAAACACAGACGAGAGTGTGTTCTGCTCACAAGCAATTTGTAGATTCCTGTATATATCTGATCAATTATAAATTACAGTGTTGGTACAAGAAGGATAATGAAAAAAAGAAAAAACATCCTGTTTGCTATTACACGAGGAATAATGTGGAAAGTGCAATAGGATTTTCATTGTCCTATAGCATCTTATCCCCATGGCAGTAAAAGAAACATATCTAGTTAATTTTTCTGGAGAGTTTTTTAGGAAAAAATTCTTCAGTGCAGTCATGGATACTATACTTTAGCTGTGGAATTAAACAGAATGCACCAATATATTTCAGTGCCTCCCAGCAGGCATTTCAGGAAAGGAGCATTTAACCTAAATTGTATTGGTGAAATACATTTTGTCTCAGTAATCCATAACAATTTTCTTGAAGCTGATTCTTTTGTAAGAGCATTAAAATGATGTATGACTCAGGTGTTTACAATTTGTCTAGCACAGTGATTCAATTAGTAGTACCTGCTTGAGGCTCTGTTCTGGAGCAAAAATTACTGGGACGAATTTGCATTTTGCTGAAGCAGTCACGTACCCACTTCCACACCCAGCAGAGCTGATCTGGTGGGGACTGAACAAATGCCCAGGCTACACAGGTCTGTGGGAATGAGGAAACACCAGTGGGACAGGGAAATATTCTGAAAATCACATGTGCTTTAACGAAGGCCTAGGCACTGATTCTTCCCAAGAAGCAGCTAAGGCAAAGAGTTCAGGGAATTTCCTTGAGAGAAAATATTCACTGTGTATCTCCTCCAGTCTGAGGCACATCTACGTGCATGAACTGTGTCACTGGTATCAGTTCAGGTGAGGCAGCACCACCTGTGTGTCGTGTAGGCAAACGCTCTGTACCCACAGGGAGCCTCCTGGGGACACCTGCCAAGGTCAACAAAGAGGGTCACCCACTGGTCCCGGAAAGTACAGTGTGCCTTGTTCCCTCCTGTGGCTGAGCTTTCGTGCCCTCCCTGCTCCAGACCGACCCCTTTCACTGGGTCTGTCAGCCAGGACGCTGGGTGTGCCCAGAGGCTCTGCCTGCACTGTGGCACCTGGCACTGGGCATGGGCTGAGCACTGAACCCCACGGTCAGTCACCCCCCACCCTGTCCCTGCCAGCTGAGTAATCCTGGTGTAGTCTGTTCTGGCCATCACAGGTAATATTTGCCCCACAAGCCATGGTAGCTGCCAAAGCTGGTAACTAACTTAAGTCAGGAAAGACTCCTTCCCTCCTTTTCCCAGTGCTGTGCCAGAGCCCAGGCTCCTCAGTCCCCATCCCAGGAGCAGAGCCTGGCCGTGGAGCAGCTACCCAGTACAGGGTCTCATTGCACTTGGCAGAAAAGCCACTGCCTTCATCTTCTCTCAGGTGCTGCCGGAATAGAGGAGATGGATCTACAAGCTCAGCTGATGTCTTTTGAGATCTCGCTTTAGAATGCTTAACTGGTGGGTAAATCTGGATTTGTCGCTTGAACAATACTGATCAGCCTGGGCTGTTTATTTTCTTTGTAATAGCAAAAGCTATGTGAGAAAAGACAAAACTGAAAGAGGTGGAATCCAGATATCCCTCAACAGAGATCTGCTTTGCCGTCATTTCCCTGTTATCAATAACAGCCAAAATTTGGCTTATTTCTGTCTTTTCCCACACTTCTACACTATTTGTCCAAAAGCATTATTGACCACAGAGGCTTCCTGTATCTTTCTGCATCATCTGTTTTTTATGTCTTCAAGCGTAGTTTGAAAATATTTGTACAATGAAGACTCACTTATTCAAAACAATTGTTTGCAAGAAAATATATCACTTCTCTTCCTTTTTGCTATTTTATGTTATGTGCTTTATAAATTCTGCCCAATCCTTATCAAATTTTTTTTTTCTCTTAGATAATAGTCCTGAATTTTAAATCTGGATTTTTTTAACTCAACTAATCTTTAATTTTTGACTGTAAACAGAGATAGCAAATATTAAAATCTGAAGGCTTCCAAATATAGCAGATAGTATCTCAGAACAAGAATCCAAGGCCAAAGTTAACAAGAACATGACAGAACAAAAGTGCAAGTGGAACATAATTATTGATGTGTGCACACTGTGGGCTGATGTGAGAAACAAGAAAGGGATGATCAGTTAGCCTTAAGCATTATGATGTGATGGAATAGAAACAAACAAGTCACTTCAAAAGAAAAGCAGTTTATCTGGATCAAAATTATGTGCAGTTGAGTATCTGAGATCCCTGTGTAGATTCTGAACATATTGTTTGGAATTCTTTTAGAGAAATAAAAGCTATGAAAGTCATCTTTGGGAATGAAATTGATTTCCCTTAGTGTTGGATCACTCCTTTTGAAAGATTAGCACACAGAGAATGTGATTCATCTCACCTGAAGTACATGCTTAAAATATGTTAAAAGAGCTTTATACAAAGATTCTGTTTGTTTGCTTTAACAAAATCATAAGACCAAAGGGGATAGCATGGGTTTAAACATTTGTGTTTCACCAGAAGGACTCACCCCATCTTCCTAAAAAAACTAGCTGCAGGGTCCAGATGGACCTTGGTATTATAGTCAACATGGTGATTACCACTAATCAGTGCCTCCATTATGAAGTATTTCTATTTTGGCTTGGACTTTGCTAAGCACCAGTGAAGAGCTGACTATAAAATGTGAAATGTCATTGACTGACTAAGTCATAGCATCTTGACTTTCATTGGGCAAAATCAATGAATTGATCAGAAGTTAGGAGTAAAAATTTCAGGTACTTGAATGAGAGGGGATCTGAATTTTCTGAGGGTCCAAAGGTGAAAAGAAACTGGATAGCCCGAAGACAAAAACTTTGAAAAGTACTTCAACATATCAGAATGATACTAATTTGATTAAAAAAAAAAAGTTAAAAAGCAGAGGTGTTATTTGTAAAAGTCAGAAACCTGGCTAAATCTAAGACAAACCTTTCATAAATGTAGCAGCTTCATAGATTTGTCTAGGTTAGGAGCACAGTCATCCAGTTTCCTAACTGCAGTCACTGAAGAAAAACAGATGCCTTCAGACAGAAGCTGAGATATTAGTGGTGTGAATCACTTTCTGTCTACCTTTCTTCATTGACTAAATGGGAAGCAGAGAACAATTTTACATCTGGCTTAGCGTTGCATTTAGAGGCTGTAACGCCGGTAAAAGCTCAACTATGTGGTGAGAAGCTGGTGTCCACGCAAAGAGAAGGGGACCCCAATAACACCCTGACACAGCATCACAGGAACGCACCTGGCCTCTCCAAGGGTGGCATGTGCTTACTGGGAATGTTCAGCCCAGATGTAAGGAAGGTCCCTCTTCTTAATACTGTATTCAGTAGGTCGTGATGGCTTCAGCACTTTACCTTTGCTATGGCTTGGTCCTCAATCTGCAGGAAAGGAGACACCTGAAGAAGTGAGTCACTGTTGAACAATGGAGATGATTAGGGAATTTGTACAACTTCAGGGATGCCCCAGAATCAGGCGGAAAGAGAACAAGATGATTGCAAAATAACCAGAGTCCCTTAGGTAATGTAAGTCAGGTTTAGCTTATGTATATGCATGAAGTGTGTTGTCCTTATTTAGAACATTATTCTACCTTCAATAACAGCCAAAGCTTCTACTTTCTTTATGTATTTACTCAGAAATTTTTTTGCTTTGTGTCTGGTTTTGTTTGTCTCTGTGATAAAGGTGAAAATCGTTTCATTTACATAACTCACAGGGCCAGTACGACCAGCCCTAAGACACGAGGAGCTGGAATGAAACTGCATCAGGGAAGTTCAGACTGGACATTAGGAAAAGGTTTTTCACTGAGACAGTTGTCGTTCACTGGAACAGGTTGTCCAGGGAAGTGGTCATGGCACCAAGGCTGCCAGAGCAGCCTGGAAACTAATTGTGAAGCCACTGGGTTTTGCCTTCAGATCAATAAATAATTACTGAAACCAAACTCATTCTTTAACCAAAATAATTTTTATCTTTCAAAAAGAAGAATTTATTTTTCTTTCCGAGTCAATCAGTTCCACTTCAAAGATTAAGATTACTCACTTTAGGCTCAAATTTAAATTATGTGCATGATGTCTCAGTTATTTGACTTTAAGTCAATCCTTGTCCAATGAATGCAAATAATTTACTTTAATTCAGAAGTGATTACATGGACAGAAGAAGTATTCACTATTAGTAAAGAAGTAATTACACACACTCCAGTGTGCTGCTTCTGCTATTTTTATCTCACAACTAAGTATGAAAAAAGGAGTTTTACAAGCACAGGACCAGTTCTGTTGGCCAAAATGTCTTCCTTCTTTCTGTTACATACCTAGCTTATTTTCTTCATTTTTTCTGTAACACTATGGAAGCATTTCACCTGGTCTGCTGAAAAAAGCATTTAGGCAAGTGCATGTTCTTTTCTACTTTCTCTTACTTCCCTGAAGGTTGTCCTGTGCCTTCCTTCACCGATTAACTGTTTTGCAATTGTTTTTTTCAAAGAAGTGAGTCCCTTACGTTCCATCATCTGCCATCATGTGTCATCACCTGTTCACTGCCAGGTGGTTTTGGGACAAGAGTGTAACTGAGAAGTGTTTGCTGAAGTCTCGGGATACTTGTATTACATCTCCTTACCTGCAGGTATTTCCTGCTGGATGATACTTGAATTCCTTTTGAAAGCCTTTGAAGCTAAACAACATGAAGTATTTTAAGGCACTGGGAGGTGGGCAAGGTGGGAGGAATGAGATGCCTAATTTGTGTCATTTGTGTGACAGCTGAGCCCAGGGGATCCAATCAGGGTGTAAATCCTGCTTGCTTCCATGACATACAAATGCAGATACTGCTACAGAAATCACAGATCAGGGAAGGCACTAAAGCTGCTTTTTCAACACTAATCCAAACTATATTAGTCTCCATTCAAGTCCTAGCAAGCATTATTTCCTGCTGCATGACATAACACAGCCTGGTGTGTTTGTTCTTTTGCTGGGTGCAGAAAGGCCCTCCAGGTCTTCACCATTTTACTCCATGCCAGCTGAAGTAAGAATGCCTGACACAGCAAATGAGAAAGGGTTTGTGGCACCTGAGAGTTGAAATAAAGTTAAATCCGTGCAATCTGCTTGATGGAAATATCTAATGATTCAAAGTGAGGAAGCAGACTAGTCAGTGGGATCATGCTAGACAAGTACTACACCCACACAATAAATCTGGGATATTCCCAAGAAAAAAACCCAACAGTTGCTTGTGATGATCTCCAGTATGAAAAATAATGAAAATACTGCCGAGCATATGGAGCAGACCCACTTTCTCAGACCTACACAGAAAAATTGTTTGAATTTGAATATGTTTTAGCTATTTATGTGACTTTGAAATGTAGTCTCAGTTACCTCGGAAGTGTAACAATTTTTTAATTTTTTGTGTTATATGCTGTGGGAATGACCACAATGACTCTGCCTGTGAAGGCACATCTCTGGCATGATCACTACCACCAACTGGTGTGTTTGCTCTTTGCTCTCTTGTCATTGTAATGGGAAGGTATGAAGACAACACAACATCCAAAGCTTCTTAGTTAGTTAATCTCACACAGGGGGTTACATGGCTTTCCTTGGCATTACTTGTGCTGAATAGCAACAGAAATCTTTTGCAGAAAGATACATTATTTAGAACTGAACACCAAGTCCCAGTAAATCTCTCCTTTTGAGAACTTTATCTGGTAAACCAGCTAGCTCATGGAAAATGTTTACTGTTTATACATAAATAACTCATCCTTCATTCTCTGAAACGTCAAACAGGAAGAGTTCAGCGTGACTCTGAAAACAGTTCTAAGAGAATAAACAGACAGTCTTGGAAAGCTTTTCTTTCTCCAGGTCTGCCTAGGATTCTGTTGCTTTCTTAGCAAAATGTCCAGTATAGACCGTAATCTAAAAACTCAGTAACAAAGCACTGTAAGTATGAAAATTTGAAGATACAATGTCACGCCATTCAATGAGACTTTTAAGAAAGCCAGGGCACTTGAGCATCTTTCCTACATCTAAGCAAAGTGGTCTGGGAGCAAATTCCGAGCTCTCAGTTTCAGTTTCCTCCAGGAATCAAATCAAGCACAAACTATACCACCACAGGAAGGAAACTGAGCAGCAAAGGACCCGCTCTGCATTTCCCATATAAGTGGGATGCATTATAGCACTGAGCTGTCCCACAGTCCAGGGCAGCCTGAGATAGTCACCCATCCTTCTCTCTCCCTGTCCATCATTTGCCTTCCCTTCCCTGCTTCCAGCCAGGCCCTCTTCTTGGTGGTCCATGTCTGTGTTTTTGCCCTCTCCAACCAAAAGCATGTCATCCAAACTTGGGGAAAAGAAAGACACAATGGATTGGCTCTGACTCCTGCAGACTGGAGCTCTGCTCATGGGCTACTGCGGTTATACCTGCCAGCTCACCGTGCATTACATGCCCCTGGAGCGTAAACTCTTTGGAGGAGGAATTGACTCATCCCAAACTGGAGTTACAAAGACTGTTTTTCCCTGGTCCACAAGAAAGAGCACGTCTGTGCCAAAACAGAAAGCAGTTTACCTTGAGTTGTGTGGCCCCTAAAGCCTACCTTTGCTTCAGCCCTAATATTTCAGAAGAAGCAAGAGTCCCTTTTGGTCACGCTCAAGGCAGGTCACTAAAGATACAGTAACCACCCTATCATATAGCCTAGCAACTTCTCTCTCGACTGTGCAGACATACGGTGTGTTGTTCAGTCACCTAACATGGAGGAAGTGAGGCTAATTATGTCATTGGGATATTTTAAGAAAGATATATTTTACATGTGCACTATTTTCAGTAACAAATTGTGTTGCTAGAAGTAACATTGAGACTTGTTTTGATTATATCATCTCATCAAAATTTAGTCTACCCACTCTGAGCCTAAACACATCTGTGCCACCTACACAGCTGTGGTTGCTTTAAGGTGTGTCGGGGGTTGGTGGTGGTGGAATTACAGACCTGTAATCTTGTAGCCAAATCTGCCACGAAGGGTGATTTAATTTGGGCATGCATTTCAGCATTGGATCAAAGCTGTGGGTCTCACATATTTGTTGCAACTTGGTCAACGGTGGCTTGAAATTTCTTGCTCCTTTGAGTTTTGCTTTCATGTATCCTCCCTTGTAAGGATAATAGCACTGGTGAAGTTTACTGGTAGCAGTACCCTTCCCCCTTTTCCTGTTGCCACAGTTTGTTCCTATCCTGGACCCCAAAGGTTGCATTCCATACATTCATTGAATCTCTACCCTGTCATAGAGTAGGTTGTTTTCCCAGATCCTTTGCTTCTGAGAAGTGTATTTTCAGACTGCATTTCCTGCCTTCTGGCGGTTCTTAAACTCATTTTCTAAAACCTGGCATCATAAAATTGGCACAGTAATCTGAGTGGGGATTACCCTGTAGTAAGATGCATCAGAAGAAGGAAAATAATTCCTAGTTTCACATAGTCCTCTGTATTTGTCTAACACTAATATCTATTACTTTATTCCTAAGTGGTTCTATTATAACAGGATGGCTGGGCTTCTTTGTGACTCAATACTGACTGTTGGTGTTGAAGTATCTTGAACTCATAAATCTCTGACTTTCAGTAAACACAGAGAAGATGCTAAATTGCAGATAGCTAATCACTGAAGCAATACTGATGATGTCCTTGACCCCTGCTTATTTTCCTTTAATTTTGAGAGGAATTTCTTAAATTTGTGTTCCTGTGGCTTGTCTTTCCTTATTAGATGATATCTCTGTGATCGGAGATTAAAGTAAACCTATTATAACAACTAAAAACAATCTATGTCTTTAAAAAATAAAGCTATAAAGTATAGAGGAAGAGATTAATGATAATCTAGAAACATAATGACCTGATTCCGTCTGACCCGAATATCGCGTCTAGTTCTGGTCACACAGTCTTACAAAGCAGACAGAAAGAAAAAAAGTCTGCCAAAATTGTCAGAAGAATTAAAAAATATTGCTCACATCAAAGGGCAAGATATTGTAATATCAGTTTTAAAGTTGAAACAAATAAGAGCTCTGCTAAAGATAAGCAATTTACAGAAAGCAGATCCTCTTATTTACTGTGCCTTGATATAAGAACAATGACACATTCAGTGAACTAGGACAGTAGTTTAAAAATAGATCATAGGGGAGTAGCCTTTTGTAAGTAACTAGCACAAAAAATCTGTTGAGTTTACTGTATTATTTAAATTCTGATATTCAGCTGAGAATTTGGATATTAAGAACACCTATATCTATGCAAGAAAGAACTACAGAAAAACAATGAAAAATTCAGCAGCGCTTGAAATATCACAGGACAGGATCTTGTTTACTCCTTGTTTCCCTTATGGATAGAAAAGAATAGGACCATCTGAGATGGCCTGATTTAGACAGCTGGGTATTTCTGACATTCTCCAACTGTAATGATTAGATTAAAGGAGAAATGTTAGTTTAAACACATGGCAGTATAATGCGAGTCATTCCTTGGAGTGCCATGAAAATTCTAATGCAGAGAGCTATGAATAGAGCAAGAGGAATCATAACAATTAAAATTTCCGGTGTTTATTTAAGGCTGCATGCACAGCACTGGATTGTTTGAGCCTGAAATTTCAGCAAGCATTTTCCTTCTGGAGTTGACGCTTGTGCAGCCTCACAGAGGGAGAAGGAGTCCACATCCGATATTTACTTTGTGCATCAAGTGACTCAGTTTTGGAGAGTGTAACTCATACTCTAAGTCTCATGAACATGACACAGAAAATTCCCAAATGCGAAGCTGTGAGCTGCGTGTTTCCTCCTTGGCACTCAGCAGAAGACTGCCAAAAGGCTTTTGCTGCCCTTTTTTCTGAAATATTTGAATGGTACCAGATCCAGGTGCTCTTCCAAAACCTAGATGTTTGTAGCATCTTCTCTGAAATTACTATTAAATTTGAGACTGCTTACATGAGAGCAATGATTTTCCCAAGCAGTTTGCAAAGCAGCTGTTATATGGGCAATTATTCCCTGAACCAAAACCAAGTGAAGTCAATGTTAAGATTTCTGTTTTGTTTGAATCTTGGTTCAGATTCTAACAGGCTTCTTATTGATTATTTGTGTCTTAATATTCACACTTCAGATAGTAATACTAATTATACAAATACGGTAATTGGAAATAAGCTGATGCTATCACTTGCTTTATATTTCCTACTACATCCTCATTCTCCTGTTATAGATCTCTATCTCCCTATTGTAATATCATCCACTGTTTTCTATCACTGTAGATAGACCTGGGTGCATTTTATTTCCTGCAGCATGATTTTCAACAGAATTGTAGACAGGACATTTCTGTGGTACTTTTGAGAGTGTCATTTAACTTTTGTTTCTCTTAATTTGAAATTGACCACTTGTTGAAACTGCATTTTGTGGCACTTCAGGCACCTTCTAATGGTCCTGTCTTACCTGTACTGCAATTTGCCTTGGGAAACCTCAAATACAATGTCTTATCCCACGGGTCCTTGCAGCTTTCCATGACCAAGTTGTTTTCTGGCATTTGTCTCGCCCTGTCTTCTCTGCACTGCTGATGTCTTTTGACCCCATCATGCAGCTCTGCATGATGTATTTGCCATTATATCACCAATGTGCTATAGCAAAAGAGCACATCATTTGGACCAGGGGTAAGATTTATGTGTTACATTCTCCTGATTCACCTGAAAACAACCTGGAACCATTAATTTAATCATAGAACCATAGAATCATAGAACGGTTTGGGTTGGAAGGGACTTTCAAGATCATCTAGTTCCGACCTCCCTGCCATGGGCAGGGATATGTGTATATGCATGCTTTGCCTTGAGTGTTGGGACTCTGAAGTTGTGGTTACCTACCAAGGTCACCTAAATTGTTTTGGTCCCTCTACCAACAGCACTGACTCCACCAGCCAAATGTACGACTGCCATGTCCTTCCTGACAGAGACTGTGGACTGCCTGTGCAGACCAGCAAGGGACACCAGCAAACAGCCCAGGAAAAGCACCCCCAGAATGGATCCCTGCTCACAACGGGACTGGCTTGCATGTGCTTCCTCCCTAATGCGCACTGGGTTAGTGCAGGGCTGTTGCTGCATAGCAGTTCCTGACAGTGCTTAAACTACTTACCCCTCTCAGCATGGGGCACAATGGGGGACATGGCTCAGGACACAGTCCAAGCTGAGTCTGAAAAGGACATTTGCTAGACAAACAGATAGTGGGAATGACACTGTGAACTCCAGACCCTTCAGACGTGGCTGATGCCCAACAGTCTTTTACAGGTTCTTAGGATGACAGACTCTGAGGAGGGCTACATAATTTTTGTGCTCCTGTGAAGAATATATTCAGACAACACAAATCATGCAGAAATAAAAAGAAATTCTTCTTGCTTTCTTCCTAGAGTGGTAATCGCTGTAACGATGAGCTTACAGAGTGCTATAATAATGTCATTTGAGCTAAGAAAGCAACACTTGGCCCTGGAAATGACCAGTCGTCTAAGAAGAGCAGAACAGGATCATGTAAGAGCATGTAAGGTCCAGCAGAGACCAAACAGCATGGATGTGACCATTCTGAGGACACTGCTCCATCAGCCTCCTCCTGCCCAGTGGTAGAGCCCTGGTGTAGTCTAGCAAAAAGTCAAGACACAACATGGATGGCTCACTCCAATACACACAGAAATACACCATCCTGTATCACTGTGGCAGTAGGAAGTCTGTTATATGACATTTAAATGAGAAACTGAAAGGTGCTTTTCTGCTGCCTGATAAGAGTTTTCCTTAGAGGAAAATGTTCTTTCATCCATTTTCTGTGAGTAAGGGGGCAGGGGCAGAGCACACTCTCTGTAGGACAAAACATGGGAGATAGGTGAAGTGAGTGCCAGACGTAGTCCTGAGCAGCACTGGCTGGGAATTCAAACCACAGGATGTAATTGAAAGGCTGTGACTAAAATGGATATACCAACCACATCCCCCGTGCTAAGCAGGAAAGAGGAAGATCACAGGCCAGATGGAGTCTCTGTGAGCTTTGTAGCCCCTGCATCATCTTACGGAGGACTACTGAGGTTTTGTCTGGAAATGTTTTTCATCAGAAGCAGCAGAACCATCAAACCCAAAACCTGGTGTGGACTCACAGTGTGTGCAGACACCCTACTTTGTGCAAAAAAACCCCCAAACACAATTGACAGAAGGTCTCAATCCTGCATCCCAAACGAGCTTTCTGGTTAGTGGGCTATCAGTCTTTCCAAAGAGTACTGTTTAACTGTTCATGTGTAAAGAGAAGACATCTCCAGCAGGACACTTACCACAACATGAGTGAATGTGCAATTCTTTGACCTAGACTGAAAGTTGAGGTCTAGATCCTTGTTTAAGTCAATCTGAGAAAATACTGAAACAGTAAGTTCTCCTCTCCAGACTCAGTAAGAATGCCGAAAGTTTGCTGTGTTCTCAGACAGTTAGAACATGTCTATGTATGTGTATGTGTCATTTTCCAAGGAATTAGGGTTAGACTAAGGGATTGCTTTGGGCCTAGGACCAGAGTGTACTGTTTGAAGCGTATTGTGTTGAATTCCAGAAAAGACTAAAAAATTACTAGCCCTGATAGTGAATATATCTAGAAGCTTTCTTAACATTGTTATATCCTAACTTTTTACTCAGAGATCTGCATTTCAATAAAATAAATAATTAAATTCTACTTATTAGTGTCAGGGATTTTTATATCTTCACATAACGTAAGAATTCACTATAGGTATCTGTGGCGTCCGCACCCACCATATCACTTTTGGCTCCGTGCAGAATCTCTAAGAAGCAAAGCTGTCACTGCCATCTAGTGTCTGTGGAGCAGGTTTCTGGAGATTATGCTAAGGAAAAAAAAACATTTTCAGAACACTGAATTCCTTCTCAGGTTTCTCAGCTACTAGTAGATCCCATGTAGTATATGGAAACTCTTATAGTGTAGCCTAGTTTCTCACTTTGGAAAGTTTAAATGATGTTTACTTACTTTTTTTTCTCACCTGGAATATATATTTGCATCTTCTATATCCTACTTGTTCAGGATCATGTAACCAGCACAGAAAGCTCCCTGAGGAGCATCTGACAGATTCCTTTTCTTGCCTTATCCTTTCTCCGCCTTCAAATGATCATTTCTGGCAGAGATCAACACGGATATAAAAGACACATTAATCAATAACTGTTCATATGCTAGTCACAGGATCACAGAATATGCTGAGTAGCGAAAGACCCACAAAGATAGAGTCCAACTCCTGGCCCTGCACAGGACAACCCGAGAGTCACACCATGTGCCTGAGAGCACTGTCCAAACACTTCTTGAACTCTGTCAGGCTGGTGCTGTGACCACTTCCCTGGGGAGCTGGGTCCAGTGCCCAACCACCCTCTGGGTGAAGAACCTTTTTCTAATATCCAGCCTACACCTCCCTGACACAGTTTCAAGTCATTCTCTGCTGTTAGGTGGATTTGTATAGTTCCACACAAAAACTAGCAACCTGGTGGGAAGTCATCAGTTCTGCTTGTATTACATCCTGGGAGACAGCTTCTTCAGCCTCCTTGTAGTCCTTTCCTCACTCTCATCTCAGGGAAAGCAGTCAGTTCAGTCTCTGCCTTGGGAAAAAGACTTATTTCTTTTCCATTCTTGACAGTCTTGGGTGATATCCTATCAGGTCCCCACCAGTCACCCATGCAATGTTATTCTCATGTGGTGGCAGTGGGTCCCAAGGCACAAGGCACTGTGGAGAGTTTTCCTTTCTGGCTGACAGCAGCAACAGGATCCCTCTGGCTCTGACCTCAGCCTTCCACTTCCACAGCACAAGCAATTTTTTCCGTTTTTTTTTTCTCAACAAAATGCCAGGAACTGAGAGCCTGGTACTTTCCTCAGCTGAGGTAGAGCTAACCACAGAACAGCTCCCGTCTCTCTCTGGGGATGTGGACATAGAAGCTGGAGCTGTGCTTGGGCTTGTGCCAAAGGCTGCTTCCAGTCAGCCGAGCAGCTAACAGGAATCTGTCTGCTTGGGCTGGATAGCAGCTGGATACGATCATGCTGAAGGCTTTTGAAGGTCCAGCTCCCTATGCAGTACCTTTTTCCCCTGGCAAGTGTTCGATGTCAACAGAAATTCACATAGAAATGAAAGACATTCTTTGACGTCTCCTTGCTTCCCTGTCCACTTATGCATTCCCTTATCCAGTGCAGCTCATGACAGACTTGTGAAACTCAGAAGACTCAGACTCAACAACCAGCCCTTGTGGAAGATTCATTCTTATTTTGATACAATTTTTCACCAAGTCTTTATACTGAGAAAAATGAGGACTAGAGTTACATATCCGGACCCTTATTTTACTGCCAAAGTAATTAAGTGAAACTTCAGCCCAATATCAAACATTATTTTTTTCAGGCACACTCTGTCAGTCAAAAATTTGTATATGTAATTAAACCAAATTATGTTTGTTATGCTTAGAGAATTGTACTGACTTTTCTCCCAGCAGTTTTCTCAATATTTTATCATGAAACAGAACTTTGATTTTAGTTCACTTGAAGTTTTTCTCTTTGTAAAGGTTTTTCTCAGTTCTATTTCCATGCATTCCTTTTAAGCATATTAAGGTCTGGAACTCATTAGTTTACAATTTTACATTCAGAAGAGACGTCTGCATCTGTTAGGTTATCTCAACCAACCATCTATGTTGTGTGAGCTACAGAATTAACCTCACCCAGCCCACTGCTAGGTAAGCCTGGTCATTTGTGTCTGTTTAAAGATACTAATTGTTGGTGAGCTTTGCTTGGCAGGCCTGGCTGATTGATTGACTTAGGGGCTGTTATTGAGAAGGCAGAACAGGACAAAGTAGTTTTAATTAATTGCTAATACTTAACATTCAAACTAATGTGTAGCTGTTTTCCCCAGTATTTCTTAATAATTTCTCATTCTTTCTTTAATGATAACGACTAATTCCAACTTTGTTCTTATTTTCCAGATTTGAGGGGTCTTTCCTTTTTTCTGTCTTCTGTCTTCCTCTCCTTCTCTTTTCTATAAAATTATTGTTCTTGAAGGGAAAAAAAATCGTATTTTTAAACAGAGGTGAAAATCATAATAAAGAAAATGCACAGGTTAGGGATCTTGATTTCTTTTGTCCAATAGCTCTGTATTGCTTCTATAACAGGCAGCATATAAAATTTTAATTTCAGTAACTTCACAATGTCAATTTATTCCTCCACTTTATTTAATATAATTTTTTAAAATGAAAACAATCACAGTCCCACATCATTTGCATTGATTAAAACAAAACTAAACAAAACAATACAAAATCTTACAACATATTGAAACGATATAGATACTAAAAGAGTGGCCAACATGAAAAAATACATTCTTTTCAATATTTTGCTTTGGATGTTCAGGTTCTCTTCTGGTACAGGCATAACCTCTATAAATGTCACTTCAGTTAACACCAGCTGAAAATGTGGGCTGTGATACCAGATGCAGCACCATGCACAGTTTCAACCTGTGTGATTCTCTTGTTGCTGCTTACTTCTGGTTTCCCCAGTATCAAATAGGCTTATGATTTCTCCGGGGAGTACTTTTCCCTTTTCCTGCTTTCTTGTCTGCTTTGAAATGACATGTCACTGCTTCTGTACCTTCTCCTTGGTCTAAAGATGACATGGGCATCTGCTTCCAGGGGGACATTCCCATTCAGTAGGGATACAGTTAAATACTTTTGAATTCCCCAACTTCATCATTGCTGCCTGGTGTTACTTGCTCAGGGAGTCACCATGCAGTCCTCACTCATTCATTACACATCTAAATTCCCAGTACATTAAAAGGAATTTCAAAAAGGGAAGAAGGACTAGCTTAAAAATATAACCCCCCTGGCTTTACCAGATCTATTTCTTGGGACAGGCTAGGAGATCTTTGAAAGATGCTAGATGTGCTCAGATTACTGGGAATTAGTAGTGTTCATGAAACTGTGTGATGTATCCAGCATCTCACTTCAACATTAGACAAACATTAAATGGTGTAATGCCCCTTGAAATGCTAATGATTTTTTTTCTCCTTTCCTGTTAAGTTAAATCAATTCCAGACTGACATGCAGCTGTGTAAGTCCAGATACACAGTGTACGTTTGGTGGTAGGTAGCCCAGTACTTGTTCATAGAACCTTGCTGTCCTTTGGTAAACCTAAATACCCACTTTATTAATATTCCCATGTGCTACAAGCTGCTCTGCAGCCTATGACACGGCACTCAGCTGTAATTAGCACCAAAATAGGGAGTTAGTATGCAGGACACGGACAATTCTTTGACTCCAGATGCTGTATTCAAACTGCAGTGGTCCATTGAAGAAGTAGAGATAACCTAAGGAAAAGGAAATTTAAAAATAATTAACACTAAAAAACTGTGTTGCCATATCAAAATTATCCTTAAAATGGTAATTATCTTGTTTTCATTTTTAATGAACTCAAGTGCAACACTTTCATATTTAGAATGCTGAGCTAAATTATTTAAAGATCCTCATTCCATTTGCTAGAGCTGGATCAGAGTTTTAAAATGACTGATATTCTTTAATCTTATGTCAAATTCTTACTGCACTTGATCAGGAAAATACAGGGTTGGCATTTTGTTTTTTAAGACACTGACTCAGAAACACTCCTTGAAAATTTGGATAGGAATGGGCTCCAGTTGAAAGACCAAACACATTATAATACTTCTACATTAAGCATGTCACTTTAGGTTCCCTAAGCAAGGAGGCAGCTCTTTTCTTGGCCAGAGCACAATTTAGATTAGAAAACTGATTCAGCCAAGAACAGAAGTGTTGATGTGAAGAAATTAAAATTACAAATGCAGTATTTTCTACAAGACATTAATCTCAAGTGTCAAGGGCAATTAATTGTAATCAAGTTTCATTATCAGATTATGTACCATTTCTTTCATAGACCGCATCCACTTTATCACCAATTCCTGGGAATTCTTCCTCTATCAGCCTGGGGTAGCCTGCTTCCATAACCTCTGCTTCTTCATCGTAACTATATTAAACACAAAAGAAAAAAAATTCAGGGGATTTAAACTGCCTGGGAGTTTGGCCTGTGCCGTTTATATGTTTTGAAGTTACCCACACTCAAAGCAAGCCAGCAGTCTTTAGGTGCTTTCTGTCTAGTGCAATGGTAAAATTCAGGGCAATAAACAGGGCACACCTCCACCAGAAGTAGAATAAACACAAAGCAAATAGAGCTACATTTTCAGAACTGGTCTATAAAGTATGTATGATATGGAGATTATCGTATCTGGATGTATTGGTACTACAAACTAATCCTGAAGGTGCTTGGCCTGGAGACAGTGGGAAGGGATGGTAATATCTTAATTATGCATGAGACTTGGCTGTGAGCCTCGGTCATGGGCAACAAAAAAAAGACACCCTAGGGTGGGACAGATTTCTTACTCACAGCACTGATACCATTTCATGCCACACAAGCAACTCAAGGAAGCAAGATGGGAATTTTGGCTAGCAGGCATGACCATATTACAAATTATCCTGGATTAGAGCACTTTGTTCTCATTTACTTATGCCCATTCAGCTTTTACAGTCTGTGCCCATATTTTTACAAAAGCCTTGCATACACCTTTACGACTTGTTGCACACAGCTCTAGGACCAATGAAAACCACAGACTGGAGTGGCCGAATGCCTGGTTTGAACCAAACTCCCGATCTTTCCATATGTCTGGACAGGTTATGACTAGGGACACCGAAACTGACCTGTCTCCAGCTTACCTCCAGTACTTATTTCCAGTAAAAAAGAGAGTCTTGCCAGTGTCTTTAACATGGACGGCCGCATCTATTCTTTTCATTTCTTTCGGGAATCCCATTTCATATATCTTTTTAGGGAAGTCTTCAACTATGTCGTAGCCATTCAAAGCCCAGACTTTTTTTCCTGAAAATATGAACAAAGTGTGGGTGCCTCTTTCATAAAAACTCAGCTTTGAGAGAAGAATGAAATGAACATACCACAATCCCTATTTTCATACAACAAAGAGATTCTTGGGTCATTCATTCGGTAGGTATTAGACTATTTGCACTATGATTCTGGGCATCCTAACTTGATTGTACATCTCTTAATTCACTGAAAAATTTATGGATGTGCATGGGATGAAATCAGATGTTTATTTTTGAGCAAGGAAGGTAGGATATTTTGTTCTTCTATTGATTACCTTTACCCCACCTACTGAGCTTGATAAAATATATATATTTTTCTGCCAACAACAAAATTGAAAACTCACCTTTAAACATGAACACAAGATCTTTGATGGGATTTTCGTAAGCTGCATCTATTTTATTTGGAAGCTCTGGCCAAAAGGACTTGAGTAACACCAGTTCTGCCTCAACCATCTGAGGGTGCAGTCGCCAGAAAAACCTAGTTCAGAAAAGCAAGATACACTTTACATTTCTTGTCATGCTGTAGAATAGCAGTATATTTGAGGAGCTATAGTTAAAATAAATTACTGGTGAATGAATGGTTATCGTGACATAGAATATTGAATACACAGAGCCCCTCTTAGACCTTTTGTTTCCTTTCTTCATAGTCATCAGCTGCAGATGACTGTCACTTACACAGTGATCATTTCAAACAATAACAAATGTTAAGCTTCTTTCGTTTAGAATAAGAGAAACACTGCTGTCCCATGTGAAGCTCTCGAATGCAGCACAACTGCACCCAAATAAATGGTAGCAGATTTACACGTTGAAGAAAGTCCCATGAATTTAAAAATGTGTACAAAAATGTCAGTCTTCAGCCATATTATCTTCATATCATATTAATAGGCAGTTAAGTCTGTAGTTGTATTATAAATCCTGCCTAAAAAGATATATGATGAAGTTTCTTAAGAGACATCTATATTGATTTGTGCTCTTTTAAATGTATATTTACCCAAATCTTTAGTAAAAAACTGAAATGGCATTTTTGCTTGCTAAAACTTTGTCCAGTACCCACCACCCATGACATGGAAGTCTCTTTACCTGTCCTTGAAGACCAGCATTTCTCCACGAAGTTCTGTTATTGCATCAAGTGACAATTCTACATCACATTTCTCTGGTGTTTTGGGATGTTTTGGGTTGGGATCTTTGTCTCCAGCACCTGGAATCATATCATATAATGTAAGCTTGACAATGTTAATTTCCTTTCTGTCGATCATGGTATTGAACAGAACGTGGAAGAGCTCCCAAGGTCACGATGAATACAAACATAATGGGTAAAAATTTTTTACTAGGAAAGTCTATTCTCTCTTTCCTCTGGCCGAATACATTCATGAACTTTGCAGTTCAAGTGTGCTGCAAGTATGCTGCTGTTAAATGAATGTCTTTCTTTATTTCAAGATTTAAACGTCCCCAAAAACCTTTATTCTTTCCATAGTGAAAAATGGATAGTTCTGTTTCTACCTTTAGACTCTGTTTTACCTTCTCTTTTCAGGCAGGTCGAAAAGTAGAAGGACTCTGGTCCCCATCACCTACCACTAAAGGAGACAGGTCAGTGACCAACTGTGCTCTGCAGTATTACTTCATTTTTTTTTCCCTCTGAACTACCAAATCTAAGTACCTTCTCTTCCAGTGAATCGCTCTTAATCAGTCATGACTATTGTTATTGAACATCTGCAGCTCTGTAGTAACTGTGCAGTGCATCTGCAAGGGGTTATAATGATACAGGAGATAAACATTATGTATTATACAGACTTACCATAGAGCTCTTGGATCCCTTGCACATCGTCATCAGGAAGCACAAAACCAGTTTTTCCAGTGTATGTGTAGATTGGAAACATCAAAGCTCCAGGGTCTCTGGAGTGTTCAAGTCCCAGTGAATGACCAAATTCATGGGCAGCGACAAGAAACAAGTTATAACCTACAACGAACCACAGCAAAAGTAAATGTGTATCTCCTTGCATCACCGTACTTGACACTGTGCTTTAACATATGGGACAATGAATGAGACAACTGAATACATGGAAAAATTCTGCATAATTCATAAAATCATAGAAGGGTTTGGGACCTTAAAGACCACCTGCTTCCGACCCCACTGCCTTGAGCAGGGATACTTTCCACTAGACATAATTGCTAGTCATTTTTGAACTATGATGGGTTTTGCATTAAAAAGGGCCTAATAGATCTAGTGTCTCATAGCGGGTGTTCAGCCTAACTCTTATATGAAAATGTTGCTATGTAGGGAGATTCAGATTTCTTGAAATTTCTTAGCAACACAGGAAAGCTCTAGGGTGAAGTCTTGGTGCTACTCAAATCAAGAACATTTTTTGTTGGGAATTCACCTGCAGTAGAGTGTCCATATTATTTTCAGTATTGCAGAAATTAGCGTTAATGCCAGGAGGGTGACCTAATCCAGTGCTGACAAAAATAGTGTTTCGTTCTATTAAACTCTGTCCTGAATAGGCAAGATGATGAATTTTCAAATTAAATGCAAGCAGACAATGTGCAGCTGAGGTATGTTTTCTGTAGGCTTCAGTAAGGCAACTGCCATCAGTCTGTGATCAGAACTAGCCGCCCTTAGCAAAATGGCAAAATGACAAAGTCTTGTTTGTGTCATTTTTTTTAATCACTTCACTTAGGAGTGTTAATCCTAAAATTTATGCTAAGCACATGTTAAACTTCCATTTATGACTGGAGGTTAAACTCAGCTTCCTATGTGTGAACAGTTAGCATAATGACGAACAAATAGTAAACAGGGAAAACAAACTGTTTACAGGTGTTAAGCGGGGATAAATTTTCCATCTATCACCGTTTCAAATAATCTCAGGAACTTCTGTTACCTTTAGAATCATCTGACCAAACTTCATCATCATCAAAATGGGCATCTCCTCCATAGTCTGGACCCGGGGGAAAAGCATGTGCCAGTAATCCAGAGGGTCCATCAAAAGGGTAAAAGTCACCATGTTCTATAAAGAAAAATTCAAAACTCTTAAATGAATTACTCCATTTTATGTATATAAGAATACAGTTTAACTATAAAGTAAAAGCAATTGGTTATGTGTTACCTTTAGTGCCAAAGGAGATCATGATATCAGCTATACCACTTCGTATTCTGGTGAAGTTCAGTGGCGTCACATCAGACCAAACTTTAAATGCTTTTTTGAAAGCTCTTTCTACTTCATTACGTCTCAGATCTGAAGTGTAATTCATAATTCTGTCAAACAGATTGATATCTCCAGTTAAATAGTGTGAATTGAAGAAATATGCAATGCATTTTTATCTGACTGTGCATCCCATTGAAAGTTTTTGCTTTTGTGGTATGATCTTATCATATAACAAGGAGCTTAGCAGCTGCATACAGTATTAAAAAAAAATTAAAATAACATTTCTAATTTCATTAAAATAATTCCGAGATATCTGAAATGCTCCAACAGCTTTCTGTAATTGGTTTTCTATGCACCGGAAGGTTTAGAAAATGACAGCTATGTTCAGCATTAAGTAAAATCATATCAGTAACTTTTAACTTTTTTTAATGTCATATAAAATATTTCATGATCCTCACTTCCTGGAGTAGCAAAACATTATCAAAGTGATTTTTATAGGCTATAATCCTCCATATTAAAGTAAGATTTATCACTAGATACGGAACTAAGAGAGTTTAGTGATTTCGTATTTGGAATCTGCTAAATAAACTCAGTCTGAAGCTGTTTGAAACCCCAGGTTTATGACCTTGCAGAATTAAAGGAGAAGGAATGCCCTGTGAACTGTTAGCCCTTCACTTCCTAAGGTCAACTTTCTGAGGTCATGGTACAGGGATTTGTCTGAATGTGAAATGAAGAGCCTGCTCTCACGGCCACGCTACACAGACCAGTTTGCACCTACACCGCTCTGTCAGGGACAAGACCTCTGTGAAGAAAACACTAAACCAGACCCAAACAGAGCTAAGGAGTGACCCAGAGAAGTGCATGATCTGAGCCCCTACCCCTCTTTCATTTGGCAACATGGATGTGTCCTGAGCGTCCATAGGGAGGCCAAATGAGGAGCTGCTACCTTACACCACACCAGGTTTCCTTTTCCGTGACAAAGTGCAGTGGAAAAAATTCCTGTTTACTTCGCTGGGCTCCAATGTAGGCTGGGAGCACCTTTTCAAAAGTGGGGCTGTAAGGGTTTTAAATTGCAACATTGATTTTGTCAAACTCAAATGTACTCTTCTCACATCAACCTCATGTACTGAGCAACCTATTGGACAATGCACCTGGAAAGAAGGTAATAACAAGTAATAACACTCGAAATACCAGGAATTTACCTGTATGTCAAATTCATTTTTGACCATTTGAGTTTTCTAGGGAAAAAGTTATATTCCCCCACATCTGGGACACCACATCTTGGTTTCTGCATCAGCTCATATGTTTCTTCGTCTAGTTTGCCTGTCACCTCCAAGCCAAAAAAAGCTTGCATTTCCCGAAGTTTGGCTGCCACTGTGTTTCCACTCTTCCTCATTATGCCAGCAGGATTCGGACGGAGATCATAGTGAGTCCTGAGATAGCGCTAAGAAGGGGAAAAGAAATTATAAACCTAATTTCCAAACAGTTGTAACTGCACAACTTACTGTTTATGGAACATGCAAATGAATTTTCTACTGTACCTCTGCAAACTGAAGGTCTTTCTCTGTGAATTCATGGCTGTCTTCAAGTGGAATAGGGATTGTCAGGCAAAATGACAAACCCAACAAGAAAAAGAAAACAGCTGAAAGTCCTGATTGCATCGTGTTGGATTTCTGAAGTCTGAAGCCCTGATGTTTCGGAGAGCAGTTACCTTTACTTTTATAGTCCCAACCCAGTGAGTCACCACGTAGGGACAAGTTAGAACTTCCTTGTTGCTGGAAGTAAACATGCTTAGATAGCTAGTTTGTTTCTCTTCCCCAGCACTGTGGTTTAGGCATCCGTTCTCCAGCTGAGGGCTCTGAAACTGTATCCTCGTATAAACATGAGCTCTCTGAATATTGACAAAGTCTGCGGGAAGAAATGGGCAGAAGAAAACCTCACTTTTTGATTATTTTGCAGTAACTTGTACTGGCAATAACTGGCAACAATGCTGCAATAACTTACTTTTCTTTGCTAGAAAAATTGCCTTTTTACCATTTGATAAACAATAAAAATACATAACAAGGTTCATGATTTTTAAAATAAATTCTGCAACCTTTCAGTAGCTACACTAGTTCAACAGCAATTTTTAGTGAAATAACATTATAGAATATACAATATGATATTATGTTTCTTTGTTTCTGTAGAGAACTGTAACTCCATAGCATTAACAAAAATTGTACTTCAGAGATCCTTAAAGAGAATTTCTGCCTATATTACAGGATACTTTACCGTCTGATGTACTCAGAAACAGAAATGCTAAACATCAGGAATTAGTTAAGAACATTTAAAAGCATTTTTTGTTGGTAATGAAGGAGGTCATGTAGAGTGACTGATTCATATAATTTATCTTCAAAAAACCTGAATTTAATTTACTTTATGAGAGGATGACAACCATAGATCAATAAGACAGCTGACACTTTGAGACAGGCAATGTACCAGCTACAGGTAGGCAACGGATCTGTGTGTCTAGAACAACAGCAAAATGTGATTTTTTTCTTATGAGGTGGATAGCAGGATAAATCTGGCATTGTGACGGAGATGGTCATTACTATACCTCAAACATAAGGATTGTTTCTATCTCCCCAGGATCACCACAACCTCAGCTCCTGCTATAACTTGTATCATATCACATGCTGACAAGCACGGGTCCGAGGGGGGATGCGGTTTCTGCTGAATTTTCCTTGCTCTTCCATGTATAATTACTTTTGCCTGTATGGAAAACCTCAGGCAGCTTTCTGGTAGACATTGGTACAGGCATCCTGGAATACACTACCCTTACGTGGATGTTCCCTTGTTGACGAAACAGGAAAAGGACAAAAATCAGTGAAGCTGAATGTGTAAAAGCTCTATTACTCAAACAATGATAGCTGTGTGTTTTATGATGACAAATAGCAAATGCAGATAAAGCTGAGAAGAATTTGTTTTGTAGGCTATTTCTGCCTCACTGCCCTTCTCAGCCACTGCTAAATATGGTTACACCACTTAGGAATAGACAACATCTCTTAAAGCAGTTTGTATATTCTCCTTTACATTGTCTGTCACCAGTGCTGAGACTTTTACTCAGGAATGGGGCATAAAGACTGTTAATTCCACCTCTTGAGAAGTGCTCTGCCCTGAAGTGCTTCAGGACAAGCACTGGATGCATACTGCTGATGCTCTCACTGCATTGCACTCCTCGCTAGTGCAGACTGCCAGATTATTTATCTATCTATCTATCTATCTATCTATCTATCTATCTATCTATCTATCTATCTATCTATCTCATTTCTTTCCCCCCAACATTTCTGTATTGATATTTGCAGCATTGCCTTTATTAATGTTGGGGTGCTAAATTAGCAGATAAGCTGTGTTCACAGTGGGTTTTGCTCGCTTTATGTGGAGCTTAGGAGCAGTGGTACTGCCTTGTCATGTTTTTTGTGGCTGTGAGGAATGCTTTCTAGAGACCATGAAGCCATGAATGTTACTGCTCTTCACAGGAGTACCAGACATAACTCAGAAATCTATGAGCAGAATGAATAGCTTAAAACTCCACAGGTAACATTCCTGTAAATTCCAAATTCTCTAAAATTAGGTTTCTTATACATAAAGAAGGGCAATTATATACCATTGTTTATGTATCACTGCCCTTTACCAGACTTAGTTAAAAGTTGTTTATTCTGTATCAAGTTCTTATATGGCTACTCTTTCTTATCTCGGATATTGGAATCTTTGCTTCTGGAATAGAAGAAATTAATTTCTTAACCAATGATTACTGCAAAAATGTGATCAGTCCGTTACACTTGAGGAGAGTATGATCCCAAATTATTCCTCAGTGGTTTCAGGTTGACCTTAATAAACATAGTTCAGCTAACTGCCAATTAAAGGCGAAACCAAATATTCAGAGACAATATTTGAACGATGTAAATGTGGAACTGAAAAAAGAAAAATTTACTAGGCTCAAGAGTAAAATTAAAGACCAGTGTTAGCCTACCCAGAGAAGCTCCAAGGAGATGTGGAGCCCTGTTCTTTAAAATGCTTAGCTGCAGTTGACAAAGCAGTAGTAATTATAATTGTCTTGCCTGAAGAGAATGATATATTAAGCAGGAAAGAACGATTTTCCACTCTCTGTGATTTTTTTTCACAAACGCTCTGAAGTCCTTTGAAGTTCACTATGAAATCTCTTCCAAAAACTTTGCTTTTGGTGCCTTCAGAAAGCTGTCCTGAGGCATTTCCAGGGAATATTTTAAAAACTGGGCAAAGTAATTACAGGAAAAAACTAGAACAGGCAGCTTTTCTGAAAACAGCTTCTCTTTGTGTAAGAAGAGATGAGTAAAGATGGATCTTTGCTACTGTAGGACAATGAACTTAAATGAAGAAGTGAAGAGATAGCTCACAGTAGTGAACAGGTTCTGCATGTGAGTAGAAAAACATACAAAGAGAAAAAAAAAAGCTGGGAGTCTGTAGCTGTTTGGTCACAGAGAGTAAATCAAAATGCTAAACCTGAAACTGGTTTCTGAAAGACTGTGTACAATGAGCTGTGTGAGAGTGTATCACGGCTGAATCATGTTTTCAGAACATTCAGTTCAATCCTTTGGGAGTCCTGGCCATGTAAATATACAGAATCCAATATGTTTTCCTACACATTTTATTGCTATTTATACTACACCAGTGGCCAGAAGCCTATAATGAGGCATGGATTTTTGTCTTCTGTAGACAAAGTGAAGAAACACTGGTGAAAGGCCATGCAAAGAAGCAAATAAAAGGCTCAAAGAAAATGAGCTTTATTCCGTCTTTTTCTGAAACAGCATCACAGACGTAGTGTATGATGGGTTTTTTAAAGGGGATATAATGTCTTGACTGAGCTGGGAACTAAGTAGTGACTTCTGAAGTTGCTATTACCTTTTTATATAGTAACCCTTTAAAACCTCAAACAAATTAACTGTTTAAAGTCAGCAATGATGAATGATAATGTCAAAGCCAGCCAGTGTTGGGCATTGTAAGATGTAAAATCTATGGATCAGGTGACGCCACCGTTTGAGTCAGAAAATTAATTCAAAACTATGAAGAGAGGTGTAAATGAAGGTAAAAAGAGTCAGCAGTGGTTCATAGACCTTGTGCTGACCCCAGCGCAAACAAGCAAGCCTGGAAAGTTTTATTTTAAAAGCTCTGAAACCCACAAAACTGCTGAATAGTAAGATTTCAACAAGCACTGCAAAATTTCTGCAGTTCTGTCATCTTGTGGGTGTGGGTATTGTTAGCTGGACTGATGGTAATTTGCACAGGCACAGCAGAGACTGGAATAATCATGACTGTCTTCCCCCCAAGGAAAATGGAAAATGGGGGATGGAAGATGTGTCAGGATGAAATGAAGTGCCTCAAAGCAGAATTTACGTACTATTTATTTGAAAACAAGAATTGTGCCAACCATATGATTTCAACATATATTTTGCTAACAAAAATAATTGAAAGGTGTCCTGTTTTGATTTACAGTCTGTGTTTGGTGCCCAAAATAACAGCATATAGTGAATGTGGTGAATGATCTGTGACCTTGAAACAGCAGACACTTCACTTAAGAAAAATAAGCAAAAGTCAATGGTCCCATTTGTTAATGTTTCTTACCACAAAGCAGTTGTATTTCAAGTGAAACGTTTCAAGTGCCTGGGGCTGTGCCATCACATTTAGATCATCTTCCTCTGGGAAAAAGGATGTTATTCTGAGGCTCACTGTGCAGATGGGTAAATGGAGTCTCAGAGTAGTTCCAAACACCCAGAAATGCTCTGGCTCTGTCTCTACAGGTAAGACTCCATCTCTGGGACCTGTTGCAAGAAGGGGGGCCAAGACAACTGAGCTGGGATGACAGGGGATGTTACAGCAAGCTGACTCCTTTTTGTGTTAAACAGCATCATCCATGTGCCATTTGCTGGCAAAAAGGTGTAATTGGGGTGCTCAGAGATGTTCAATATGGTCCAGTGTCAGAAGCAAGAAACATATAAACGTGTTCCCAAGAGGCAATGGGTCTTATTTGAATGAGATGCTGCAGACCCTGTGGAGCAGAGGCAAAGGGCACCAGAGATGGACTGCCTTTGTGTCTGCAGAACTAAATTTGGGCATCCTTCTGGGTGCTGTGTCTAAAGTCTCATTATAATCAATGAAGTCAATGCACTCTCTAAACCCTAGACAGCAGTTTAGCTTATTACACTGAGGTAGGCACCTTGGGATTATTTAAGCTGCCCACAGACAGGTTTCTAAAGTTGCTTGAAGGACAGAGAGCTCTCATCGGTTCTGTGTCATATCTGACAGTCTCGTGCAGATTCTTTGGGTTCCCCCCTGCATCTCAAATGGCATTAGATGCCTTTCTTCAGGCTGCTGTGCTGAGTCCCTCACAGCTGGGCTCTGCTCACTCTAGCAGAGCCCCAGCTGGCGCACACAGAGATACTTCAGTTCAGGTGACCTCTTCTGGAGCTGAACTTCTTGCCCGCACTCTGCTGATGCCTGAAGAAGCCAGGAGCTGTCACGTTGCAGGGATTTGTTGTGTTGCTGTGCAAGGTGGCAGCTCTGCAGCTGGTAGGCAGTTGGGCAATATGCATTCCTTCCAGGACAGTGCTCCTGCTCACTTGCTGCATCTGACCTGTGAGAAACAGGGACTCCCGCCTCATGCCCACAGCCAAGCTGAAAGAGAGAAAATGCCTCAAAGACGTATGTGAATCCAAATTTTCTTTGTCCAAACAAAGAAACTGCTCAGATCAAGTATGAAATATCTAATTATTTCTATTGTTAGAAAACTGTAGGCAAACAATGAGTTTATGAGTTTGTGTCTAGCCAACATAATTTTGGTGCTCAGGGGAAGGAGACAGACAACAGTACAATAAAAATTAAGGGAAAATGAAACTGCAGGAAACTAGCTCAAAGGTAAAAACTCAATTTTCTTAATTTTTTTAATACATCCATCATCTTATACCTATTTTTTAATTCTGATATTTAAGATTGCACACAGTCTCAAAAATACATTTAAAGACTACACTGGTGGCACTGTGGATCTCTGACACCCATAATTAGGTCTCAGTATGCTTTGATGTATTTTATTTCTCATGTCAGCCCCAAAATACTTATACTATGTCCTTAAAGCACTTTTATTTTGGCTCTTCCATTATGGCAAAAAAGGTTCTCTGTCTTGTCAATTTACTTTTTAAATACTTTGCTGTAGCAAATTTAGCCTCAAAACTTAAGACCTCCACTACGAATGGATAGCCATTGTTCATAGAAACAATGTTAATTATAGTTAATTGTAGCTGTAATAAAAATCTACATTAGGAAGAAAAATGTACTTGATGATTTATCTACAAAACAATTCAACATTTCTTTCTAAAATTTTGGAGACTAGTGAGTTTGAATAAATTGCCTGGTGGAAACAGAAATTTTGCATGTTAAATGTCTACATGGAGTTTGAACTTTAAATTTGTGGATTCTACACCTTCAGGAAGGACAAACGGCTCCTTCAGGAGTGTGAAAGAAAAATTAATGTAATGTCTTCTGAAACATTTAGGTTCAGAGTACTTATTATTCTTGAAAATTTGGGCTAGGAGCCTAGCAAAAACACACAAGTCTTTTTCCTGCCTGCACGAGCTCTTTTCTCTGATGCATGTTAGCACATTTACTATTGGTAATGAAGACATAATTTCTGACGTGGTTTTCTGTTGGTCGCTTCTGAAGAGCACTATATCTTCTACACCTCTTCAGTAATACCAAGTCATAGCAGTCTCCAATGGATCTAGACACGTCAAACCTGTGCTGGCTGCAGTACCTAATCCCATGAAAGCTTCTGTTTTTCTAGGTATTGTAAGAAGAAATGCAGCAGAGGAGCAAGGCAGGTTTGGTGTGGATTTTGGGGGTGGAGAGAAAGCCTCTCTTCAGCACCAGTGAAAAATATGAGAGTTGTGTCCATTGTTCATGAGATATGTTCATATGTACTGAATGAGGTATTACCTGACTCTTTCCGGATGCATCAGTCATTAAAGGTACAGCCTAATTGAACTGTATTCCTGATTCCTTTTAGTTTTCCAGGCCAATATCTACTGGAATTTCCACCTGGGTGCCTACAAATTTCTTTTCAGGATCAGAGGCTCCCATATATCTACACAAATAATTCAGAATGATGTCAAATGAATTTGAAAAGTTGCATTGACATTATCTGAAAGAGACAGCATCACAAATCCTATGGACAGGTGCTTGTCCTTCACAGAAATGCATGGAAGTAAAGTTTACTGTAAATTTTTGATTTGTAAGGAGTTTTATGACTAAAACCATAAATCTTAAAAACATTTAGGAAAGGAAGTGTAATGTTTAAAGCCATGGGTTCTGCTTGCCAACCACATTGATGTTGTTTATACAGCTGGGCTTTTTGCAAAGCAGTTTCTCAACTCCATTGCAAAAGCTCTTGAGGATAAGGGGGGCATAAACTACAAGACTGATGCATATAGTTTTATAGAAAGTACTACAAGCAAGTGGTAAGCTTAAAATTAGGGTTTGAATTACTGGTGAGAGATTAATAAAGGTGGGTTTAAGAAAATTCCTAGTGCTACCTGGCAGAGGGCAAGTTTTCAATTACAAAGTGATGTGGCACAGAAATCAATGTCAAATTTTTTTCATGACAAAGAAATGTAATAAAAAGTGGGTTGCACATTTAATCAAAAATCTCAGTCCCCCATTTGGATCAAATTCAGGGTAGGCGACCAAGATGATGGGGCTGGAGTACTTGCACTGTGAGGAGAGGCTGGAGAGCTGGACTTGTTCTGCCTGGAGCAGAGACAGCTTCAGGAGGACCTAACAGCAGCTCCCAGTGCCTGTGGTGAGGTTTGCTTAATATCAGTAACCAAACATCAAAGTTAAATATTTTGAAAACATTTTAGTGAATATGCTTATATGACACTTTAGATATCTCAAGTTCCACACATTACAGATTTCTGAATGTGAATTAGCAAAAAAACCCAACAAGACAGGGCTCCAAATGTTGGCTGTCACTTGAAATCTATCTTCAGAGACTTCTCATGTTCAAATTTATCAGTCAATATTTCATGATACCAGTGAATTTTCAGTTATTGAAATATTGGTCAGAAAGTAACCCAGAAAAATTAACCGGGCAATACAGTTTGCAAATGCAAATTAATGTGGTTCAGACTAAGTTCTCAAGATCAGTATTTGCAATATTTTGAACATCTTATTAGCTTATCTAGTGCCATAACACTATCTTGCACACTCACATGTCTACATATGAATGATATTAACAGAGTATTTTCAGCTATTAGTACAAATTTCCTAATTTCTCTGCCATTCTGTGACATTCTGCATTTTTCACCCTGGCCTCTGCTATATAACTGTCCTTCTATATTCACTTTTAGAAAAAGACAACAGCTTCCATTCCTCTTTTTCACATGGTAGCTGTGGGATGGAATGACAATAAAAGAAAGGAATTTCTTCAGTGTTTCTGACAAGTCACTAGAAATTAATTTTTCATCACACTGTCTCTGTTCTTATGTCAGCTGAAAAATTCCATTCATGTGTTCCCTAGCCTTGGCATTCAGCATTTTCTTTTCTCTACTAGCAGACAGCAAGAAGTGGCTTCTTTCACTCACTTCTTCCTCTTTCCTCATCAGGCTGTATGCTCTGATTCACTGCAGTGATAAAGACCAACTGCTAGTAATTCAAACTGGTTAGTGAGGGTTAGAGGATTACAGAAAAATAAAATTAGGAATACTATTGGTTAAGAGAAGAAGTCTTGCCAAAGCTGTGATTTTTGTTAGAATTGCTTGATCATATTCATGCTGAAAAGCTGAATTCAATAGCTTAAATGTTGCAGAAGATGCCTGGAGGTCATGGTTCAGATAGGGTCACCTAGAGCCACTTGACCACACCAAAGATGATCAGAGGGATGGAGCACCTCTCCTGCAAAGAATGGCATCCACTGAACAGTGCACCATCAAATCCATCTCTCTCCAGTTCAGAACAGCAGGGCTTTGTGGGGGTCTGTGTCAAAGGCTTTACAGAAGCCCAGACAAATGACACCTGTAGCCCTTCTCTTGTCCACTGCTGTAGTCACTCCACTGTAGAAGGTCACTGGGTTGGTCAGGCAGGACTTGCCCTTGGTGAAGCTGTGCTGGCTGTCTCTAATCACCTCTGTATCCTCAAGGTGCCTTAGAATTGCATCTAGGAGGATTTGTTCCATGATCTTCCCAGGCACAGAGGTGAGGATGACCGGTCAGCAGCTCCCAGGGTCCATCTTTCTGTGTTTTAAAACTGGGTGCAACATTTCCCTTTTTCTGGTCATCTGGGACTTCAGCTGACTGCCGTGACTCTTTGAGTAACGTGAAGAAGGGCTTGGCAACTGCATCAGCAAATTCCCTCAGGACACTGGGATGCACTTCCAATGGCACCATTCTGTGACTTATATTTGTGCTTAACCTCCCAAAAATGGTTCAGAGTTGTTTAATCACCCTTAATTTCCTACTGCCTCTTCTGTCAACCGAGGGTGCACTAGTGGGAGGCTATCGGGAGTCTTCAGCTCATATTCCCTCCAGATGGGCAAGCATCATTCAGTTTATTGGAAGATCTAGAAGAAGAAAAAAATGTTACCTATGAAAAGAATACACACAAGAGGTAAGCAATATTAATCTCATTTATGAGAATTACTTTATGATGGTTCATACTTGCAGATTCATAACCATTAAAAAGCTCATTAAATTTTATAGGGCTTAAGTCAGAATAGATTCTATCCGTGACTATTTTAAAATGGCTGGAGCATCTTCAGCTTTTGTTATCACAATATTGGCAAGGCCATGAGACAGTCAGACCAAGGTCCTGGGAAAATTTCCAGCCACATGCTCTTGAACTTCAACATCTTCATTTGTTTAGTCCAATTTTCTCTAGCCAGATGAGAAGTGGAATTCATTGTATAAACAAATTAGGAGATATCTGTGCATAGTGGTGTCAGAATCTTTCAAGTTAGTAAAAAATCTGGTGCCATATGTGGCTTGGTTTCCTTAGCATATAAAATGGAAATTCCTGCCTGAAAGTGAATCATAACAAATGTTCACTGAAAGCTTCACAGAGCTTACGCATAAAGTTGAGCTATTGCTTTATGTCCTTTCAATGCAAAATAATTTATAAAACCTGTTCGAAGTTGACATAGAAAACTCTGGCTATGAAATATACTTCTATTACTCTCAAATAATGAGATTATTAGAATGGTTAAAAATAAGGTTTGTGTATATTTGTTTCCCTTTTTTCCTGGATGAGGAAAGAGGAACACTGAAGAAATACTTTTTAGCTTTGTCAAAAAACTTAACAAAATATTGTGAAACATCAAGATTTTCTCTGAAGATTGCTTCTCTATAAATAATTATTTCAAACTATTCAAATAACTAAGAATTAAACACTTTTTATCACTTATTTTTCAGAAACATCACATGTAATAACTCCTTACTTACACCTGGATAAAAGGAATAAGTGTTGTTTCTATGCAATATTAATTCAGTTGACTTCCAGAAACTGAAAGTCTTCAGATGGAAGAGGATGTTACAACATGACAGATCTGCTTTTGGTTATTAGGGAATTTGACTAAGAGACAAAATTTTACATCCATGCACCTAACAAAGCAGGAACTTGAGGTTCACCCATATCCCAGATAAATACTCTTGTCCATGCCGTAAAGGGCTGAATCAGTTTCTCCTGCCTTTGTGTAAGCAGGGATCAACCTAGTTTTTAATCCTGTTTCACAGAGTACCTAATTCTCACAGGATAAAACTTTGATTGTATCATTAAATACAATTACTTTCATTCAGTTTTGCTCAACTGCTTCAGTTTCTGTATTTAACATACAAATGACTAAGTCACTCATCTATCTCAGTATTCTGTCTCTTAGCAATGATAATTAAAGATAGTATCTAGGGAGAACATGAGTTTGATGAATTTTTGACTGATCCTGGATGTCTTCACAATCTTCTGAAAGAACAAATTCCAGATATTCATTTACTATTCTATAAGAGATGGTTTAATTTCTCTGTCTTAAATCAGACTCTTGCAAGCCTGATTCAATGCCCCATATCTCTAATATTCTACAGTTTGATCTATAGCAGATTTACATTAATCTTCTGATGTACCTTCATGATTTTGCCAATCTTAGTTTTATAAAGTTTTTGATCTCCTCTTCACCAAACTCCTTTTTTTGGTAGCTGGTCCTTCAATTTAATGATTGAAATTGCCTTTCTGGGTACTTTCTTCACTGTCCTTAAACCCTTTCTGAGATCTGGAGAACAAAACTGCACAAAGTTCTCAAGAACTGTACGGGGGGAGTTTTAATATAGTGGGAAAATTATGCTTCCCATCTCTCCCTCTCCCAGCACTTATCCTGATGGTTTCCAGCACTTTGTTGACTTCTTTTGCCTGCCACTGCATACTGAGCCATTGATTTCTGAGCACAGATTTAGTCTTGTAGTGTTCACCCTCGCTTTCATACAATAGGCTATTTATGTTCCAAATCCAGAAAGCAGAAAGAATGTGAGCTAACAACAGAATCAAGGTTGACATGATCACAGATTTTTGGTGGCAAAACAGCAACTCTAGAAGTGCACGCTGTCTTCTGACTTAATCACAACATAAGGATTGTTTTACCTTATGGTGCATTTTTAGCTGCATTGCTTCATTATCATTTACAGGAAAAGAATAAATAACAGGAAGAAAAGATCAATTTCCCATTCAAAGCTGACATGACCAAAAAACCCCATGCGGCTAAACAAACTGTAAGTTAAATTATAGGATATATGATGTGCTGTGCACCAGACAAATGTGTGTTTTTTTCTAAAACTGTGTGAATAACTGATGGTTTTGTTCAGTCAGAATAAGAAAAATTAAAAACCCCAGTGATTTCATGTGAAGTATTTTGTGTTTGTCTTGTCAGAAGGAAAAACCACCCATATTTCATGTTTCCTTAATGAGAGCTAAGGCTTAAGCAAGCTCAGTTTAAAACCCATGGGCCATAAGATCCAGGGAAGTGATCAGCCACTCTGCTTGGCACATGTGAGACCACGTCTGGAGTGGTGTGTCCAGATCTGGATTTTTTAGTGCATACAAGAGGTTACCAAGATGGTTGGGGCCTGGGGCACAGGACACAAGAGGAAAGGCCGAGAAAGTTGGGTTTGTTCATGCTGGAGAAGAATAGGGGAAGGGGAAACCTTACTGATATTTTCAGGTACCTGAAAAGAAAATGCAGAGAAGATGGAGGCAGACTCTCCTTGAAAGTGCACAGAGAAACGACAGAAGGCAATGAAAACAAAATAGAACGCTGGAAATTCCACTTGGGTGCTAGGAGAATTTTCTTTGTCGTGAGAGATGTAAAATGTTTGAAAGGGCCGAGTTTTGGTTCTTTGTACTTGGAGGTGTTCGAAATTCGTATACTCAAGTCTATAAGTAACATGGTCTAACTAAATGTGAGCCAGAGGTTGCCTGTATGACCTCTCAAGGTTCTTTCCAACCTAAATTAACCTATATTTCTGCAGTTCTTTGAATGATGGTTTTTACGGATCCAGTAGATCATCGGAAAATCTCTCAGAAGGAACCTTAGTATTTTATGTCTGAGCTGCTGAGAAACAACAGTCAGCACATTGACCTTGGTTTGCTAGTTTTTGTGAGTCTAGGCTGGATCGTGTTTCTTCTATCCAGCTCAGATTTGTGAATATCATCACGTCCACTGAAATTATTTTTTGGTTTTTTTTTTTTTGTGAAAAAACGTTTGTCTAAAATGTTTTTTGAGCTCTAAATTTTCTCAGATTTCATAGTAGTAAGTCACTGATAAAATTCTAAAAATGAATCTTCTAGCTTCAGAGTGTTTCACAAGCATTAGATGATTAATCCTCATATAGGTCTATTATTCAACTAAGCATTTTCATGCAGAGGATATAGTAAAACTGAGAAAGATTGGTCCCTAACTTCAAAGTTATCTGTCAGTTCCAGTGCATTCATTTCTGACAGTTTGTTAAGCACTTCAATTTGGTCCTCAAATCCAAGTCAGTGAAAATTTACTGGTACGTATATGACAGAGGATACTAAAGATATTGGTGAAATCCTCAATAAATATTAATTTACTGACCAATAACATCAGCAAACTCATTAATGACAGTCATAGTCCAAATTCTAGTACATGGTGCTCAAATGAAGTTTGCAAATTAATTCTTCAACCAATAAATACGACAAAAGGGTATCCATTACTAATGATTTCCCAATCCAGTCTCCATGTAATCATAGTGTTTTGGTATTCTAGCTCCAAATAAATATCAGTTTGACAACCCAAAGAATATATCTAAATCTTTGGTAGGTTTCTCCCTTTAAATTCTATGCCAAGCTCTCTATTGATTCGTATGCTTAGCACATTCATTTAAGAAAAAAATCAAGTCAAAGTGACTGGCTAAAAAGTTCTCGAAAAAGCTATCTACAAATGCTTTGTAAGAGGGTGAAGTGTTCAAAAAGGGCTGTTCTTACTTCTTTCAGTCTGAAATGCAGATGTGTGGGGGAGCACCATGTATATGAGTGCTAGAAAATGACTGAGAACATAAAATGGGTAGGTAGGTTGCCAAAGCCAACACGCCCGTTGTTATGGGCCCACTTTAACCAAAGACAATTGAAACTGTTCTTCTGTGATTTGATAAGACTTGATTAATGGTTCTATGAGTCACCTAAAATATGACTCAAGTCCTAAGCCTGAAACTCAGGCAGTATTTTTAGATTATTAAAAAATGGGGAGACAATTGAGGCAGGGAACTCCTTCGTCTTGTTTGCCTAAGGAATGGAGAGTGTGTTTTTCACAGACACTTGAAAGCAGAGGTCTGTTCCGTGAGTCACTAGTGGATTTTCCACAATGACTATTAAACAATAACTAGAAGCATAACAACAAGCAGCTCAATTCTTAAATTACTTGGAGGTTAAAGAAGGTTTAAATTAACCTCTTCTAAATGTTAATTCTTTCTCTTTAAAGCAATACAGACTTAAACTTTCCAAGCACAACAGCGTGTTGTCATTTTCTCAAATACTTTAGCAGACTGATCCATTTGACATGATATTATTGTTACTGTTCTTTTTTTGAAGTCTATGGTTGTAGACAGACACTGCTCTGAGCAACTTCTAAATTTTCTGCAAAGAGTCAAAAAATGGTGTTAAAATGTCTGAAAAGATATAGCTAATTTATTCACACAAGTATTTTCAGACAACCTATATTGGAAGTATATAGTAAAATGCAACCAACTTTCTCACTTTATCAGAATTGTTCCATAGGTCCAGGGCTCTGGTAAATCGAAGATTTTTCTGGTTAAATAAAAGGTGTGTTTTCTAATACAGTCCTATGCAGACAGTAACAGCAACATGATATTTATGTAGATATTTGGATATTCAGTTATTTAGATATTTATTCAGAACTATTTTCTGAAAAATTTGGATCTCTCGCCATGTCATCGGACTTGTCCGTGCAGACACTGAAAATGTGTCATGGAGAAAATCCTGTTCAGTTTGCCCCAAATGCCTTTTATCTGGGAATATTCTGTTTAGAGTAATCGTTTTCTGTTTCTCTTAACAGATACTGGTGATTCAGCCAAGACATTATTGATAACAGAAGCTGCAAAATACTTTAACCCGGACATTCTTTATTGATAGCAATGTAGCTACAGAGATGGTGATTTCTCTGAGGAGCTGCTAAGTACCAGGGGATTTTTGGTAGATGTCTGGGCATTGTCTGACTCAGACTGAAACCAAACTAAACCATCACAAAGGGTAACCTTACTGTCAGTCATCTTTATAGAGTAAGTGGTTAAATTCCAATGCAATGGAATCAACAAGGGGCAGACTTTCAGTGGTAAAACGTTGAGCTTGTACAGCCCAAGGCTAAACCCCAAACCTGAGATGGTAGAAGTGATATACATGCTATTAGAATGGGCATGGCACAGAGGAGAATGAATAACATTCACTGTAATAATTTACTCCTACTCAACCTGAGTTAATGAAATTTTTGACAGCAGTATTGGAAAGAGAGGTCAGTCATGCATTCCTCTGAATAAAAGCCAATAACACAACAGTTATGAATAAAACAGAAATTACAGTCTTTATACTGTAACATCTGATTAAATGGTTAGTTGAGGGGACTTTCCTAAAATGTATTCATTTGCCTTCCACACCATATTTATAAACATATGAAAGAAATTCTCTAATGCAGAATGAAAGTTCTCAAGATTATCTCATGTTACATAAACTTGGATTTTAGACAGCTCTGGGGTCTGAAAAATACACAGAGATGCAATAAAAAAGACCATGTTCGAGAACTAGAAAACACCTTATGATCTAGGCATTAAGAACACAGGGCATTCAGATTAAGCAGAGAAAAAAAGAAGATAACTGTGTACACTTTTTATAAAGGGGCATAGATTCCAAAATTAATTAGTCTAATTAATTTCGGTGATTTATTTGGATGATTGTCATGGCAGAAAGGGAGCTAGATTTGATGGAATTACTTCATCTTCCTCCTGTGAAAGATTCTGCATGTTGTCCCAAGTACAGTCCCAGACTCAAGCAGAGTTAATCAAGCAGCAGTCTTGCTAGTCAACGTATTTATCTTTTCCCAGAATAAGAAGATACAGAAGAAAAACTGATTTCTGTGCTTAAACATTTTCCTCACATATTCCTGGTTTCCCCTCTTCATTTCTCTTGAAGGACTAGTTCTTTTTTATATGAAATTATGTGCAAACCAGTTGTAAGTTGTAATTCACAGCAGATGAGCATGTTAAAAATTAGACTTTTTGAGAAAGATATGCCTCAAGAAATTTTGCTTCATTAGACTTCTGGAGGTAACTTCATAATTAACTATTTCTTGGTAGAAATCCCTTCCTAAATAAACATAAGTCTAACAATAGCAAAAGACAGTGTAACTGTGTTCCTTGTCTGAAGCCTCTGTCAAGAACAATTAATAAGATTATTAGTGTGAAATCATTAAATTTAAAGAGGGAACAAAGTGAGGGTGGAAGGAAACTATGGCCCAAAATTTGGCTTAATATCTGTAATCCTAGGTGTCCTGGAGCTGATGGTCTATAATATATGAGGAAATGAATTTGAAATAGAAGGTCCAATAAACATAACACGATTCACGTCTTTGTACTGAACTCAAACCAGCTAGGTATAAATAGAATAAGCAAAAAATATTTAATGAAGCAGCAGATCCTGATTTGCAATGTACCTTGAACTTGTTTTGTTTTGTCCTCAATTGGAATGACTTTTTGCATTCCAGTGAAGAAATGTTTATTGCCTATTACAAACCAAGATATTTAAAAACATTGGATATGAAAAACCCTGTATCTTACACGCAGCACTAGTCATCACAAATTAATGATAAAGAAAGGAAGTATAACAGTCACATTTATAGCAGCAGAACAGCTGTTAAACACTACTTGGCAGTTCCTACATTGTAAAACCAGAGATGTACTTACTGGAGCACGAGTTATGAGGGATTGTAAGTGTATGAGGTGCTCTCTGTCTCCAGGTCTATAGCTCATGAAAAAGCTTGAAAACTTCAGAAATGTGGGTTCAAGTTTAGCATGTAGGGCCCATAGTTAAAATCCAAGTGCATGAAACTGTATGCCCCTTAAAAAACATTACCTATAAATACAGGGATTTGAGCAGTGTAAATACTGACATCAAGGATGAGCTTTTGTGGCCAAAGGGAATATAAAACCGCTGAGGTGGAATGCTGTGCTCAGTCTGTGGTATCTGGGACACAAGTACAGGTTAATTATCCCATAGCTGTTTTGGCTAATAGAATTGGACATTTTAGGTAAGTTTGAAGTTCTTGTCAGAGGTTGCAAATGTTCCAGGACAGATCCTCACGGACATTTTACCAAATCATGGGAACAATGTCTCAAACATCTGCCTGGTAATACAGAAGCTGAAATGTGATGGAGTTGAAAAAAATGCATTAAGTGTTAGTAACATTGTCGATGCTTTACTAGGAATAATAGAGACTTCAAATATTTTTATTCTCTATTCAATTACCAGATGATTTAAAAATATAGGTTATATTTTGAGTTTCTGGGCTTGATTAATGATGGGTGTGGAGGACATTTAATTGTTCTAGATAAAACTTGCACATGCTACTACCGATACTTATGTTGTTCTACATCAGTCATGAACAGAAGCCCACAAAGAATTTAAGACATCTGGCCTTATAAATGGTGCCTCTGTCCATACGAGTTGCAAGACAAGGTCTTGGATGACTTCAATGTGTACCGTATGAAAACCTGAAAGTGAAAAAAGGTGATAGTCTAAAATACGAGGGAGCTTTTTCAGAGTGACAAAATTCTACAGAGAATTAGTCTCAACAGCTGCACAACAGAAACTTAATCGATTACTAAATAATTTCTCTTTAGATCATTACTTTGCCTGTTGGATGTCAGTAAAAATATATTTTGTACATATATGAGTCTATATTTCTGTAATATCACAGCTCTCTGCTGTAAGGAACCAACAAAGAATTATAAAATATATGTAATTTTTCCTGGATAACATTGTCTTTTTATCTTTATTTTCCCATTTATAATTACAGTATTTGAAGTGAGATTGTGAGCTACGTTTTCATATCTGTATCTTGGAAAAGATATTAGAAAAAGAAGAGATGATTTACAAACTCTTTTTTGCCTGTTAAAATAGAAGACAAGTCTTCCACCAATCTTCTTTTTTTTTTTAATTCCACAAATTTATTTGTAGCAACTTCTTTGGAGGCCTATCAGGATAATATCTTCCCCATCACATACTGAGCACTTATTTTTCTGGAACAAAAGGAAAGACAGTGAGAGTACAGTCTGAAAAAAAAGACATGTTAAGATTTTTAGGGCAAGTTACCTCTCAGTGTCATTCCAGCAGCTGCTGCAGAACAGCACCACTGCTGGTTTCCTCCCGCCTGCGGATGATTTTGTTATGTGCAGTTGTGGAGTGTGACGGGAAAGAGAAGCTATTTGTGGCTTTCCCATTAATTCAGTCCTCATTTTGGGAAGCAAGGAATTAGCAAACTTTATCTTGTTTTTATTTCCTTTCCTAAAAAGGAAGGGAATGCTATTAGGTACTTCGGTAAATTCTTCCTTTATTCTAGCTCTGTTTTTTGCCCTGAATTGCGACACTGATATTGGCAAAACTATGCAGGGTGAATTGAAACGATTGAGAAAGCTATCATCCCTGAACATCCCTGCCATTCCCCTGTGCTGCCCTTGGGAAATGGAAATTACAGAAGTATTACCATGTCAGTTATAAACTAAATATTTGCCTTGAAATAATTCGGCCAGTCAAATAAAAATAATTGATCTCGTGACAGTAGGGAGACAATTTGGCAGCTATGTAATCTTAGCAGAAAATAAGGCTAAAGTTACAGCTAGATGTAGGAAACCCAGCCCCAGAAGAAGAGGCTCAGAGCAGCTCAGCCCCCTCTGAGCCCAGCATGGGCTGGCAGAAGCTTCCAGAAGGTGATGGTTAGGCTGGGCATGTCTCAGGGAGCCTGCAGTCTGAGCCAAACCACAGCTATGGGAATGGCTCGAATGGCTTCCAGACAGCCTGTGTGGAAGTCTGTGACCTACTTCTTGCAACACTGCAGTGCACAAACATACCTTCCTACCTGAGCTCTAGGGTAATTTCCAAGAATCATTTCTTGATAATTTTATCTTGATTTTCCCTTTTCTTTCCTCTCTCCTGCTGCCTGGCTTGAGGGTACCAGCCTATGGTGGCTTCTCCCCAGCCCTGTTTCTAAGTTTTCTCAAATTAAAGATGAGAGGAATATATTGCTATCATTCATCCAAATGCAATGTAAGATATTCATACACTTCTCTCCAAGGTATTTTTCCCATGACAGCAAAAGCCTTTTTAAATTCCCCAGCTTCCTGTAGCAGGGTCTGGAAGGCTTTCGTTGTGGAAGGCCTCGGTGTTCTCCTTGTCATACCAAGAGGAGTGAGAGACAGCCCTATTCCTGCAGAGCCTGAGACGGAGAGAGAGAAACCTGGAAAGAGGGGAACAGTACCAGAGGATGCAGCAAATCCCTATGTTCTGACAGGCACCTCTGTCGTGGTCATGGGGCAGGATACTCCTGAGGGATAGCTCAACAAGTGGAACAGAAAAGAAGCTCACCCTCATTTTATTATTAAGACATTGTACTAGAAAGAAATCAGCAAATACAGGTTTCTGTACACCAAGCTTGTGGGTTTGATCCCTGGCTAGGCCATTCACTTAAGAGCTGGACTTGAAGATCCTTGTGGGTCCTTTCCAACTCAGAATATTCTGTGATTCTGAGTGCAGGGAAAGACATGCATAATAAAAACGTAAACCCAAGAACATCGATTTTTCTTGTAAAGAACCATGGCAAATTAACTAAACAAGGAAAATTAATTTCCCGTGGAGTCTTTGTATGTTCTCTTTTATTTTATCCTCAGGGTGTTGTTTTTCTTAGTTATAATCTACTGTTGAACATTGGTTGCTTTCTCTAATCTCCTCTGAGGGTTCTCCAAACTCCTATGAGGGTTTCTCCAACTTCCTCTGAGAGTATCATATTTTTGCTGAGACGTCTACTCTTGTTTATGGCTTCTGAGCATGGTTTGTTTCTCATTAGCAGTATCTGGACTTCCAACCGGACTTCTGACTATGAATCTTACCAGAAAATTAAGTTGAATAAATCAGTCACAAAAATTTTCTTGAAGTGGCCTCACAGCCCCAAAATCAGAGCTCCAGTAAAACCCTGCAGGATGTGGATTAATCCTTAGCAAAGGCTTAAACATCACCATGTGGAGGTGAAGATACTGGACTGTGAGGTATAGCACTGGTGAAGTGGTGTGGCTGTACGGGCACATCTGCTCTGTGTGCTGCTCAGGGCAGAGCAGCTGACACCCCATTCCTGGCTGTTTAATGGAGCAGTGTGGCTCTCCTGCATTTTCTGTGCCCTTTGGGAACAGTCTGGTATGTGAGGCTGCACAGCCAATATGTAACAGGTATGGAATGGAGTCAGGTTTTCTGGGCATACCTATGGGTATGATGTACAGCAGAGCTGTGGATCCTGCTGTAACTTACTTGGCAACCCTCAGGCTGTGTTGTACCTCTCCAAGGAATAATCTACAAGAATCCCTTCACATGTTCTTCCCTGTCTCACTCCTAACTGACATCTCAAAATCTTGTCCCGCTATTTCGCTGCAAGATCAATGCCTAATATGTATAGGATAGCTAAAAACTCAGTTTGCTTGCTGAGCTGGAAGAGAGGTGTGGAGCGGAGACCTGGCATTAGGTCCTGTAAGTCTTACTCTTAAGCATTGTGTAACTCAGCAGATTTTTGGGTAACAGCATTGGTTTCTAGTCCACTTAGTATGGGTGCTGTAATACAGACTTCTGAGTGACCCTCACTGCTTTTTCCTGTTTTCCAAACAAAGGGGTTTTTGTTCCTAGAAGCATGACTTTTGCCAAGAATGGTAACCACAAAAATTGCTGTTTACATCAGGAATTCAGAGGCACAGACAGTAAGTCTCCCTCTTGTCAGGATAGAGAAGAAAAGAAGTTTGAGGCTCTGGGTTACCTTAGTGGGGAGGTTTGGGTTGGCGTGGGAAGAGTCCACCACAAGGAACACAACACTAACACTGATTTTGCTACTGCCAGTAAGGACCACAGGGTGCCACAGAACGGAGCATTTCTTGGCCTGTTTTTGTTGTTATACACTAAGGTTTGAATGAAAAATACACCTTCCTCCTCCAAATAAACTTTGCCCAGTTTGAGAATCCTAGTGACTATAAACAGCAGAACTGACAGCAGCTGCTGACAGAAATCTGAACTAATAACAAAGAAATCAACTTTGTGGGAAAGAGGAAAAACATGCCAACACACAAAGCACTAAAGGGCGGGAGGAAATGGAGCGTGCTTCTAAATAGTTCTTCAGATTTGTGTCATTTGCTCTCCTGCTTAAGTTCCACAATACTGCTGTGGAGAAAGCAGGTTTCCACAAATACAAACAAATACATTGTGGGCTCAATCCTGCCAGGGTACCTAGCAGCAGAGCTTGCAGGATGGCAGCGGACCTCCTGCAGATGGTGGGAGCAGGAACAGAGTGTTCCTCACTTCAGAGCTGAGCCCTGTGCTGGGAATAACTCTCTGACTGTTTTAGAGAGCTAATTTCAAGTCAATCATAATTCTTCATCCGTTGCATTAAAGCCGAAGGATCCAGCACCTTTATAGTCTATATCCAGCACCTTTATATTCCTTAATCCACAAAGCACATTCTAGCCCTTCAGCTCTTCATGACATGTAAGTTGCAACCCTAGCAGTTTCTTCTTTGTTTGGTTGAGATCTTCATAACTGCAGTTGCCTCTGATCTTTAAAAGTCCTGTGAAAACCTTCATGAGAACACAGTTTACTTCTGGATTTCTTGCTTAAAGTATTCCCTTCCTTTCTTTTAGTGTGTATCACTCAGATAATGAATCTGACTGCTAAATTCCAATAAGTTCTGCTAAGACTACTTAGTTCCAGTAAATTCCAATAGTGTTTAAATTTCATCCCTTTCATACTTGTATTCTGCCATTTAGTGCTATAGTAGCATTACCATTCTATTAAAGGCATTCAGTTATTTAATATAAATTATAAGTTGTTTTTCAAATGAGGTAGAAATTATCCCTCTGTGGTTTTCTTAATACAAATTTAAGTAAACAATTATTTACCTACATCTCAAATGTATTCTTTTTATAGAACTCTCATGGTTTCTTCCTAATGAGTTTTACAATGTTCTTCTGTATACCTTCAAATGTTTTAGAGACCTTTGGAAGTGAAAATAAACATAATTATAATTGTCAAGAGAAATTAATGGTGATATAATGTTTTATCCACTTATGAATAAGTGAAAATGAATATGAAACAACTGCTTTAGATTAAGATAAAGCTAAAAAATTACTCTCAGATCTTATCAACCATCTAGGTCATTACCTAGCAACTGTAGCTGCTCTATATTGTTTGTCACAGCTTTCTTTTCTCTGCTGTAGCGATTATAAATTTGGTTTTGGAAAGAAAGAAGGATGAAATAAGAATAACTGGTTTCAGAAAAGGAATTACATACAAGCAGAAACACTATTAAGTGTTAATATAGAGCAGCAGCAGTAACATGTGGGCATAAAATGAAAAAGATTAAAAGATTAAGGCATTAAATTTCCTTAATTGTTGGGGGTCACGTAAAGCAACAAGTGTAGGTCATACAGTTTAATTAGAAATAAAAGAAAGACAAATGAAACTTGATTCTGTTGGTTGACAGGTGAAGGAGCCATGTGGGGAAGTGAATCATCAATGTATGAACATCACCACATGAGAACAAAAGGGGCTGCCAGTGAGACCAGGAATTCCATGTATTTTTATCCAACACTTGCACCAAAAGATGGATGGAGGAATGGGTTTATGACACAATGTGTTACCACGTGTTTATACATGTCCTGAGTGGCTTTCTCTGTCAAGGAACTTGACCCTTTTTTCTGACTTTGGTGCTTTTTTTGTTGGTTTTTTGTTTGCTTGTTTGTTTTGTTTTGTTTTTTGTTTGTTTGTTTGTTTGTTTTGTCATATGTTCGTTTATTTGCTCTTTTTGTTTTGGGGTTTTGTTTGTTTGTGGCTTTTTATTTGTTTATTTTGTTTTGGTTTTTTACTTATTTTTTTGGATTTATTTCTTTGCTGTTGAAGGTTCAGGGGCAATGTACAGTAAATACTTGAGGTGCTGCAGGATTAGGCAAAATCATGAGCACCTTTGTGTCTAAACTTTCACATAAACCTGCACAGATGAGCAGGCCACAGCAGCAGCAATGTTGTTGCAGCTACTCCTAGAAAATGCTTAGTTTTAATGTGATAGAACCTAGAACATTAACAAAGCAGTATATGATCTCGGGGAAATTCAAAAATTGTTAAGGCTGGAAAAGACCTTCAAGACCATCAAGTCCAACTTTTCACTGAAAAACACCTTGTCAACTAAATCATTGTCAACTTCCTCAGCTGCTCCTCATAGGACTTAGTCTCTAAACCCTTCACCAGCTATACCAATAAATGGCATCACATAACTAATAAAAAAAGCAATCATCGAGCAAGTTCTAATTTTACCAGTGACTGCATGCTTCAAATACCAGTTATGCCCAGCCAGATTCATAAAATACGCGCATTCAGAGGAGACAGAATGATCTAGATTCAGCGTGTAGAGCTGTTGAACTGAAAGCAGGCCTGTTTTAGGAGACCTAAATTAGTGGCAATACCAGAAGAATGACCTCAAGATGCTGGACCACAGATCTGAAGGCAAACGTGGAGTCATAGGCAAAGGAGAACCTTTCCTGCATCCTCTTACTAGGACTTTTGTTTAACTTGTACGCAGCTGCTGCTTCCTGTCCTTCTGTCAATTACAGATGCTGAAAATGCCCTTATTTTGCAACTTATGAATATTCCCAAAGGCACTTTGAAGGATGTCTTACGAAATAATGTACAGATGGTCTTTGATTTATTGGATTTCCCACATCTTTACCAGCCCAGATAGCTGTACACCATCTCTAAGATCATAAGCTCTCAATTCACTCAGGAACATGTTACTTGTTGTCCCAGAATAAACTAATGATGACATGAAATTATTCCTCTCAGATACTCCCAGTCATAGTGAAATGAAGCCCTTTTGGATCCAGGACCTTCGTATTTATAAAAACAGCTACTGGCTTCTGTTTTCTGGCATGCTGAGTAGTACATGCAAGTCAGTTCTATTTAACGATGACTTCAACAGTCTCTCAGTGTACTATGGAAGGTGTTGGTGCTTTGTTTACTTTTTTAATTATATAGATCCTACAGTATAGATAATACACCATCAAGAAGTACTAACACTTCATTTACGGATAAATATCTTTGCCCAGGTGGCAGAGAAAGTCCAAATATTTACATGAATCAAAACAGTAACACTAAAAATCTGATTTTGTCAGTGGTTTTGAGTAAAAAATACACCAGTATTGAAAATAATAAATGTTCGGTCTTCCTAGGATTTCAGATTTCAGGATTTCATTTGTGCATCACAATACATAGATGCTGATTCAGAATTGTGAGATAATGAAGCTGACAGCCACGCTGCTGAGAAGAAGGATTGCTAAGGCACACAGCTTTGGGTAATAGCTTTGTCTTTTATCCTTATGGTGTATTTTATGATGAATACTGCATATTGGATATAATATAGGTCCTATTGTCAATCCTTAATTCACCTTCTTTAATGCACTAGAATTTAATGTAATTAATACAAAGAGCAGAAGTACAAGAGGGAATGTTTTCTCCTCAGTTATCAATCTATAAAATCATTCAATAAATGAGAATTATGCTGAACATTTAATTGTTCAGCAGTGGGTATCACAAACAGATTTTACCTTGACTTTAGCTTATCTGGGCTGAAAACTTCTGTTGTTCTGCTCTTTCCCTGGAATTCATTCTTGTCAAATACTTTTGAAGCAAGTTCAGGAGTTGTATTAAAAATACAATATTCGCTGAATTTTGATCTAAGAATAAGTGTAAAAAAATACTAAAATGTATGTTTATTGATGTCTTTAGAGCTTCTCCATGTTTGTGCTATTACCTAAATCTTTTCTGCTTTGGGGAAACATCAACAGGCACCCAGAAGGATCTAATGTCTTGTTCTATTTGCAGGATCCACTTCTCTGGCTATAAGTACTTCCAGACAGAGACAAAGAATACAGTTTTGTTCCCAGCTGTTCCTGGAATTAGCTTGCTAGGGGTAAGGGTGGTAGTGCTTCACACATCAGAAAAAAAAATATTTTGAATGTGTTTCTAGGAGCAACTTGAGTGTCATAACAGCTATATAAGTCATGCAAGAGAGAAGGATCCCTCTCTCTGAGCTTCACAAATTCAGTCTAATCCTGTCCTTCACAGTACTTGGTGTACTGTGATATCATCCATATCATTTGTAGTCCCAGGTTCTAGAGGGACAAAGAAATGAAGGATGAGGAGACTGGGTATAATACAAACTAGTAAAATGGCAACAGAAGTAGATACTCGACATATTCCGTCCAGGTAAAAAGAAAAATGATGATACATCTCACCAAAAAACAGGGAACGAGTAGTAAAATGAGTAGTAAATCTTGATTTCTGACTATTTATACCTGAACAGCTGTGGCTTTGCTACTCTCTGGAATTCAGAAGAAAAGGGTTCTTCCAATTAGAGATGGACAACCAAACTAGTCATTAAACACAGCTATAAACACTCTGTAATGGGCTGCCAAACAGAGACTTACATTGAAACTGGGGCGCTGTACAACATGGCTTTGTGTTGAATTGGAAGATACAAAGCAATCAACGGAGCATTGATTAGTGCCCATTACTTAACACGTAAATGCAACAGTAAAATATAGCTGTAGTTCACAACTTCACAATATAGAACTAATTTTGTCTGTTCATTGCTCTGGTTTGTGCTCCAGATTACTCCTGGCTCTAACTGCAAAAAAGAAAAAGTGAACTGCAGCAGTTGCAGTTTAGGAGAGCTCATGGCTGAGTGACTGAGTAGTAAAAACAGGGCTAGAGAGAAACTCCATGGCTGCAAACCAGTGCCCAGCCCAGCTGCCCGCCAAGAGGGAGCAGGTGGCTTTACTTCATTTTGCTTTTGCCAATGTCTTCTGTTTATAAAGAGTACCTGGAGACACAGAAACTTGGATCTGATATTCTGCAGTTGAGTCGATGTGCTTCTCTGCCAACTAAGAGGTAGCCCTCTGCTTGAATCATAACATAAATCATAAAAAGAAGAGATCGGGAGGAATATTGCGATGAGCCATCTGATCATCCTCCTTGCCAATGTAGGATTATCACCTACTGTGCCCAAATTGGAGTTTTGTGCCAAGTAATTTTTAGGAAACCTGAGCTTTGTAGGATTTTCTCTGGAAAAAATGCCATATTTTTTTTCCTTTTGAGCTTAAATTTTCAACTGTGTAATGTCGCTGTCAATTACGACTATGCCAATCACTTAAAAAATGTCCAAGTATCTTCACTCTTCTCAATGGTATGAAAATAAGCTGATTACCTAGCTTTGACCAAAAGTTGTGCTTGTGGTTGTATGTTCCATGCCCTAAGATATAAAGATGATGTGAACAACTGAGCAGCGACCTATGAGCTAAGCTCTTTGGTTTTTTTGGAATTATAAGACTTCATGGACACAGACCTATTTCTAACTGATATTTTTTTTTCTAATACAGGATAATGAGCCACCTTGTCAAAGGGATCCGGATTTTAAAAAATGTGGAGGCAGCAATGGCAGCTAGGTACAAAGGTTCTCTATGCATTTAACACCCAGCTGCAAGGAAAACACTGGCATGTTTTTAAGACCAGTCATGTCCACCAATTCAATTACCAAGTTAAGTCAAATACTGAATAGAAACTTCCAGGAAAGATTGGCATCTGTAGCTGGAATGTCTGTATGGAATCACAATAGCTTTGAAAGCCTGTATCAATATTTTTTACATCTTAGGATACAAAAAATATCCTAACAGCTAATGGCTTCAGTAGGAAGCAGCTCTACATTATGCCCACCTCACTGCCTGAATGCCCTGTTAGTTTCAGAGAGCCCTTGTATACTAACTTTTAGCTTCCTGCAGACTTTATACAAGACTTAATTGTCTATTTTTGGAAGAATAAGTGTCCCAGACAATACTGTCATATGGTTATGATAATAACAGAAAAAATATGGCTAATATGAAAACAGATTATTTTAGACATTTGTTCTTAATAAAATAAATGTTATAGTGCTAGGACCACAAATCAATAAGTAGGCATGACAGTTGTCTGACTCAGTATCTAGCTACCTATGATGACAGAATATATCAAGAATTGTAATAATAGAAATCAGACTTAAAAACACGTTATTAAATTTCTGGTGCCTTTTATTACCAGGTCATTAGGATTTTTTTAGTGTGATTTTTTTTTAGTTATAATTTATTCTATTTTTAAATGTTGCAAAATTGCTTCTATGACTCCTCTTGGGAGACTGTTTCTCAGTCAAACAAATCCTACATTTGCAATATTTTGGTTAATATGTCTTAAAACGATTTCATTCTAATTGGTGGTTCTTAATAATAATCTAGAACACTTCGTTTTAGCTATTTTTGTATTTCAAGTTTATTTCTGGAATATTTATTCTCTATACTAAGGTTTCCAATTACCTTAACTCTTGTAAATTCATTCTGTTTTTTCCCAAGCCTTGAGTCTGCAAACACTTCATATATGTATAGGAAAGCTGTATGTACATAAAGGTATTCCCAAGCTAAAATCTTTAGTGCATGAAATCTATTTGTTCTATTATACTCTCTATGTATGCTATCGAAGCACTTTATAAACATATACATACATATAAAGTGTTTATATACAAAAGCTAGAGAAAGGGAATTATGCTCAAGAAAGACATGAGGATTAATTATCTGGAGGGCCTGTTCCCAGACTCCTGAACTGTGCTCTGGGCAGCCAGGTGTGAGCTCACGGTCCACACACAGAAACAGCAGACATCGAGGTGTCACAACTGAGATTAAAACAAACATCCAGTGCGTTTTCCCCAGGTCCCGTGTCCTGTGTGCCAGCATTGTGCATCTCCATAGGATACTGGGCTGCGAGACAGCCCAGGTGGCAGCAGGTCAGGGCGTTAAACCCCTCAGCGGCTCCCTGGGGCTGAGGCACCACAGTTACTTGTCTGTACCCTAATGCTGAGCTCCACCTCACTCTGCCATCCAGATGTAACTCAGCAGTTCTGCTTAGTGTTTGGGAACTTCCCTGAATCACAAAAACTATGCACTTTCCCTATCTGTTTCTCATTTCCATTAGGAATTAGTTGCATCTTCATCACAAGATGCATAGCTCAGCACTTGAATCAGCTGGGGAAAGAACTGTATTCCACTTCCTTTGAAATTCTGTCTACCGCAGCATGGTTTGACCACTTAAATCAGTTCACAAGTCAGTACATTATGGACTGTTTTCTAAAACAATAAAATCCTTACATGTCATCCCTACTCTGCTAGGGAGGTTGCAGAAGCATTAGAATTTTAAAGTAGTCAGATGATTGTTGACTATATTTTGATTATATTCTTGCAACAGCCATGCCATATGAAAAAGTGCAGGATGAAAGTCAACAGGAAAATGTGGCTGTATGGATAAGAACAGAACAGTGGTTTAAGTGGCTGGTCAAACTGGTTTTATGGTTTATTTTAGTTCCTATAGTGGCAGTGGCATAGTTACCCAACTATAGGTAAGTATACAGTGAATATGTGAAGTGTTCCAATTTCCTGATAGTTTAAAATTCTTATTTTATTGTAGCAGCTGGGCCAGAGCTCCACTAGAATCCTAGGAACCTGACATTGGACATTTTATATCATCGAGTAGGAGATATTTTTTTATAAAATTCTAGTGCACATCAATATTCCATATTCAAAAAAAAGTTGAAAAATAAGAAAGTGACTGTTTTTTGTTTTTTTTTAATTTTCAGCATTTCCAAGTATTGGTATGAAGCAAATCCCAGTTCAGTGGGACAAGATGCTTTGTGTCCAAGTAAGAGAGTACAATTTTTGTTCCTTCTTACGTTGTCACCTTTCAATTATAGGTTAAAAAGGGATATTGGCTTCTATTCTAAATCTTATTTTCAACTTTTGTTGTTGTTGTTTGTTTCTTGGAGTTTTTTATTTTTTGAATGTTAGGGACAGATCTGTAAGTGTTTAAGGAGTTAGGTACCACGGTGCTTTGAGAAACCCCCACTCCTGTGCCCTGTCGTACTGAATACTTCGGGTCATAGGAGACTTTCTGAGGGCTTTCAGTCAAGGCTTTACACTTGAAAGAACAAAAACGATCCAGAGATTCACCTTGTCCATATCCCCGAGTAATTCGAGGAAACCACAGAGCTGGCTTTTCTGAGGAACTTTATCAGCATCGGATGCTTTCACAAGCTGATGAGCTCCATGTGCCAAAACCAGACACCGCAGTGTCACCTCTCAGTGCGGCAGCGGCGCCTGCCCCGCACGGACGATCGCGCAAAGGCCGGTTCCGTTCCCGCTGTCCCGTGTCCCTGTGCTGGAATGCCGATAGCAGCTGGAATACCGATGCCAGCAGGCACCGGCATCGCTGGGGACTCGGCCCCTCCTGCAGCGCTGCGCTGCCATCGTGCGGCTCTTACACTGAAACACGCCTGTCTTGGGAATGCCCGCAGCGCCTCGACGCTGCTCCGACGCACGGCCTCTGTTCAGCACCACATCCTGCTCATGGGGGGTCAGCTAAAAGAACATCTTCCTCCAGGGCTGGAATTGCGAGGCAAAGATCTATCGCAGTGTTATCCAGACATTAAAACCAGGTAAGTTAATTTTGGTCGCTCCTGTCCTAAAATGTAGTTATCCCACTCACAGACATGTGACATGAAGAAACCATGGAAAAAAAGAAGAAAGGCATGAAGTTCATGGTTTTCCAGCAGAAAATATTTAGCAAAGGCCCATACAGTTTCAGTGTTTCCCAGTGGCATAGATGAAGTATAGCTATTTTTATGGTTCAATAAAGTTCTGGAGTTGTACAAGTTTACTGACTCATCACTGCCATCTGGATTCTCTGGGACCAATGAAAGAGTTTCGGTTTGGACAACATTCTCAGGCACACGGTGTCATTCTTGGGGAGTCCTGCTCAAGGCCAGGCATTGGACTCGATAGTCTTCATAGGTTCCTTCCAACTCAGCATATTCCATGACTCTATGATTCATACAAAGTTTTAACACAGAAAATGGGCATGTACCATGGATAGATGAATTTAGCTGGATCTCAGCTGTCTTGATTAAGAGAGAGATGGAATAGCAGACAAGAAAGAGGTGCAGACATTCAGTGGAAAAAATAGGGGAAAGCAGAATTGGTAAGGCCAAAATTTTGGTGGTAGAGTGTTATGAATTAACTTTTTACTTCGGAATAAAACCGACAAATAGATATAAAATATTTCTATATTTGTTTAGACTTGCAACTATAGTAATTCTTAAAACTTAAAACAACGACAACAATAGGAAATCCCTGATTTATAATCCAGGATGGGATTATGCTGAATAACAAATCACAGCGTGGTACTAATAGTAAATTGACACGTGTAACTGGGCCTTCTTAAAATAACACTATTGTAACCAAGTTGTATACAGGCATCACCCACTCCTGAAGTGAAAAAATCGGCAGCTACCCCAAGAATACTTAATAAAATTGTACAGCACCCAAGTAGGTCAAACCCACAGTACTACTGCATTCATAGACAGGGTTTTCTAAGACAGGGTGGGACTAACGTGGTTCCAGTTTATTTCTGAACTTCTTGGGCCACGTGATATTATTCCGTGACATCTGAATCAGTGGTCAGTTTACAGAACAAGTAATAGAAAAGTGACATTCTTACAGAAGATGTGCATATGAGGTAATGAACACAGATTAGAAAATCAATAGACCATATTGATAAATGATATACATTTTACAGCACTCGCTGATGGAGTCTTCTCCCAAAATCTCCCAAGGAACCACAGCCTTCTGAGTTACATCAGTGACACGTCAAGGCTGGGAAAAACATTAAATATTTGTCAGCAAGCATCTCCATATGAGGTATGAATTTTAAAAGGGACTGCATCGCTCACTTAAAATCTAATTAATAACTGATAACCTTTATGGCCTTTCTGTCATCAAGTCCTCTTCAGATGAGGTTATGAATATGGTTCACAGGTGCAAAAAGATATAGAAACAGAGGAAGAAAAATTCCTTCAGAACATGTCAGAGACCTCAAGAACTAACACTTTCATGGCCTCTCTTTATCCCATAGCTGGAACAATAATGCTGGCTCAAACAGTCTGTGCAGGAATGCTGATCTACCTGGTCTGTGTTCAGTGTGGTCCCTTTAACAATAAAAAAACCTCACCTCCCGAACAGAAAAGTAAGGAGCTTCCTGATAATGTTACTTTAGAAAGAAAAAGCTGCATGAGATAAGGGAACTATCATTATTTTACAGGAGAAATTATTTGAAGCTTCTATTTATTGGGAAGCCTCACCAGTGAAATGGTCCTTAGATTTTTCAAAACATATACATGGAAAAACAAAGTAAAGTTAGGATTTTCTTTGAAATCAGCTCTTTTTATAGATATCTGATCAAGCCACAGGAGCATTTAACACTTTGTCCTACGTAGATGGCAAGTAAAATTCCCACTTAAGCAACATGAATTGTGCAGCAGTGTTAAGAAACCCAACCTAGCCAAAATAGGCCAATCTGAATAGCAGAAGTGGGCTGTGAAGATGTGATTCTTCACATGAGGTAATTGCACCTGCTTTTGTTCTATTCTAATTTTCTACAAACCATAGAGGAAAAAAAAAGGTAAAAGTTCTTAAAAGTTTTTCTAGGTCCGTGTGTTCCCTAAAATAGAACAAAATTGCAAGACAATACAAAAATGATGAACAGAAATGTGTTTGAGCACACTCTTTACACTGCTATTAAAACCACCATGTCTTTCTCCCTGGTGGCCTAGCCTCTCAGTTCATTCTCATACCTGTGACAGTTCCTTTAATCTGTTAGTTCCATTTTTATTGCATCTTCTGAATTTCCGCAGGCCTTGGGCATTTGTTTAATGAAAACCATTAAACTGAGATGGACTAGATGAGATCTCTAAGGAAATTCTAAGCACTAAACGAAGTAGTTTTAGAAGCTCTTTCTTCTGTACAGAGCTGATCCAGTATCCCCTGCTTAGTTTTGGTTGCAGGATGGCTAGTGATGCCATCTCCCATGGGAACTGGCTTGTGACCCATCTGTTCTAGCTTCCAATAGTCTGATGAACTTACCCAGTGCATCTCATTCACTGTTTAATCAGCTGACAGATTGTGCTGAATATGTTCAGTTATAAACCTTATTTCTTCTGTTGAACTGGACTTATGAGTCAGAGCAAAAGGTGATATTAAGAGAATTTAGAGAGCAAGCTAAGAGTCTGCCTAAACTCCCTTTGGTAGGGAGTGCACCCATCAGAAATCCAAGCCCTACTAAAACGAATATTTGAGTTTATAACATTTACCTGAATTTTCCTGAAAGCCACAAAAGCTTACTATGCTACTGGACGAAAGGAAGACTTATCTCTGTTTGTGACTGTTGTTTCTGAATGGCTCAAACAATTGGGTATATTCTGGGATGCCTCATCTGTTTTGCCCAGAAACAAAATAGCTGCTAACCCCCTGAACTGCCATTGGGATGAGACATGACCCAGGCATCTACTGACTCCAACGTGTCAAATGCAGCAGTTCTGGCAACACCCACCAGCAGGTGTTTGGACACCTGCGGAAGCAGTAGAAAGAAGCCCGGGGCCGTTAGAGCTATAGCCACCTCTGTGGTCAGGTACTGCACGTAGGTGCCCAAGGTCTGCCTGAAGCCTTAGCAGAATCTAGATGCTGGCTCTGAACCTCACTCCAGATGGAAGTGTCTGTTGAGAGATTGGTGCTCTCAAGACCTCCCCAACACACCTTGCACACCAATGACTGCTGGAAGAAACACGAAGCCCCATTTACAGATGCTCAGAGAGTTTCAGGGTCCAGTTCACGGACATGGAGAAACTATACTGCCTTCGCAATACCACAGCACTCTGCAAACCCGCCTCCATCCATCATCTGAAGTTCTATAGGACACGATAACGACATCAATGTATATATTTAAAGAGCTAGAAAGAGGTACTAAAATCCCATAGTTGTAAATATTGCGAGGCAGTATTTCTTCCTTTTTTTTTTTTTTTAAGGCTTCTCTGCAGGTACAGGCTAACATTTATGCAAAGCTATCTTTTCTCCACAGTAACCTCACTCTGCAGAACCTCTCTCAGCCTCTACGTTTTTTCACATTAATTGCACAGTTGGTTGTGCTTCGTGCGTGTATTGCATTAACACATTTACAAGTGGACTTTAATAATATTGCTCCAAGTGTATTCCTTTACCCGTGATGATGAGTGTATTTCTACATCTACGATAGCCTAAAGATAACCTTTCCAGGTCTCTTTTGAAAACAGTATTTTAAAGTCTTAGTCCTACTGATAAGTCTCTGATATTGGCTTCTTGGAGCATGTAGCAGTACTCTTGTTATTCTTCGCTTATTTTCTAGCATATATTTTGCAAGGAGGCAGCCCTGAAGACTGATGGGCTCTGGTACCATTAAAAGATTCTGTGGACTAAAATTTAGATGTGGATTTAATTGTTATTGAAATCAATCTCAATTTAAAAAACAAACGGCCTTTAAAAAAGGCAAACTGTGCTGTTGCACTGTAGCATATGCAAGACGTTTGCTAAATGCACATCCTTTAATTAACAGATTAGTGCTCACTGATTCTTTTCTACTTATATTTACCTAAAAGTCAACTTGCTAAGTTGCACTGTTAAAAGCTCCAAATCCTCTCTGTGTTAAAACCAAAAATAATCTGTTGTATTTCAGTATTCCAAAATATGACCCATTTCCCTTGAAGCCAAAAATAGATAGCAAGGAGATGTTTATTTCTATTTTGGTCACAACAGTGGGTTGCACTGATGGCAAACATAATAAAGCCCCATTGAATAAGGCAACATAGTTCTATTAAACCTAATTAATTTCATTAAAAAAAAAAAAAAATTGAAATGATTGTTTTAAGTCAGTGCCACCACTGAAAGCCTGAAATACTGCAACACATTTACGACACAGCATCTGAGTTCAAAATTTTGGTTGGAATTTTTTTTAACTTGCTCTAGCTAGAAACCAACAGTTTCAATATTCTTCCAAATACAAAATTATTCCTAGTCCCTCTGCTCTCAGTCTCTTCAATCAGAGAACTTTGCTTGACTATTTCTAGCAGATTTTCACAGTTACGTTTACTCATGTTACCTAAGTGAGAAACCACTACTTTCTCCTTGCTTTGTACTACTTTTTTCCTGTTGGATTCTTTATGCAGAGAAAGACTAATAAAAATTACATTGAAGGTGTAATTTTGATGAAACAGAAACATTTAACTTCAATAGTCAATAGAAACAGTCAAATTTAAATATTTCCTTGAATGACCATGGATCCTCTACTGTCTTTTATTGAAACTAGGAAGAAAACCACAATTATAACTATATAAGCATGATTTCTCCAAGATGTTTACAATATTCACTGATACTATACACTGCAATATTGTAACTTTAATTCACTGCACTTTACAAAGCTTAGTCTCCAACTCCATTATTTTCCAATCAAATTATTCAGTAAAATGATAACTAAAATAAAACTCTTACATCTAAACCTAGTTTGTCATTTAACTATTCTGAAATTTTTCTTCAGGATTTTTCCATTCGTGTACTGGAAAGATACATATTACAGAGAAAGGAAGCAGTTTAGGGAGGGACAGATTTCTTGGTTGTGGGTGTCATTTCTACTTTGTGTACAAACTTCTATTGTGTTTGTATGAAATTGTGAATTTACTTTTTTAGCATACTGCTAATTCACTAGAGTTTGGTCCTAAACATCAAACACTGGCAATGTTTGTACCAATAAAGAACATTTAGTAACAATAGTAAGCACATACCGTTTGGGGTCGAGACGTACTTGCAAACGTGTAAGATGTAAAGCTCTCCTCTGCTTGTTGAAAAGGTAAGCCAATAAACATTAATTCCTAGCCAAAATTACCCCTCCCTGCTTAGATAAAATAATGTTGAACCGTGAGGAGGGCTACAGAGTAGTAGATACATGTGCAGCACCAATTCCAGCAATACAACTGAATCCAAGTCCTTTAATTTCTAGTGCTGAAGGCATGAAACTCGGAGAAGTTTCAACAGGAGTTCACCAGTCTTATGTCTCCCGTGGACTCCGTCAGCGGGGAACATCCAGGCATTAAACGGTTTCCTCTCCCTAGCAGCCACTAAAACCCTATAAGGAGTTACATTGTTGCAAAAGAAAAGCGACATTTTTGGATATTCAAACCTTATAAGCAGGCCCTCTGTGTAGCATGTTAAGCATCTGCATAAAGAAACATCCAAAACCTGAAAATTCAGACCAGATAACTTTGCTTGCATAAAGCAGTATACCTGCCAAAAGCTAACTATATCAGAAACTGCCTGAAACTTCCTTCTATTTCCCTGTGCCTTACTGTGCCCCATTTCTAACTCTGTGAAGACGTGGGATAACGCAGTGCAGCAATCTTTATTTCTTTCTGCCATATAACAAAAAGAAATCCTGGCAACCTCACACCTGTTTCAAACTGTAGCCCAAGTGACGGACACAGACCTGGCCTATAATCTGATCTAAAAGTCAGCACTTCTCTGTCTTCCACCTGGAACTGCTCAGCAGCAAAAGCTTAGCAATTAGTGCGCACTAGTGACGGCACTATTTCAGGGACAGCAGAAAATTAATTTTCAAATACATATTAAAATCTAAGAGAGAAGGGCATAAAATAAATGTCTCATCAATCATTAGGAACCTAATTTCTGTAAAGATGAAATCTTAAAATGTTTGGAGAACTGAGTCTGTTATTTACTTCCATAATTTAATTAATGAAAATAATTGTACAACTTGATTGGAATAATCATTGGTGAATTTAAACTACACTAATACACATCAAATCTTTGAGTTAAACAAGGCAAAAGCATTCAGTAAACATATAAACCAAGAAGACATGGAAATTAGGTGATTTTTCTCTCCAGCATTTGTTACCATCAGTACTAGAACACAAGTTCTTTGTTCAATGATGTTTTTAAGGAATACTGAGCAACTATACATGATGTACTCGAATGGAAAAAATATTTAATATTTTGATTGCAGAAATAGTCTAGTTAAAAGACAAGCACTATGCAAAGCAGATGCACAGTGTTAGTAGGACAGTAGTATCATTAGGTGGGAATGAAGTTTTATTAACAACACAGTACCTAGTACAATGAAATTGAAGGCTTACATGCTAGTACACTAGCTGTCCCACAAACTCTCAAATTGATAGAAAAATAATATTCTCTTATTAAACAACGACTATGAACATGTTCCCTGATGAACAGTGACCCTTTAGGAAAATAAAACAAGCATCAAAAAATAAAACAGCAAATTAAACTCTGTTCTGAAGCTTATTCACAGCTTCAAACACCTCCTAACACTTCAGATGCTTCCCCATGAGTTCAGAAACCGTGTTTTTCCATTGAGCAAAGAAGCATACTCACTATGTTGCAAAACTATGTGAAGAAACCTCACAAACTGTAACATACTACATCATTAAAGTCATAAGCTATGCATTTAAGAAGTACACCTTGTAATGAACTTCAGTACAGCATAGACTCAGCTGTACAGCACAGGCACAGCAATATCCTCGTGTGATTTAATACACAGCCATAAAATCACAGCCCCATGAACAAATTAGAAATAAAGGAAAGTCAGAAACATTGGTAAAGGGTGGGCCTTGGCACATAAATATCCCCGTGGTTCACTCAAGTGTCAGTAATAATTACTGTCTTCCCCTGAACACTGGCATCTTCATTTCTACAGAGACATTTTTCCACATTAGAATATTCATTGTCTAAGTCAGTAATCACCATACCAAGGGAAAAACCCCCAACAAAGCAACCCCAAACCATAAAAAGTCAGTCACTGGGTCTGGAATCAGCTTACTGAAGATTCAGGAAGGAAACAGCATTTTACTAACAGAAATTTAAAGTGGCTCCTAGGACAGAACCACTCAAATGGTGCAGAAAAAACACCATCAGGGGATATTTGCCTAGAACAGCAAGGTGACTAGCCACTTCCACAGCCCCAAAGAAGTACATATGATTTAGGAAAGCTGGGCAGAACAATCTCCTTTCTAATTCTCCTTTCAGCTTCAAACTCTTTCTGGGCAGTTTCCGCCACATTCAACACTTGATGGGAAACTTTTATATATATAAATAAATATATAAAAACGTGTGTGCATGTATAGAGACTACAACTCTGAGGCAGAGAGAAAGCATACCCCTGGTTAAACCAAGAACCATGGAAATACAGGGGAAAATGGCAGGATATGACTGTATTTTATTTTGAGATGTATTTCCTATTCTTCTCGTATGTGCCATCAATATTTCCATTTCCCATACTGGCAGAAGCACTGTGTCATGACCCATTCCCAGTCCTTGGAGCTCCAGCAGTAGCCTTTATTTTGTATTACTACTCAGTCCCAATGCAAAAACATCATAACATTCATGAGGGAATAAACCATTTTCTTTGTTTTGTAGATAGAACCAATATCTGTAACTAGTGTCAGGTATGCAGAGAACCTATTTCTCATGTAACAAATGTTTCTCTTCCTACAGCTGTAATCTGAAAAAAATTAAAGCCATTACATTTCTCATGGATTAATAATGATTTTTTTCAGATATGTCCTGACTAACATTTTGTCTATGTTCAAATTGACATATGTTGAACAGTTAGATGAGGATGAAACATAGAGCTGTTAATCATACTCCTCTGTAAGTTTTAATTATTGAGAGACATTACATCATAGGATACTATTTCTTTTTTCATTAGAAAAACTGATTTATAGTTAACTGATTTTGAATGCTAAAATAATTTCACATTAAGCCTTTGATAGTTAGGAGGCTAGATGCCACAACTACCATTTCATGTTATGATAATTTAATTATTATAATAGGCACAATAAACCTTTCTGAAAACTCCTAGTATTTAAAAGAATAAAAAAGACTCATCTCAGTGCTATTACCAGAAAAAAAATTAGCTAGCTAGCAGTTCTATATTCTAGCCCTTTAATTTACTACCATAAAATGAATAGTGAAAGTAAACGAAGTAATTCTGGAAACACTAAGGAAAAAATTAAGTTGTGTATTAGCTAGAATTGAAATCAGCCAAAAATACCTTTATTTTATTATCAGCACTAATCCACTACTGAGCTGACAAAAATAAATACACGGAGAAACCCCTGAAACATAGAGTGATTTTTTTTTTTCTTTAATTGTCATAATTAGGGACAAAGTTTAATTTAAGAAGCTAAAGAACTTTATGTGTTTAAAGCATCTTTATCAATATGCAGTTTCTAGAGAACCAGGACACAACCATTACATTTTCATAACTTATAAAGTAGTAAGTCATTCAACAGAAATACACTCGAACCAACTTGGATTAAAGAAATAGTAATTGGCTTGTCAAGACAAAGATCTGTCCACTCTAAGGCCTATAAAACAAATTCAGTAACTTACATCTTCTGTCATTAGTCACTATTCAGGGGAAAAAGCTAAGGAGATCCAAATACGTAGAGAGTGTCATACTCTGATTAACTAGGACAAAAACAGGAACAAGATTAAAACTTAGAATCCAGATGATGTGATACACTGTTTTCCTTCTGGTGATGCACCTGGCAGTGGCTCGAAATTAAAATAAAAATTAAGATAACACAGGCTACACAACCCTGCAGTGCATGTTCAGGCTTTAATGCACCTACCTATCAATTCAGAGCCCTTTCTCACAGAGACGGAAAGAAATACAGGAAGAATGATAGATAATACTGAAGAGTAATGAAGTAACAAAACTCTTGCCATCACTTGCAGATATGAGTGATGTATGCACAACAGGCACTGGTGTGCATATAGCACTAGACTTCTACTGGCTCAGGAAGGCATCAGGAATTTCATTGTCAAAAACAAGATACAGCAGAACCATGGAGACAACAAACAGGAATTGTGGAATTGCCTTAGGTCTGAGAGAGACTGAGGGAAGACTATCCTGAGGCAGGTATGGCATCATACCTCAACAACTAGGAAGTGTCAAGAGTGGAACAAGCTGCATCTGCACGGAAAGCAGTACTTTTAACTCAAACATATGACAGGATGTTGTCTTTGATCCTTTCTGTAATGGGCTCTGAGAGACCCTATGGAAGAGTACATTAGGAAACGCCAAGTCCTTTCCTGAAAACAGACACGTGACCCAAGAGATATGCTGGGGAAGACAGAAAAGCTCATTCCCTCTTCATTCACATGCACTGCAACAGGTTGTCGGAACAGTGTCTGTGCCACGAATACTTAATGACAGTTAATTTCCAAGATCATTATGTTCTATCAACACCTAATAACATGGGGTATAATCAAGAATAATGTTTGCTGTTACTCTTAACGACTAAGTTGAGATAAAGCTCTTACACACAGAAGCAAAGAAATTCTTCAGTAAGGCTGACTTAACAATCAGACAGATCCATCTTGCTGGAATTGTTATCTCAGTGATTTTTAAGAACAATTATACATACACAAAACCACAAAAGGATAAACTAAGAGGCACCATGACAAAAAAAAGTTTCTGCCCTATTACATACCATTTTATTCATCACTTAACAAAGCTAAACCTGTACAAGTTTGTATATATTGCATTGAAAGAACTGTTCACTAGCTCAAGAAATGAACAAAACATCAGAAGCATTAAACGTATTGTCCCTTTTGCAATTTTTGTGCAGTCAGTATCCATATATCAGCTCAAAGCTTTTGACAAATGAAAAAAAAAAAAAACCTGAACAAAGGCCACAGAGACCACAGGGCCCTCATTTGGGCTACCCAAGACAGGTATCAGGCTGATGTCCATGGTCATCCCAAAAGCCAAATTCAAAGTCTGCTATACAGAAATGTGAAATTACAGACACTAGTAAAGAATTTAGGAAGAATTTAAGAAGCTAATTTAAACAGTAAAGATAAAATGGATTGAAACTACATACACAGTTAAAGACATAGGTAAACCTACACAGCTGTTTAATTCAAGATCACACTTTTACATAGGAGAAATACTACATTCTGATCTACCAGTATGGCTTTTTCCGTGAATAGGTGGGTGTTTTCAGACTTTAAACTGAAAACTGTTAGTTGTCTAAGAAAACTAGAAGTAATTAATTACGTTAGGAAGAATTAATGCCAAGAAATGAAAGCGAGATTAATGCGAAATTTATAGCATTAAGATATACGCCACTGTGATTTAATTTTGGAAGACGTTTCACCTTCAATTTAATTATTTGTCATACTGCGGCAGCATATTTCACCTGTGAACTTTCATCTTAGAACACTGAGAGATAAGGTATAACTCTTAAAAAAAAGTTCAGTAGACTGAAATCCTCCTGAGCAAAACAAAAATTAAAGTTCAAAGACTAAAGAAAGTACTTAGCAGAACTCAAGTTTTGGCTTGTGGACATGAAAAAAAATTAAAAAACCAAAACCAAGTTAACAGCTATTGGCACTTATCCACAACAAGCTGTAAGGTGATGTAATAAAACACAGCTAATAAATATGATCAGTTCACAATGAAATTGTACAAGCTATTAATTCACATTGAAACAATACACCTGATTGCAGTTTTGAGCAAAAAACCATAACTTAAAATTCTATTTTATTTAAATTTGAAAAACTATTTAAACTAGTTTAAATACATTCATCCCCAGTCAAAGTTTTACAGTAACTGATGAATTTCAATCACACACACAACCACATTGTAAATCCCTGAAACATGGATTTATTATAGGAATACTGATAAAACCTTAACAGAGATACAAATGATACATCACACAGTGTCTTACACCTTAATGGCAAGTACTCGACCACCTCAGATTGGTAGGTGCATCACTCCTATTCTTACACCCTAATACCAATCCTCTAGGACCAAATGGTTTAAATTGAATTCACGACAGCTTGCAGTTACCTAAAAAGCAGTGATTTTTTAAAATCAAGCTATAAAAGATTCTCTTCTGACCAGTATTTCAAAACTTTTGGAAAGAGAACACCCCAGTGGGGATTAAACACAGTACGGAAGGCCAGTCATTGTAGTGAATTTGAGAGTCATTTCAGAATCAGCGTCCCTGAAGAGATACAGTATACAGCAGTACATCCCTTGACATCAGTTGCATGGTGCATGTTATCTGTGCATCTTAGGACCTTACTGTACCAGTAGGTCTTAGGACTCTTGAAATTAATCTCATTCTGGCACAAGCTTTCTGTGGGGTAGGGCAATTTCCAAACGAAAGGCACTCTGTTATGAGTGAAATCAGAATTATCGGCAATGCAAATGGACAACTTGCAATGTATTGAAGGGAAATGTGGCAGTTTACACGAGGTCTAAAATGAAGTACTTCCTGCAAAAGAGGTGAAAAAATATTTAGAGCAGCTGTAGTGCATCTGTTTACATGCACACAGACACTAGCCATTGTACAAGCAGAGATCTTCCAAGTATCTCAACAGTTGTTTGGTTTTTTCCTCTGGTGCTTTTTTCACTTGGGTGAAACCAAGCTTCTGAAGTTCAAGGTGACTTGCAGAACAGCCCACGGCCCACCACTGCACTGCTTCCTGCAGCACACAGCAAGCAGATCTGGAGAGAAGTTGCAAGTGTGGTCCTCGGTAGTAGAACAAGAGCACAGGCACACACCACTAGTTGGTACCCCTTACTTCTCCTCACACATCTTTTTTTTCCCACCCTCTTTCTTAAAAAGAAAAAAAAAAAAAAAAATCATCTTGGGAATACAGCCTTCCTTAAGGACAGGAAAACTCATGCTTGTTAGTCTGACTAACAGATGTGCAAAACAGAAGTAATTTCCCTGAGGCAAAGATCTTCAAGTCATGCCTAGTTTACATTGTCTATTCTTATTTCACCTGTTGAAATATCTGGCACACTGAGGCTTTGATCACTGACTGAGTCTCCTGGCATTATCACAGTCTGTACTATACATTTATACAATAAAGCAGAAGTTGCAAATGCTTCATTCTCTCATTCTGGCTTGGTTTTTCACATTTACTGATTAAAATCCCTTTCCTTCTCAAGGGTGGCATTCGGTCTCTTGGGCAGGAAGGTAGAGTGACAAAATTCTACTGTATTTAAAAGTTGTCATGAATACTGAATGCCTGAAAGGGCAATCATAGTAGTTAGCGGACTTAAAACATAGAGTAAAAGGGTGACAATTAATATCCTGTTACATACAGCCCGTTACTTGGTCAAAACTAGGTTATTAAATAGTTGCTTCTTGATTTACATTATGAAAACCATCCAGGAAGGAAAAAAAACAGTCATGTTGTGAGTGCCCCCAGTCTAAAACACCTAAGAAGGAAAGCTTGAAACCAAGGCTTCCCAGCTTTCCCTTTTAAAATATAAATTGCACTTTTATACAAAGCAATCCAAAAAAAGCCTAAATAGAAGTAAAAATCTGAAGCTGCCTTGCTGTACCAAAGAGTATCTGTGTCCAGCATCTGAAGTACAGGCAACTAGTTTTCAGCCATTCTGCACCTAGATCCATTTGCTCTACATCTTTCTGCTTTGAAAGGGCCTGCCACTAAATGCCATGCCACTGGGTGGGGAATAAACAAAGAAATAAAAAACAATAGTAGGAGTTTAAGGCCTTTATCTCCACAAGGAGCTGAAAACTGTGGCACAATCCATGACCAATACTTACTTACACAAATGAGCACATTCCCACACAGGGCTTCCAAAATCAGTCATTCTTTCTAACATTTGCCACACAATTCAATCATACCAACAGCAAGCAACAGTGCCAATTAAGCATTTTTAAGGTTTTCGAAAATTCATAGCAAAGGGCACTTCTGAGAAAGATAATCTTATAGATTTGGTTTTAAAAATAGACACCACACTCACATTCAAGGGACATCCTTCACTTTTAGGCCTTTGTCACAAATCTGAATCTTTATTGTTCTGAAATAAATGCTATAAACATAAGACTCAAAACAAGAACTCCAACTTTCAGTCTCAGAAGAGGTGTGGTTCAATGCCCATATCACATGTAACAAGAAAGTCTCCTTAAAAAAGGAAAAAAAAATTACTGTAAAGTCTTTCTCATGAATGAAAATGCAATCCTTTGTTTTTCTCATTACTTTGTGTACAGGCGGGCACCAAAAAAAACTTTTGCATTTTCTTTTGAATTCTTGCTATGACGCTTGACGAACCTTCTGCCATTCAACAAATTCATCCAGAAGTACAGGCCCTGCAAATGGACAAAACTTGGAGTTATAATTGCCAATGTCTTTCAGACACCTTCTTTTAAAGTATGAGGGTTAAAACTACTGGTCTAGGAAACATCCATGTCAATCCTACGGTAATGTACTCATAGATTAGTACAATCATTCCAATCCAAGAATAACAAAAAGTGCACAAAAAACCCTACATGGAATTACGGAAAAAAGCGTTCCTGATATCTGACAGGTGGAGTGAACTGAATGGAGAGCATAAAAATAATCTTATATTGTAAAGCAGCACAACTAATTCCTTCTTCCTAAAGCTTTCAAAATTGTGAATTAGAACATGGACCCAAGTGGGACTTAGGCAATTCAGTCATAGCATGACTGACTACCAGCCAGGTGGATAGTTCAGCCCCAAGTACCACCAGGTAGGCAAAAATTGTTAAGCTAGAGTTTATTATACACTAGTACAAAATGAGAGTTTGCTGTTCATAATTCTACTTGCAAGTCTACAGTTGCATACAGCAAGCACCTTCACTAGATCCCCACTGAATACAAGCTGGCTCAAGTACACCATCATACTACTGAGCCACTATATCCCTGGCATACAATTAACAATTAACAACAATTAATATCTGCAGTTTCAAGATGGATGGTTATCAGGGCTGTTTTTCTATACATTGTTGGAAAAAAAAAATATACTTTACAGTATTGTGTTACAGAAATTTGTTTTATGTAATTTTAAAATTCTCTGCTAATATTTGAATAAGCAAAACATTAAGAATACTTACATGCACCATCTTCATCATAGTTGCTAAGATCTGCATGGACAGTCCTGCTGAACTCTAGTACATTGTACCACTGATCTTTGTTCATAACTCTATACTTCGATTGCTAGGAAAAGGAATTCCAAAATATTAAAATGTCAAGTGGCATTTAGTACTGCTGCATCTCATTTTATCTTCAACCAGTTCCTAACGAACAATTTAATGGGTAACAATGGCTATTATTTACTTGATTTTCCATTTTTAAAAATACTATATATGAACATATTTCATAGTTATGAAGCTACACAAAATGGTTTCTTGAAAGATCAGAGCAGAATCAAAATACCTGGAAATCAGTAAGTCACCACTCTAAGCTTCGAGAACTGGTATATTTTTGCCTTGCCCTGAAGCAGGGCATATCTAGCTCAGATATATTTCCAGAATGAACTATTTTAAAAAAACCCTTCTTTTCTCCAGGGTACAATATATTATGGTCATAAGGATATCTACTTTGCAGTCTTAGTACTGTTTTGAAGCCAGGGAGTAGTCTCGAGCCTAATGTGTTTCATAACCTACACACATTCACTTCAATCAGTTACTTGCAGCTGAGCTGACCAAAGTCTTCCAGAGACAGACAGAGATCAAGGTACCTACACACTGTATCTGCACAAAGCAGACTTGAAATGCAGCACAGACACAGCTGAAGAGACTAGTGGGGCTCTACTGCTTTCTTTTAAATTTATTTTTACAGATGGGATTTTAGTTGCCTTTGATAAGAGAAGGGGGTGGGACACAGGGAGAAAGATAAGGATCTGTGATGCATACAAGAACATCACTGTTTCATAAGCACATTGAGCAAGCGAAGGGCAGCAATATGGATATATTCCTGAGTAAAACAAACATAATATTCTCATGGAACAGTCCAACTACTATGCCAACATTCACAAAGTCAAGGAAACTTGTACCTCCAGGTATTGATAAAATACTGAAAACAGTGGCCAAGTTCTTCCCAGCAGAAGAGCTAACATGGACTTTGCAGTATCAATATCAAGACTTCGCTGGTCTTTTTCCTAAGGTTGAATAAAGAAAGCACAGAAACCAATGAAGTACAAGCTTGTTAAATAAATAAAAGTAACTTTCCTAACATTTCAGCAGTCTTACCCTTGCAAAATCAAAGGCGTATCTGTAGATATTCTTAAAGGATGAAATGTCATTCAACTGTGACCGTAAGAAGTCAAATTTACTCTGTAACTTTTCTGTGCAGTCACACCTTAAAATAAAAAATCCCGAAACAACAAATAACATTAGAAGTTCAAAACACACATTTAGGCAATAAAAAAAAATGCCAGCAAACATAAAAAACTAAAATTGCCAAAATGCAATCATTAGGTATACAGGAGTAATACTATGAAATTAACTTAAAGAATATTGCCTAACATTTGCAGCTTCCTGAAACGATGAATGCTGGCTTCTGTAAGCAAGTTTTTTGTTTTAAATATATCAGCAACAAAATACAAAGTGCATGCTTCACATATCAAATAACAGTCTTTTTATTCCATACTCTGCAATCTATATTCATACCCAGCAGTATCTTTCAATCACTATGAACGTTTGAAGAAAACATCATTCAGTGTGCATTAAAGGGTAAAATCCAGCTGTAAATAATGGGAAAACGCAAACCCTAAACTTGTAGTTTTGAAGTGTGGGTTTACGAACGGCAGGATTGAGCAGGCACTTTGCTAAACATACTAGTCTGCTCATGTTTTATGACTGATAAATGCAAGCTCTGATAAAACCTTAATCACCTGAATTAGTCAGTAGCTATTCGCCTGAAAAATCAAAGGCTGTATGAGAATGTACAGGTCTGCTAGCCAACAGAATAAAGCTTTGGCAAAAATAACCCTTTGGCAGAAAGATCTCCTTGTACTTCACTCAGCAAGGAATTTTGTTCCCAAACAGAAAATGGGTCAGATTCACCAACAACAGCTAAGGAGAACGCAATTTAACCTTGCTAATTCTCCAGAAAATCCTCACTCAATAGAACAGTTATAATATGACATTTTATTCTTATAAAAAAGCTGCCATGATTAAAAAAAAAAAAAAAATTAAAACATCTACCTTGCCTTGTATCCTTCGTGAAGAAGCATACTTTCAGAAATGCAGATGTACATAAATACTTCCTTTGGTCACATGTCCCCCTTTTGGCAGCCTGCCTCTCAGAGAATACATTTGCACCTCTAACAGTTCCACATGGACTTGTCACACAGGCCCCCAGCAAGGGCCCTTCGGGGGTACTGCAGCACGTTGCTGCGATGCTGCGCTTTGATGCTGTACTTTGCCCACAGCTGATACTTCCTGTTCCTCAGATCTGCCACTCTGTGTATGCACAGCTGTCTGTCAGTCTGTCCCTCTCAGACTGTGACAAGAGAAATGTAGCAATTCCAACTGATGCAACCTTTTATTATTTCTTGTCTCTAGCAGCATCTACCTAAAGCAGCACTGAGTCCTAGCCAACAGTGGTGCTAAATAAATAAAACTATTGCTAATTAGGCTACATATTCAGATGACAACTACTATGATCTGTGATAAACCATATAACAAATTGAAAAGATCTCTTGTTAAAAGAGCTTTGGTAAATTTAACTAAAGATAAAATTACTTTTTTTGTCTTCAGCCATCTAATTGGTCTGTATTCTACTATTTAACCCTTAAAACAGCATTACACTGTGCTAGAAAGGCATCATATTTTATATTCATCTCTCTTCTATGTTCAAACCTTCATACTTTCAACAGAATGTTCTATACATTTGAAGACAAATTTACCTATTTAACACCTACCTAAATGCTCAAGTTTTTAGTGTACTAGTGACATATATAAGCTATTTATAGTGGGTTTACCACACATTTACCACACCTACGTCACGTTTTTAACCAAACTTAAATTAGCACCATAAAGCGGATGTATTTTAATTTCTTCTGACGTAGAGAGATCATCTGAGGCATAGTTAACATGGACAGAGTGATGATTCATTAACTCCTACTCAGATATTCCAATGTTTTATATTTCATAGTTATTCATATATGCTTATCTTTTACTAAAAAGAAAAATCAGTAAGATGTATACAAACATTAAACCAAAAGCATTTAATGTTAGTATATATATTTCATCCTAAGGAGGTATTTAAAGTAGCTGAAATAAACTGCCTAGCAGAGGTACTTGATTTTCTCTGCTATGAAGAGAGCTTGCATATATACATACATATATATGTATATGCACACACACACACACATATGTGGCAGAATTCACCCTACCTACATAACATACTGGAAACCTCACAGCCTAAGTTGCTTAGGTCTCATAAGATGCTATTTAGGGCTCAAATCACCTTAATTTTGACAGTATCTACCTTAACACCCATTTATTTTTCTCATCTCTAAACAACAAACTTCGCCAGTGTATTACGGAACAACATGCAGAGAGAATGTCACTTCAAGATTCAGGCACCGAAATGCTGCCATCTAACTGCAGACTAGATATAGATGTCCTAAGCTTCAAGTGTTGCCATTCGTAGAGGACTAGTCAAGCAACCTCTAAGAGCAATTCAGGTGACCAGTCATTAGGTCTTAGGGCAAACTGGATACCTCCCTAGGCTCCATTACACTGACTGGATCTCCAAAGATTGCAGTAAGAGTTTAAGAAATTCAGCTCTTGCATATAAACCAAACATTTAGGTATCTTACTATGGAGCTGAATTCCACCCAACTCTGTTCGACATTTCATGTATTTTGAAATAAGGATTCTATAACATAACTGACAAGAATACACTCTGGGCTTTTAATGCATTTCAATCTCATTTCTTCATGCAAAAATTAAAAGAAAAAAAAAAGCTGTGCAAGCACATAGCAGTATTTTATCATTTTAAGTGTAAAATCCTTTTCCTTCAAACTTCTTGTAAAACCTCTCAAGAGAAACTCAATTACCCCATTCCAGATGGAATCCTGTAATATGACCCTCCGTTCTTAGTAAGCAACAACAGCACAAGTCTACAGATTTATATTTTCTTCCATCATGGTTTAAACCCAACTGGCAACTAAGAGATACAGAGCCACTTGCTCGCTCCCAGCCAAAACCCACATGTATTTTTTAGCCAATGGATCTTGAGTTGTGTTCTGTGAGTGTCTCTGCTTAGCCTATAGCCAGCTTATTAAAGAACAACAGGGGAAGCAAAACATACATGTTAACTGCTTTAGGCATAGGCAAGTGCTCTCATCACAAGTCTGTTTCTATGAAAACGCACAGCAGCACCCTGTTTTCAGTCTTAAACACATTTAGACTACAGCATGACCAGCTCTGTTCTGAAAAGAACCAGAAGATTTCCAGTCACAGCAAATTATTAGAAACAAAGTCTAAAACACAGGCTCTGAACAGGTGCCCAATTTCATACATCTTTGTGCTTGCATTGTATGAGATTGGCTAACTCTTGAAAGCTTCTCTTTGGGCATAAAAATTAAGTACTTCAGGTAAGGGACCAATACTCATTCACTGCATATGAAAAACCATGCACCCAGAATTTAATCTGTCATTCCAAATTTCAGGCAATTTAATCATTCCAGCTCTTAATCTAGTTTCTGGTAATAGTCACAAAATAATCAAGGCATCTATCAGAAGCCTGATCTCAAATAATTTTAGAGTTAAGAGAGTCAGTCCAGAGTCACTTACTCCATAGTTTTGAGTAACCAGAGGGTATTTGCTTGATACAGTTTCCCAAACCAATCCACAACTGACAGGACAAGGGTAAAATCAACCTCTTTCCCATTGTGCTCTAGCTGCAATAGTAGCTCCCTATTTGTAATATTGAATTCAGTGTCATAACAAGACACCCTTAAAACACTAGGGTACCATAAGTAGTTACATAAAGAACAAACAAAAAGTAACAACTGAACTAAGCCTCACAAAAAAGCTAATTAATGTAAGAAACAATCTCTTTAGGCAGGGCATTAACTCACCAAAAAATCAAATACAAACAAAAAGAGTAAGAAATTAATTTATAAATTGAAACCTAAGCATTAAGCATGGCTTCTGATATGCATCTAATAAATAATACCAATAGCCAAAATTATTATCCATGCAGTCCTCATCTATAAAGTTCAGAAATCTGTAAAATCTTTCCAGACTATCAGTGCTGAGATATGTTTATGTGCCTCTCCAGATCTACTTATTTGTGTCTGCTAACTAGGCTGATATTTTAACATATTTTTGTAAGAAAAGGAAGCCACCAAAACCTGACTTAACTAGGTTTAGACAATAACTTAATCCTTTGAGTGAACTCATCAGATTCATTTTGCAGTTGTGGACCAAGACCAGACCCAAAAGCAAGCTTTTTTTTGTGTCTTATTTTCAACATACAAGAAACAGAGCAAGAATAGTTAAGTTATATGTACAACCATAAAATTAGAACATTATATTAAATAGGTAAAAACACTCTTACTGTAATGAGGTCATTCCTTTTAACCATTCTTCCTTGGTAAAAAATCCCATGCTTTCAGCCTCTAGCTTCCAGGCTAAAACTAACATAATAATCTAGAGGAAACAAAACAAAACAAAAACCAAAACAAAAAAAACCAAAAAAAACCACAAACAAAAACAAAACAAAACAGACAACCAAACAAGGGGAGGAAAAGGAGTCAGTATGTAAGAAAAAGGCTTATTTACTAATGTCCAAGAACAAAACTCTTAAGCATTCAAACATTCTAGCAATTGTGGTACATGCTTGCATTTCATATTTGTTACCATTAAATAATTCAGCTACATGCAATATTCCCCTTAATTTCAATTTCTGAAAATGAAACATTACTATAATAAACCACCCCCCCCAAAACCTCACACATCAGCCAAGTATAATTGATGTATTCAGCTGAAATACCTTAGAGCAGCTCCTACAAGCAGGAAGATGAAAAACTCTTTGCTTAGTAGAGTTAAGAGTTTTACACAGAACTTAACCTTATCTAATATCCTCTTAGGTGTTATTAGCACTATGAAAGAAACTTACATTTTCAGGTTCAACACCGATGTCTTCACAGAATTTTTCCATTCCTTCAGGGCCTACAACTTCATCAGGACCTTCAAAGCAAAAACCACACCAGTCTGAAATCTAGGTAACATTCACTGCTCACAAGGGTTATGCACAATAATTAGGCTATATTGCATGCAAAGTATTTCTAAAAACACTGAATTACACTATTAAGTAGCTTTTATGCTAGAAATATTCTGTCAAGTGCAATTGTGTTGACACGTATGTTATGTGCAACACCAGAATGTTTGTGCTGTGCATTGCCTCCCTAAGACAGCAGATGAGCCATTTTAGTTTTGTATCCAAGTTTTCAAAAGACTCCACTGAGCTTCCTATTGACGCAGCTCAACTCCAGTAACTGTGGCAGTCAATTGTTTCAAGACAATTTGGGTACTGCTACTCTCTGCTGAAGTTACTTCATGAATAATGTTCTTTGAAAAATTATCGACAATAAAAATATCTAATTCTGTCTGAGCTACTATTACAGATATTATTCTTTTGATGGTGCTGACATTATGGGTTTACATTAACACAGAAGAGGGTGAATCTGCAAGTAATGTAAGACTAGTTTTATGATGCTGAGTAATATAAACAAAGTGATAAAAATAAATTGAAGAAATGCTGAGCATGTTAGCCATACACAAAGCAGAAAAAGGTTTAGGGCTGCAATGAAAACAGATTGATTAGGACCACAACAGTTAGTGGTATGCTGTCATTTCTCCATTTTAACACAGAAGTCTCTAAAATGCAGCAAAATAGTGCATTTAAAGAGTGCATATGGACATACCCTAGAGCATTTTGTTCCTCTAATCTCTCTCTGGTTTCAGTTATTTTGACTAAGCCTGTTCCAAAAATGACTCCTACTGGGCAGCCAAATATTATTAAAAGGCCTGTCAACACAGTATTTTGATGTGTCTTGGATCATTACGTTAACATTTAGTGAGTATGAACTCACGTAATAGGCAAAGATTTTAGCTTCCAAAACAACACGCCATTTTACAACTTTTTGGCAAGTTTTGCTACTTATAATAGAGTCCTTGATGACACCTGTCTCCACTTTATCTGCTGCCAGTGTAAGCAGAAGCCTCTAAGTTTGGATAATGTGCTTGGAATAACTACTCATTGTGAGATAAGAACACTGTCAATAAAAACTAGTGAGAAGGGCTATTTTTACAGGAAAATACAATGCAACTGACATTTAAGATCATGAACCTCTACCTCTTGAAAAATATTGCAAAGGACATTTTGCCTAGGTAAGCAAGGCCAAAAAGTGTTAGATTGAAAATGTTAAAAACAAAAAAGGCAAGTTATGAAGAGAAACACATACAAGAGTTAACTGGTAATGACAAGTAAAAGCTTGAATCAGTGTTTCTGGTACAGAAGTCCTACATACAACTCATACACGTATTTATGTGTATGTATAGTTTTATCTTTCAATGGAAACATTTTATCTCCTATTGTATATAATTTAACTGGAATACTATCTCCTGCTGGAAATGTGGCATTTTTTGATTACTGGTTAACTAACAAAGTATAACCTCCTACATTCAATTCTTGACTCAACAACAAAGACAAAATTTACAGACATTAATTCTGAAGTATGTGCAAACACACTTATCACAAGAAAATTAACTTCGAATTATTATTTCCCTAGAAAAGACTCTACTCCGGAAGAGTATGCCTCAAACCTAAAGTAGAAAGCAGAGTACTATAAACAAGAGTAGTTCATTGCTGTGAAAAGACTGCAAGGAAAATATCAGTCCTGATAAATATACTCAAATCAATTGCTGGCAGACAAATCAGCAGCTTGCTCCATACTAAGAACTGGCAACTAATGAGTTTTAATCACCAACCAGTTATGATGGACTTTAAGTAGTGACTAGACAAGAAATTAATTTTGAAATCCTGAGTTTGGAAACCATATAATTGGTAAATAAATAGAAGTAATAGTGTAATAAATTCTGCAAAATACACTGCATATTCAGTGAAAGCAGCTATTTGATGGCAATTCTGAGTTACTTGAAAGAGGCTACTTCAAATACTTTTGGAATGAGACATTTGTTATTTAGAATATCAAAAATGTTAGTACAAATTTTCAGATGGAAAAACAGTATAAACCTCTATTATTTTGTTCTGTAAAACAGAAACCCAGGGAGCTTAAATCATGACCTATGTCATTAGCCTTCCAATATGATCACAAAAAAGATATAGTTAGATATATAAGCATCAATCTGAATTATCTCAATGTCTTGACTTCTACTTGACAATTACAAAAGCAAGAAGCAGAATCACTCAGTATATCCTGGTTCAACACTATACTGCTCGACATCTGTTATTTCATTTTAAAGTTATAAAGCATAGAGCAAAGAAAAATAAGTCAAAAGGAACAAATACCAAGAAGGTAATAATAAAAGGTATACTAATTCAAGTGCATGTTATAAGGAAGCTAATACGGGCATATTTTCATGTCTACATCAGCACAAAAAAAGCAAAATGCAAGTAGTACTGGATGTCATGCTTTATTTAAAGCAAAACCATATAGTTTTAAACATTAATCCATTGCACATTACCTGCATATTCATAAAACCAAGCCAGGCACTTTTTGCTTGAAAAATGCTCCTCTCCACTTATTACTTTACCAGACGCTTGTGATCTGCAGTAGCAAATAGAAACACAGGGATGAGCAGTGTTATTTTAATGAGACATGTGAAAAACAGGAAAAAATAAATCACAGAGGGTTTATTATTAATCTATTTAAATTGTTTCACGAGGTCAATATACATCTACAGTTACAGTGAATTTCATAAAGGCAACTGTCTGTCATCCCCAACTCTTGCTGGAACATAAAACTACCTTTAGATTACAGCCATCTCATAGCCCAATTTATTGCAACTATTACTTTTTCTGAAATGCAGAAGTACTGTTATCTTATAGATATTAAACAAAAAAAACCCCACACAGATGGCCAAAATATCACTCCTCAGTAATTCAAATGCCTTGTTATCTACTTATATTTATACATACAGGCATTTAAAGTTAGGTCTCTAATAAGCAGCATGATCTTCAAGAGTGCTGAATATGCACAGATCCCATTAAGGTCAACAGGAGCTGCAGAATTTGACGTATTTAAAAGTCACGCTACTTATAGTTAACCATCCAAATTTGGGAAAAAAACTCGGTCAATTTGTTTACATTATACATGTAATTAAGAATCTGCAAATTCTACAGATATTTGGTACATATACCAGAATAGTAGCGTGCAATCTGTGGTAAGACTGAAGCTGCTCAGCACACACAGCTTCCCCCATCATTGTCTTCATTATGTAACACACAACCCAGTTTGCCTAGGAAGTGAATTTTCTAATTCATCATTCATTAAAAGAATGCACAGCATCTCTTCCAGTAAAAACACCGACCACACAAAGGCATCTTTAGTCAGTAAGGAGTTGCACCACCTTTTCAATGCACTCTCCTTTCAAACACAAATTACAGACTTTTAGAACAAGCTAAGATTATTTCTAACAATGAGGTGAGAGCTAACCATATGAGAGGATTTAAAATTATGCAGCTCCCACATTGCAATTTTAAAATTAAAACGTCAAGCAGGAGAAGAATAGTTCAATTCTGAGAGGGGTGAACAACTTTAACTCCCATGTATCATTTCTAGCTTTACTGGAAAAGAACGCAACACTCCAAAATGAAGCCTTCTGTGCCGAAAGCTAGTATTAAAGGTGTCCTACAAACATCCATCCATCCAACTGGCATTAGGAACACAACTCACCAGAAAGAGGCAGAGTCATATGGTATGCTATTGCTTATTGGCTTTATCCAGATTAACATAAATCTATTTGTAATCACTGATTTTACTAAAGAATATTACCAATAAATTGCTGTGTAAGAACATAATGCCAAAAATGCTTGTGTATCTAACATTTTCTGATCATCTAGCATGAACTCTCACTTACACCACAGTTTTTGCCCAACAACTAGCTCCCTGTAGAATCTGATTTTTTTTCTTTTTTTTTTTTTTGAGCTATCAAAACACTGTTTTTAAGTAAAAGAAATTAAGATCATAAAATTTTGGTTAACAGTGCTTCAGAAAGACAAATTGAAACTGAACACATGCAAAGAAGAGCTAAGATGAGCAAAGAAACTGAAAGTTGGTATTACAAACCAAAATAATTTAGCTTTTTTAAGTATACAAAATTAAGCATGAGAGAACAGAAGTGTTCCCTCCAAATATATTTTGAGGCAAAACTATGAGAGTGTAGAGTTGTATAGAGGATAATGCTGGCACAAAACCAGTTATTTATAGGCAATGAATAAACTGACTGGAACTGAAAGGTCATCAATGACCACAGAAAGCAAGCTCTGGAACAGTTACCCAAAATGAACAGTCATAACAAAATAAGAGCCTAGGTATGTCTAAGCTCAAGCTTGGCCAGCCTATGAGAAAGGCCATACGCCACAATTTCTTGCAATAGCCGTTCCCATAATCTTGATTTCGCAAGTCCTTTGTATCCTCATGTCCTCAGGACGTTAGTCGTAACTACTGCTTTACTGGCATACTTAACGAGGTCTAATAGATGAAGCAGGCAGTTACTTCAGGAAAGCCACACTGTAAGCTCCTGCTGCACCGCACTACTGGCTTATTGCTCTAACGCCAACTTTTGCGTATCACAGCATAAAGTGGTCTTTATACAGTAGTTAATGAACAAGATGCTTCAGACTCCTGTATTTATTAGAGAAACCTTTCCTGCTCTTGTTTTCCAGTGTGCTGACCAATCCTTCCAATTCACTGCAAAGAAAAAAAAAAAAAAAAAAAAAGGAAAAAAAAAGGGAAAAAAAAAAAGAGGAAAGGACGATTTAGCACAGACACTGAGTACTGGCAACCTTAAAGTGAGGAGAGCCACCTACCCCAGGGAGATAGAACGAATACTGGGATAAATGCCAGAACTGGCCCTAGAGGTACAGCCAAAGGCAAAGCCAGCCGGGAATGGGAGCCGTTCCGTGGCGTGACCACGCCGCCGCTGCGGCCGGCACGGCGAGCNCCGGCCCGCGAGACGGTACCTGCCGAGTTTACATTTCTTGAGGCCGGTGTCTTCCGCCGCCGCCGCCCCCGAGGACTTCCTCTTCTTCTTCACCGGCATCGTCCTGCCTCGGGGCGGGGCCGCCCCGCTGCCGGGGCCCGCAGCCGAGGCCCCCCCGGGCTCGCTTCCCCTGGCCGCCGCCGCCGCCTCCCGAGACCGGCGGTGAGGAAACGAGAGAAGACCTCGTTCCGCCCTGCTCCTGCTGCTCCTCCCCAGCCCCAGCGGGCGCTACCGCCCTCCGCTCGCCGGGGGCAGATGCCGCCGCCGCCCCGTTCCCAGAAGCGGGTGTCGCGCCGGGGGCGGGAGCGAGCGCAGGCGGTATCGGCTGCAGAGGGAACGGGGAGAACGACCCGGACACAAACGGCGCCGGGCAGGAAGTGGTAGCGCCGCCGGGGCGGGGCCGCGCCGGGAGCCGCCCCCGGGAGGGCGGGGCTGCCGCGCGTGTTTCTCGGCCGGAGCGGGAGCTGCGCGCGCGGCCGCGTGCCCGGGAAGAGGTCGCCGTGCCGGTTACAGCTCAGCGTTCGCAGCGAAATAAACGGGGAAGCGCCAACACTTGCAGTCCTTTCGAACCCGCGAGGTCACAGCCCGCATCCAGAGCGGAGCTGCAGCTCGTGTCCCGTCAGCGCTGGAGGCGGGCGGGCCGCTGGGGCAGCCGCCTGCCGAGAGGCGCGAACGGCGGCCGAGTTCCGCGGCAGCTGCTGGGCGGGGCGGGAGGCGCTCCGTCCCTTTAGATACCCTCTGGAAGAGCGGCCGGGAGCGCTGAGCAGGGCGCGCATCGCTACGCCGGCACTGAGCCGCGAGACCACGGGCAGCCATAAGCCCGTGCTCCTGGTGGGCGGTCTGAGCACTCGCCCAGCGCTCCTCGGGGACGGACCCGCAGTCCTCGTCCGCCTTGCTGTACCGAGCACCACGGGCTCCCTAGCGGAGTGGGGCGGGGGCGAGGGAAACACCCTAAGTACTGCGGTGGCCGTGACACCGTGATGCAGCTGATGGCGGGAGAGA
>VZTF01001239.1:150289-310457 GCA_013397755.1 Cnemophilus loriae
CAGGGGAAGCCTGGCAGCCGATGGGACCGGCCGAGCCCCGAGTGACTACCGGGGGCAGCTGCCGTGCGAGGAAGAGCGCGGCATCTTCGCCCCGCCCCGTCCCGTTCTTCCTCCGCCCCGTCCCGCCCCGTCCCGCTGATTTCCGAGCGCCTCGACCTCCGCCTCCTTCCCCTGCTTGCTCGGCGCCACCCGGAGCTAACCCGCCTGCGCGCCAGGTCCGCCATCTCCGGTCACCATAGTGACGAGTCCCGACGACGCCTGGAGGCCAGGACAGCTCCGGGCCTCTCGCCCTGTGCCCGGGAGCGAGCCGCCGTGCTTCCCGCCGTGAGCACTTCGGGTCTTCCCGCCCGCGCCTGCCTGTGCTCCCGTGGCCTTCTGGATCCGCCCCCGCCTTGATCCTGCCTGGCGGGGTGCGTGCCGCCACCATGGCTGGGGAGGGAGACAGGAGGAAGCGCTTTATTTCAGCCACGGCTGCCAACTACTTCGGGCTGGACCCGGCTGGCGGTGCTGCTGCCCTGGCCGCGGGGCTGCACTCCCGTCCGGAGCTGAGCCGCTTCCTCGACGACGGCAATGAGTTCCTGCTCGTGGTGCAGCACTCGGGCGCACAGCTCAGTGCCTCCAACAAGGTACTGTAGTGTCCGGCGCCTGCGAGTCCCGCGTGTCCGCCGTGTCCCGGCTGCGAGCGGGGATGCAGAGCCCGGAGTTAGCCCAGGCTTGGTGGCCGTACAGACTGGTGTTAGATTTGGGAGACCTCCTGCGAATATCTCTGCAGGTCTCTGTGTCTGCTGCAAGCTACTGGCGGCTGCCGTTGTTTAACCCCAGCCGGCAGATAAGTACCACTCACTCATTGACCCCCCCACTCTGCCGTGGGGGAGAAGAATCGGAAAGAAAAGAACCCCGTGGGTTAAGAACAGTTTAATGACTGAAACGAAATAAAATATAATAATAGCTAACTACTAATACACTAATAGTAGTGTTAATAATTGTAATGAAAAGGGGCGAGAGAGAGGAACAAAAGTCAAGAGAAACAAGCGGTGCACAATGCAGTTGTTCACCACCCGCTCACTGATGCCCAGCCCGTCTCCAGCAGCGATCGGTGCCTCCCAGCCAAGTCACCCCAGTTTATACACTGAGCATGATGCTCTGTGCTATGGAATATCCCTCTGGCCAGTTCGGGTCAGCTGTCCTGGCCATGCTCCGTCCCAGCTTCTTGTATCTTCCTTACTGGCAGATCATGAAGCACTGAAAAGTCCTTGACTTTGGATAATTACTGCTCAGCAACAACCAATATATCAGTGTGACATTAACATTATTCTCATACTAAACCCAAAATACGGCACTGTACCAGCTATTAAGAAGAAAATTAACCTTATCCTTGCTGAAACAAGAACACTGTCCCCAGAGTCTGTGAAGACCATATGGTCGGTTGACGATACATTTGTTAGCAGATTGTGCCCGTGTTGATGCAGTTTTAGTGGGCTGTATATTGGCTCTATGTGAACGTAATGCGGCCTGGGCATGGAGTCGGATGTGTGATTCCTTCCTGGGCATGGCTGCATGCAGGTGACAGGAAGGATTGCATGGGCAATGTCCATGCGGGGAATGGGACCCAATGTGTGGCACATTGGCTGATTTGACAAATCCAAGGTGGGTGTTTGTCCAAAGCATGCATTTTTTAAATTGATGTGTCCAGCTGTGAGCAAATCTGAGGCTGATTGTGTGAAATGTCCTGCCTCGGGTCTTGTGTTCAGCAAGTGACTCATGGGATTGATACCATGGGGTGTGTTGTGCACTCAGTGTCACCGTGTAAGGAGGGCATGGTGTGGTGCCACCCACACGCACTGTACAGACAAGGTGTGGGTCTCGACATGGGACCTGTCGTTCTGCAGTGAGACCAGGGACGTGGTGTCTGTTATGTCAATGGCTTCACACGCGGAAGATGCATGTAAGGAGTCCTCAACGTGTGAAGTGTAGACAGTTAACTTGCATAACTCCTTCGTTAATCTTCTGTGAAGTCTAGTGCTTGCTATGTTCAAGCAAGAATGAACATTTATGTGTACCAGTTTTTGGGGATGCTGCTGAGCACCTGTCTACTACATGAAGCAGCTTTCAGCAGCTGTGGAAGATCAGATGCATATTGGTGCTACACTGTGTGCTTGTTGTCTCAGTGAAGCTATGTCCGTAGGTGTTGGGCTAAAGACTTGATAAGAAAGCAAAACTGATACTGTCCAATAAAACTGAGCTGTTCTTACTACCCTTTGTTTCTTTTAACAGAAAAAGAGTACGCAGATGTTTACAATTGCACAGAACTGGGATTTCACTTAACGTATCTTTTTGCTATTAATTTATCAAATGTTAAAGTTATTTTCCTGTTCTATGAATTCTCCTCAGCCACAAATAGTTTCAGTAATTACTTTATGGCAATTTTTGGAACTTTACCTGTAAGTTGGGCTGTAGATGGAATATTAGTCGTGTTACAATTTATGATTTTACTCATAAGTAAGGAGCATGCCTTTCTCTGTATTTGAGAAATCTATGAATAGAGTAATGTATTTACAAACTCAGGAAAACCATACAGAATATTTAGGATATATAGAAAAATATTCCCAAAGGTATGTAGCATAAAAATACAATTAAAAAAATAGGCTTCATGCTTAGTTTCTCTAGGCACAAGACAGACTTTCTGTTTTGTCCAGAGAAAGTGGTAAGTGGAGTTTTCAAAATATAGTAAAAAATTATGGTATTTACAGCCATTATATGCTGTAGAAGGCTTTATGTATTTGATGTTGGAAGTCAGGTTCCTATGGACTCAGAAATGAGTATCATAAAAATTTTAATTGTCTGTGCAAATCAGATACTACCAGAATTTTGTCAGAGCCCGGAGAGAGTAATATGGTATTTTATTTTGTTTTCTTGATGCAAATTGTTTGTGTAAATGGTGTATGTAATTTAGTATAATATGCAGCCAATAACAGCTTTCTAAACAAATCCTGTCTTTTTGATTATTATTACAGATTGAAGCTACTGATTCAAAGAATAACGTGTTGGTGTTCTTTAAGCTGAGACCTGATGTAATTACTGAAGATAATCTTCATAGTAATATTCTTGTGTCATCTATGCTAGATTCACCAATCAACACCCTTTATCAAGCTGTACGACAAGTTTTTGCACCAGTATTACTGAAGGTGAGCGATATACCAGTTTAAATGTTTTGTAGATTTATATTGAGTCATTGGAATTCAATAGGATGTTTCCTAATTCTGAGCTAAATATTTTATGTTATGAAACCAGAGTATTTGAGGAGATTAAACAGTGGGTGATAGTTATAGTTTCTAAGTTAAAGAAAGTACTTAAGCTCTTATTAATAAGGATGAGAGGAAGATTTTGGTCATACATATGCCTAACTGGAAATGTGAAATACACTGGCCAGTGGTGGTTAATGTGGAAAACAGCTCACACATTTTCAGAGTGCCTTTATAAACCAAACAACTGACTTTTGATTTGGTGATAAAAATGTTTTTTATAGTATTATTCTGCATTGTTAAACGAAAAGAATGAGGTGCTCTTCCCTGACTTTAGGGAAAAAAAATGCTATATTGTCCCACCTTGTGGTTGGTACTTAATCTGAATTTTATATTTTTTTTTAAGATTAATGAGAAGAAAATAGTAATTGCTCTATCATGTGAGTCATAATTTTTGAAATTTTTGTTACAGGATGAGAAGTGGAGTAAAGTATTTGATCCCAAACTCCAGAAACTTTTAAGTGAGCTTGAAGCTGGCTTGAGTACTGCTCTCAGATCAGATCCCAGTTACACAGGAACAAAATTCAGTGAAGATGATGTGCGAGGTTTGTTTTGCAATTATGTCTTTTATAGTTAATTTTGAATTCGGAGTAAATAATTTATTTACAAGTTGAGTGTTTAGGCTTCCCAGTGGTTGCATAATGTGAAATATAACTGGTTGTTGTTAGTAGACTGGAATTACTGGCGGTCGTGCCAGGAGACCAGAGATGACTTTTATACTGCATCTAGTCCAGATCAGAAGTTAAAGGATATTTATATAACCATATGGTAAAAATTTGCTTTAGAAAGTACGTCTTGACTGAACATATTTATAAACATTCATTTATTTAATATATAAATATTTTCTGTTTTATTTGCAGCTATACTTACACCAACAGATGAATTTCAGTTCTGGAGAGAATGTGCTCGTCATGGAAGTAAAGGGTGTAGTAAAGAGAGAGCTTCATATTTTAGAGACTTATTTGAGGACATTGCAAAAGTATGTTTTATTTTGTGTGATCAGTGATACATTTCTAGACTTAGTAAAAACCACTTTTCCTGTGAAATATATGGCAATATATGTACACTCTTTCCAAATATATGAATATATAACTATTTAGTTATGTTTTCTTAGGCAAAATTTTACTTTAAATGATATTCATATAGTTTGTAGTGACAGTGGTGCATGTGAATGCCGACATTTAGTTGGGGGTGGATTTGATCATTGAATGCTAGGAGCTGCTGTAGAAATACAACTGTATGCTACAGTTTGTGAGCTGGAGATTGGCTTGTGAGATGAAAAGGACACTATTAATGCTGTCATGCAACACTTGTGGCACTCACAAAGCACTTTCTTGAATAGTGCTTCAGATACCAATGAATAGTTCACGTGAATAAACTTACACAAATGCTTGGTTTTTTGAGAGGATTATGACATATTCTGTTATGCAGTAAAACTCAGGAAACTACACCACTTGCCAGCTTCAGAAAAGTGTAAGTGTTTCTACAATACTATCTGCAAAGTAAACATATTAAGGATATTTTTTTTCTAGGATTATTACAACTTGGATACTCTCTCATTATTTGAAGTTGTGGATTTGGTGGAGGCTACCAAGGATGCTGTTGATGGTGTGTGGAGACAAACAGAATATGATCCTTATCCACAGTCTCGCATGCATAATCTCTTGGATGTGATAGGTAAACCTTTATGCAGCCTTTATTAAATGAACAGTTGAGAAAAGTAAAATGATAAGCAGAGACCTTCTTCCTTGTAAAGGCACCAATAACAGCCCAGAGCATGAAGGTGCTTGCTTCTTGTAATTATGATCCATTAGTATTATTTGCCTTCTAGTATGCAATAATTCAGCCAGTTCTGGTAGATGCCTTCACACATGCTTGGGAAGGGGATGGATAGTTAGAAGACGGAGTTGGATACCTTTCAGGGTATGGGATGGATTTGTCATGCTTCTGTTTGACTCTCTGTCTTTCTCTCAGAGGAGAAAATTTACTTACATAAACCCTTATTAAAGGTCGGTTCAGTTCGTGTGGAGGTGAGAGCAGGATGTGCGGAAAGGTTCTTCTTTCATTCTCAACAGCAGCCCCACGTTTGGGGACAAGCATAGGACAGTGAGTTTGTGTGCTGCTGGCAGGTGTGGGTATGCGTGAGAGGAAGAGTTGTGGGGAGCAGCCAGATATTGCCATTGCTGCTGATAAAGACAGGTGCTTGTGTGTGGAATCTGGAATCCAAATCCATCAGCTTCACATGTTGGACCAACTTCTGTTTACCTTGGAGATATTCAAGAGATTTATTGAATCTGAAACAAAATAATCAGTTATTGCTGCATTTGTGTGGTTTGAATTCAAGGCGCTACACTGTATTTTAAAAAATGTGATTGGAATGTGATGTAACCTTTAAAGAATTATTTTAAACAAACATAACGTCTTGGTTTTTTATACTTTTTTGTCTTCTAGGTGGCTCACTAGGTAGATTTGTTCAGAGAAAATTAGCGGCTTTGAATTTGTGGGAGGATGCTTTTCACAGTGTTAAAGAAAATATACAGGCTGGCATCTTGATATGTGAGCAGTGGGTATCAGCTTGTGAGTACCTAACTGGACAACTGTGGCAACATTATACTCTACATCCATGGAAAAATGAGAAATATTTCCCTGAACTGATAGCCAAACTTGGCAAACGTCTTGATGAGGTAGAGATTTGAATTACACAAATTAGTTTCATTAGATGCAGAATTAAACAGCATTGTTTCAAGTTAAAAAAGGGAATTAAAATACTTTCATAGCCTTTTCAGAGTCAGATAGTATTCCATAATCTGTTTATCTGAGGCTTTCAAAAGTTTCTTGTAAAAAGGAGAGAGATGTGTACTTGCAAATATCAGTTTTATGTAAAAATAGATTTGATATATCAAATATTTTTCTTTCCCTCATAGGTGCTAACTGTTAGAACACTGCATGAAAAACTTATGTTCTTTTTGCCAGCTGGAGAGCAAAATTCTTTAAATCTTTCTCATGTGTTTGAACCCTTTGCTGGCCTAAATCCTGTACACTATAATCCTTACACAGAGGTATAATACTTATTTTTAATTTATTCCCATTCTTTCTGTGTCTTTTTGCAATGTGTATAGTCCTAAACTAACACATGGACTCATTATCTCTAGCCATTATGGAAAGCAGCAGTCTCTCAGTATGAAAGAATTATTGCACCAGCGGAGCAAAAAATAGCAAGCAGATTGAAGAAATTTATTTCAGAAATTCGGGACAGTCCGCAGCAGGTATGGGTAATTCTGTAATCTGAAAACTTTCCTGAAGATCAAGTTATTTAATTCCTAAGTAGTCAGTTTAGGGAGTAGGAGTAAGTACTTAGAGCCAAAGACAGCACTACTGGGTGGTGTCAGCCTATGTTTAATTTTTTTCATGAGAAAGTGATAACTTTTTAAAATATTCATATTCCAGCTTCTTCAAATATTTCAGAAGCATAAGGAACTGATAAAGCACCCAAATGTAAGCAAAGAATTGCTTTTTGAAAGGGAGACATTGCTAGCAGCACTTCAAGATTATGTCAAAGGTATTTAATTGCATTCGTTTTTTTGTGAATGCTAGGACCTTTATTTACTTCTAGAATTATGTCAGTTTTCCTAGTATATTTTTATAACTACAATAATGATCTAAGGTTGTTCTATTAGATTTCTGGTCTAATGCATCTTTTGCATGTGTTAGACTATGAGACAGACTTTGAAACTCGATGCCATGGTGTTCCTGGTGATGTTTCTGGACCACTGTCAGGCAAGAACCTTTCTGAAGTTGTCAATAATATTGTATGGGTACAGCAGCTGGAACTGAAGGTAACAGATTCTGTTACTGTTAACACACAATTTAGCATAGAATGTAAAACATGGTATTTGACATTTCTGGGGGGAATTCCACACAGAAAAGTTGTGGGCTTCCCAAGAGTTATATAATCAAGGTTCCTTATCAGTGGTGCTGCTTGCTAAGTTGAATTTTATTAGCAGACCCAGGACGTAGTCTTTTTGTAGAACTGCCTCCTTTATTAAAAAAAAAAAAAAAAAAAAGACCAAAATTTGGACTGGAGGTGTTTTTAGTAAATTTTACCCTCCACTTTGAATTTTAAAATTATGTTTAAGATTCACAGATAGCCAGATTCTGAAATCCTAATTCTCACTTGTTGTTTCTAACCTTTCTAGTGTCTTCTTGAAATCAAAGGGGTTTCTTGGTAGTACATTTTGAGCTTGTGCTTCCCAGGGAATTTATGGTAGTAAATGTAAATGTACAATAATTCTGTTTTAATTTATCTTGTTTTTGTAAGGATTTACACTTTAGTAGGAAGCTTTGAACATTTTTTGGAAAACGTTGACCAGTGGAAACCAAAATGTTTTTTGTGAACTACAGCACCCTCTACAATAACTATAGATTTGAATGAGAGTAGAAGTTACTAATCCCAGAATAACTATTAGCCCAGTTCAGCTGATGTGTGTCGGTTCTATGTCTGCTTTAGGCTGTGCTAAATTTTTTAATTGCTCTCAAATCTTCACTGATTGTATTGACTAGGGTTTTGATTTGTCCATGTGTAGATGTGAAATTCCATTTGAAATACCTTTGAGTATTGTCGTGGACCTTATAGGGTCATGGGAGACTCATGGGAGATCTGTACCTTTACAGAGAGTTAACTAAAGACCAAATGTGGGATATCCTGTGGTATCTTAATAGTGGTGGATGCCATTGGTGGACAGCTTATTCAGACCCAGTTTACTGTAAAGAGAATTCAAACACCTGGGACACAATTCAAGATTCACTTTTTTTTTTCCCTAATCAGCTTTTGAATCCTGCTTGGATGTTTTGTAATACTGACTTTTATTCTGGTGATTTTTCTTTTCTGATCAAATACTGGGAAATTCCTTTTCTTCATTATCGTGTTTCAGGTGGGTGATTCTATCAAGCTGGCAGAGGCTCTTCTGTCTGACTTACCCGGATTTCAAACTTTTCATCGAAGTGCAGATTGTTTTCTGGAACAGTTAAAAGTGTATGAGCAAGAACAGTTTGATGATTGGTCTAGGAATATCCAGTCAGAATTATCAAATCCCAAGTCAGGACTTTGGTAAATACACTCTTATTTAAATAATGTTTATTAAATAGTGAAATCTGTAGTGTGGTGTAATTCATTAGAACTTGACAAAGGAAATAAAAAAAAAAATTACAGGATTGAGAATGAATGGAGAGACAAAATAGAACAATTTATTATACTTTCATCATCCTGTCAGTCTTGTTTGGTAAGGTGAAGTACACAGGACAGTACTATTAATTACTAATTAATAGATAATATTGTGGATTAATAACTAATCTTGCAGTGTCTGTTAGCATCTGGAATGAAAGACATATTTGGTTTGCTTGTTGTTTCTACTTGTTACCCGTTGTAATCCTTATAGTGATAATGTATAGAAACTAGATAAGAATATATGACACATGTAGAGTAACAAATTAATTGTTATTCACAAGAAATTGTGCAATCTACATAAGGCAGATGAAAGAAGGGTGAGCATATCAATTTAAATTTTGTGAATTTTGTTTCCCAAAGTAATAAAATTTCTTTATGGGATATTATAATATATTTTAACAATTTTTGTTTTAGTTGATTGGCCACATAGCTTCTGTCTTCAACTCTGAGTGTTACAAAGTTCCTCTGAAGAGAATTTGTCCACAGTTACAGAGAATACAGGAGTTGATACTTAAGTGAAAACCTTTATTTTAATGAAAATACTCAAATATATAACGGCTATCTAATTTATTAGTACCATAAAAATTTGTTATTGTGAGATTTTAAAAGATGTGAAGTGGTTAATTAAAAGAACAAGAAAAGAAGTAGCTCCCTACAAAGGGGAATGCAATGGATATGGGAACTAGAAAAGAGATGAGAAAAAAAAAGAGTAAGGCTGAAGTGTTTATGAAAAGGAGGTACAAGCATTGCTAAAGTAGAAAAAAAAATGGGGTAAATTCTGAAGATAGGCTGATGTTCTTATTAGCATCTGGTTGAATATACCAAAATGCTCCACTGATGCAAGTTCTGGTTCTGAGATTAGTTCCCTCAGAACTCATTTTCTCCCCTCTTTGCAGTGCTGAAGACTGGGGCGGGTAACGTGCCTGCTTGAGAGAGTATGATGGATACAGTGTAATTTAGAATACTGTCTAGCTGTGAGTTACATGTTAACTGTTGTCACAACCCAGAGAAACTTTGTAAACAAAAATGATAGGCATTGTTAATTCTGCCTTGTCTTAATTGGCTTTGAATTAAAGGAAAGGTTACTGGAATAATTTCTGAGTAAATTAAAATGTTAATAAGCATAGAAAAACAAAATAGAATGACATCGAGCTGTTTAGAATAGTTTGTTATATTATGGTAAAATGCATCTAAGAAAGGATAAATATCAAATTATATTCAATAATATGATTGATTTTGGTTCAGTGTCCAAGCTAATAGCCCTGTGATGGAGTTGGATCCCATTTCTGGAACATTGAACATACTTTATTCCGATCGTTTGGTGACTCTGCTAAGAGAAGTACGTCAGCTATCAGCACTTGGGTTTGCTATACCAGCTAAAATACAGCATGTCGCAAACACTGCACGAAAGTTCTGCAAGCAGGCAGTCATCCTCAAGCAGGTATAAGATTATGCCATAATAACCTCCTGTTCTGACTTCCCAGCTTGAACTTTTCTACAGTGCTGTCTTTTCTGTCTGTGTGGTTAAGCTTTTCACTGTGCTTGTCTGGATGAAAGTGACTTCTTTCTTGAACAAATTAGCCAAGTCCATAAAAGAAAACAAAAGTAAAGATATGCTTTACGTTTTCAGAATGTGTCTTCTTTTGAAATACAATATTAAAGCCATATGAAGTTACTGTATGAATATACAAAAATAAGACAAGTAATTAGTTGATCACCTGGTTTTAGTCTCAGTTTTTTATAATTATGACTAAAGGGAATTGTCATAAAATGGAGGAACTTGTCCTCGCCATTACTAGTTTTCAACAAAAAATATATTAGTAAGTATTTTAATAGAAATATGTGTGGGGTTTTTGGGAGCAGGTGGTATATTTTTTTGATTGCACTCAATGCCATGTATGTTTTTGTTTGGCTTGTATTTCAGTTCAATTTCACATGAGGTGTCATTGATATATGAGATACACCTACAGCTAAGGCAAAGATGACATAACACCTTTTATTTGTTCTTGTAAATTTAAGCTCTCCTTTTTTACAGGTGGCACATTTCTATAATTCTATTGATCAACAAATGATTGGGAGTCAGAAGCCAATGATGTTACAATCTGCTCTAGCATTTGAACAGATAATTAAGGTGAAAGAATTCCCCTCTCTTTGTCTTTTTAATTTCAGTGGTATCTGTGCATATTCTGTGCTGCTTTTTCTGTTTATTGCATTGTAATTAAAAAAAACTATTTCTTGATAAACAGGTGAAGCTGATTAGCAGTTATTAATTCCACATTTTTGGTTTTGAGCTGTGCAGAACAAAGACCAAGAGAGGTGTTTGAGGTGTCATCTCATCTTCAGACATCTGCTTATGTTTGTGGAGCAGCAGTCTTAACATCAGTTGATCTATTTCAAACTCTGTTTGGAGTCTTTCATTAATCCCTTTCCAGTGCACTGATGTAGCTATAACGCTGTGCCCCTACATGTGTGTGATTTGCCAGATTATTTTGTCTCTAGCACATGTAGAGAAAGGGAAGTCCTCCATTTTTTGCTAGGAATAAAACCATCTTTCTTATATTATCGCTTCCTGGACGCTAGCTGGTAGACTGTTTTTGTCATTAAATCTTACAAAGTTTGTGTGTTTTTAAAGCATTCAAAATCTGGTCCTGGAGGAAAAGCTCGGATAACATGGGATAATCCCAGAGATCTGGAGGCTTATATCCAAAAACTGCAAGCTGCTGCTGAACGGCTTTCCACTGAAAATAGAAAACTAAGGAAGTGGCACACAAACTTCATTGAAAAGGTATATTTTCCAGATGAAATTGAAATCATGTCTATTACAGCATACCTTAACCCTTCTTTCATTTACATGATGATGAGTATGTTTATTATTCCTTAAAATTCTTTTAACAGGTCATATCGCTTATGAATATTGATCTACTTCGGCAGCAGCAGCGTTGGAAAGAGGGACTTCAGGAGCTCAGAACTGGTTTTGCCAGCCTCGAGTCACAGGCAGGGTTTGATTTTCGTACTGCAAACTGTGAACCTTTGACTTTTCAAAAGTAATCAAGATTTAAGACTCAAACATAGCACAATTGAATTACTTTTGATTAAGGAGTTACTAGCTGTCTTTGGAAGACATCTGTGTCCTAGTTAATGCCAGATGCGAGGTAAAATCTCAGATGAGGAGGATGGAGATAATTTTTTTATGTCATACTAGTAATGGGAGAAGAACTTTTGGTCAATGACACATGCTAGATGAGGAGATTGCAAAACCTTGGGTTATGTAGATCAGTTGTGTCTGAGCCATTAATGCAAGGTAAAATGAAGAAATTGGTACAGATAATGAGTGATCTTCACACAAAAGAGAACAAATGTATAAAATTTAGAATTAAAATGCATTTCTGCCTGAAATAATGAGAAAAACATATTTTTGTTTGTTCACTTATCAACTGACAACTTTTATTCATAAAATTGTTGAGGTTAGGAAAGACCCTTAATATCATTGAATAAGATGATAAAGATTTTGAGTAAGAATATAATATTATCGAAGTAAGCTATTTTGAGCTATCATTCAAGCAGTTTAGTTTTTCCTATAGCCTTCAGCAATCAAAGGACTATATTCTTAGATGGATATGTTGCTCTTCTCCTTAATAATGCAAATGCGGATTAATTTCGTTGGTGTTTGCCAGTCTGATAAATGCAGTATCTTTACAGAATTTTACTTCTAATTTTGTTTCCGTTCTCTCAAGATAATATGAAAAGTAAGTGTATTGATTCAGCTTCTGTCTTGTGTTTTCTTTTGAGTTTAATTTGCAGATTTTTATCTTTTAAGTCAGTATATTTTAAGAAAATAATCTAGATTTGCCTAAGGATCTGTTTGAAAAGTATTTTAGTATTACACAGTATTTTTAGATGGAAAATTACCTAAACTGTATTCAGTCACTCTTTAAAAATCTTTGAGTAGAAGTGATAAAACTTGAACAAATGTATATTTTTTTCGCATTCCAAAAATTATGAGATGGTATAGCCTTACTGCTGTTGTCATCAAGATGTTACATATTTCTTTAAAAACCCTATTTATAATTGTTTTAAGGCTTAATTAAGACAATTTCAGGTTTTCTTAATCTCTAGAATCTTTCTGTTGGAAGAGCTCCTATGGGCAGCTTTGAATTGTAGGGCAGACTTTAGCTGTATAGCTTCCTGCAGCAATCCTGGACTGCCTCCAAAGCCCTGTCTGAAAATCTCCGATTAAACAAGAGAACGTTTTAGGCTGGAAGAACTTTCTAATTCCTTTTCTAGCTTTTGTTGTCCTTTTGCAAATCCCTGCATGACTTGCAAATGACCATTTAGCTCAGTTAGAGCATGGTGCTAATAATGCCAAGGTAACGGTTTGATCAATGTATAGACAATTCACTTAAGAGTTGGATTTGATCATCCATGTGGGTTGCTTCCAACTCAGAATATTGTGTGATTTACAGAACTTGAGTGTATGATGAAACTTTACATGTTCTTGCAGTGCAGTGTAGCAGATTCTGATGAAAATCTGAATTCTTTGAGGTAAAACCTCACGTTAATTTATTAGTTAACATTGATCTGTGGAAACACACAAAAATTTTTATGAATGCTATTTGAAAGGTAGCTTACACATTATAAGAACACAGAAGGTATGATACAGGCTTAAATCTCTTATTCAGCCAGCTCTTTATGTTATTTCCAGCAGAGTCCTGTGCATTTTAGAGTAACCTTGAAGAATGTTCTGGTAAACCAATGGGTGATGAACCTCAGTGAAGTTCTTACGCTGATCTGCCATAGAGACTATTTGATTTTGATTTTTTTAAATTCATATATTAATTTGAAATAAACGCAGTAAATGCAATAACTGGTCACATAATCAAAAACTCATATCTTGAGTTAGAAGGGACTGACAAGGACCATGAAGTCCTGCTCCTCACAGGACTATCTAAAACTAAAAATGTGACTTAAGTATTTTGTCCAGATGGTCCTTAAACTCTGCTCAGCTTGGTGCTGTGACCAAGTTTGTTCCAGCTATGTGTCACTGAATTTTACTATGATCCTGGTCTTCAGATTTTATACCGTGTGCAGTTTCATCTTATAATTATGGTTTGAGGAATAAAATAAAATAAAGATAAACATTGTTAAATTTTAGGGTTTAAAATCGAGTGATATGAAAGCTTGGAGACGGCACTGGAATCATCAACTTTACAAAGCTCTGGAGCATCAGTATCAAATGGGCTTAGAAGCACTCAATGAGAATTTACCAGAGATAATTATTGATCTAACATTCAAGTAAGATTTTTTTTTTTTGCCTTAAAAGGAAATATTCAGGTGCAGATTACTTTAAATTTTAGTTTTTCTATTATTTGTTTCACATTTTAGGCAAGGCCGGTTGCAATTTAGACCTCCTTTTGAAGAAGTACGAGCTAGATATTATAGAGAAATGAAGAGATTCATCTCTATTCCAAATCAGTTTAGGGGAGTAAGTGAGGCAGAAGATGAGTCTATATTCACAGTTATGACCGAAAGAAATGCAGATGGATTTCTGACCGCTTTCAGTAAAGCAGAGGATTTGTTCAGAAGGCTGACAGATGCTTCTAATCAATTCAAGGTATTTTCAATATTGGACTGACTCATGCCTTTTTTCCCTTAGATTTGTATCATTTTATACTTTGGACATCCTAGAAGTAGCTGAGCAATGACATCCGTGCATTGTCCTTTTCTTCAAGGCACATAAGCAAAAGCTTAGCAAGTCCATCCGTGTTAAGCCAAACACTTAAGCACATGCCTGACTTGAAGTATATATATAGTTCCCTTTGAAAGCTCTGTATAATAGCTGACTCTTCAGTCTTTCTGATTATCTTTAAATGTGTGTATATGTCAAACCATTTTTTACCTCTTGATTTTTGCAATAAGAAAATCAGTAGGTAATTGAAGGAGCATAAAGGTTAAAGAGAATGTAAATTGAAAATATTATTAAAGTATTTTAATGTTATTGAGAAACAGTTTTTTAATCTGGAAAATACTTCTTTTCCATGGAATAAAAAATAATGTTGGAAAGGAATGGGTCGTAATTGGCCAAGTAGATATAGAACCTCTGGCGAAGACACATCTTTCTAGCAAACAGGACTGGGAGAAAAACTTCAAGGCATTAAAAATGAGAGGGAAAGAAGCAGAACATCTTCCAAGGTACAGTGTAACTATTCTTTTGTTTGAATAATATATTCTATCAGATATTTAAAGGTAATAGTAAAATAGAGATTTTCTTTCTATGTGAAGATATAGATAGAATTTCAAGTGTTTTTAAAATGTTGATGTACTTTTAAATGTTTAGATTTTAATTTTTCATTTTTATTTTTAGGTACTTACTCTCTTTTATCTGTGCCGCCTTCTCTGAAAACTTTTAATTACTTCCTCTGATCTAATGGGAAACTTCCTCAAAATTCAGGGCTGATTCTGAAATATTACAAAACATAATATTTTAACAAATCTTTGAGCTAAGTCCCGTGCATGTGAAAAATATATGGCAGTTAGGAACAGACGTAGTAAATATTTGTCATGAAATAATTCCTGTATTGAAACATTTGATGGCCTCTTATAACTTGCAGTTTAAAATATGCTAGCATAGGCTTTTATTCTTACATATATTCACTGGAATTTATTGTACTATATGGTTAGAGTTCTGAAGTAAAACTGGTAGGAATCATGTTCAGAACAAGGAAAAAGACGTGACATTACATGCTGGAGAATGGACTGGTAGAACTTGCTGGCTAGTGATACTCTGAGTAATAAAGATTTCCATGAGTTCATGGACAGACTGAAGTGAATAGAAGAGAAACTGGCTGATGTGCCTTATAGCCAGAAGCAACATGTTGCTAAGAAATCCATGAGCTGCAAGTATTGGTGCTGAGGGAGGATACTCAGGAAGATAGCGAAAAGGTAGACCTTTTCCTTAGTGTTCTTTAGGCATCTACTTATGGTCACTGATATGTTAGATACGGGGCCTTGAAATGACTCTCTATGGCTTTTCTTCTGTTCTTTTTACTATTGAAGGCTGAGTTAGTAAACTCTCATGGAAATTAGAGAATTAAAGACATAAATATACAAATAATGAAAGTATATTTCTTTTGAGCCTTTCAGAATTTTATGGCATTGGTTGTATAAAATCAAGCCATTTTCTAACTATTTGGAGAAGCATAGCATTGGACCTCAGTCCTCATGAAACTGAAAGTATGTATGTGTAATTGTTATAAGTTTTTCAATACTATGAGTAATTTTCCCAATAAGCTGTGACTATCATTTGTGGAATTATAAGGGAAATTTTTCATTAGGCTGCAAAGTCAGGGTAAACTGCAGATGTGCATAGATTAGAGATACTGACATGTAAGTATGCTACTGAATATTTGCTGTCTTTTAATCTCTTTTTTTTGAAGCACGATCAGAATAGATTGTTTAACTGTAAATTGCAACCCTGTGAAAACTGTAATTGATGATTTCATCCAGAAGTTGTACGACGTTCTAATTGCTTCTTTGAGAAAATCTATTCAAGGTAAATAACTTCAATAAATAGTATTTTATTTTTGTTTGTTTCTGTTGTACTTGGGCACATTTGTGTTAATGTAAATACTCTTTTAAAGAAATGTTTTATTTTCAGACACGGTGAACTGCAGAAATCACAATGCAGAGAAAGTAATCTGTTACAGCTGTGTATTCCTCAATGTTACTTTTTCACTACAGACCTAACCTAGGACCCTTTGATGTCCATTTTGTATCTTACCTGTTCTGTTGTTTGGGCCACATCTGTTCCAGGTGTAAAAGAATACCTATGAAAGTTATTTTGCTCATTTCTTTTACCAGAAGAAAAATTTTGTCGCTGCAGAGAGGAAAATTTATTTAATGTTTGAAGGAGGAAAATTTCCTAGGTGTTTGAGAAAGCGTCATAAAATGTTGTAATAAAAAATGCTATTAGATTTCTCTTTTACAAATAGAAATTCTTCATGAAGGGTCTAAAATAACCTAGACTTACTCCATAGAATTACTAGTCACTTAGATTGTCAAAACTGTTAAAACTGTGTTGAAGAATGCAGAACATTTCTGTATTTTGAGTGGTCAATCTATATCTGGAACAGCAGGACAAAATGGAATAAAGCGTAGATGATGAGGAGTAACAGTGCTTTGTGCTTTAAATCTAACAATTGTCACAGGAAACATAGAATAGGGATCATGCAGAAAGTGCATGTCCCATAGAAAGGTGAATCTTTCCTGGAAGATTTCTTGGAGCTGTACAGCTCTTTTATCAGTACCAAAACAGATCTACCCCAGTAGGAAAATACAACATTATAGCTTATTCAGGCATTTGTTTGTGAGTCTTTCCAATATGTAAAGCAAGGTGGCTTTAGTTAGTTAGCTTCTTTTAAAGGGCCAAACCAAAACAAACAGAAAAAACCCCCAAAGAACCCAAAAGCAATTTTAACACCTATTTTTCTCTGTTTACCTAAAGAAAAGACCTATATAGCTTTTGAAAGTATATAAATAAATGCCTATACATGTATAATACATAAATAAAAGTATTTATGTTTAATATTCAGAAGGGACTTGGGTACTTACGGTCTAAATCATACATTGAACACAGTGGTTCACATTTGAAAAGCTATGTGTAAACACAAATGTGCAATTTTTATTCAGGTAGTAGACAAGATTGGAGTCTGCAATTTATTAAGCAAATACTTTGAATACTTATGACTAATGCTGTATCATTGTGCATTTGTCTGACTTGGATATTTAAAACTACAAATATTTTCTGCATGATAACTTTGTTTTCTGTCTTTATGTAGCTCACCTGTGTGATGTTTCTACATTTCTCACTGATGCCATGGAAACGCTAGTGATTAGGCCCCAGACTGTAGAGGAAATAGCAGAAGACAATTTAAAATATTTAAGCCTACATGAACGAAAAGAAGGGGTAAAATGCTATTTTATTCTATCCAAAAAAACAGCTATAAAACTGTAATTACTTTCTAGTATGGAAACTTACATTTAATAATAACTAATAAAGATCATGCAGGGGCCCATGTAGCACAGTAATTTGTGTCCAGCAGTGGAGTGATGTACCTAGGGGAAAATATAAAATCAGGGTAGCATATTAGATACTTTTTACTTCTAACCTTCAACCAGAACCTTATTGAGTTTTATGTGGCTCCTGAGCATATAGTAACTCTCAGTGGATTTCTTTTCCGTAGCCTTACCTCGTCTTCTCTTGAGAGCAGATACATGTTTGATATCCAGAATATTCTCTGGTAGATCAATTACCCATTACATGAAGGACCCCTCTTTTTATTTTTTTTTCCCAGCTGCCACCTGTTAACTTCAAACCATTTATGTCTTATACTGGAAGAGATATGGACCAAACAGTTCCTATTCTTCTTTTTCATGGCACATGACTGTATTCTTCTTTGTTGTGTCTGGTATCAGCCATCTCTGTTCTAGATGGAAGAGTGTTAGTTAATCTAATATTTTCTTATGCATAAACCCACTCATATCTTTGATCATCTTTGTTGCCTTTTGGGAAGTCTTTTCTTTCTATTTCATTGTTCTGTGTGACCAACAGATTTTTCTCAGTTTTTAAGATCTGAATAAACCATGGATTTATATGATGAAATAGTAATATTACCTCTTATTACCTTTCTAGTCTCTGTGACTCATAACATTTGATTTGCTTCCTACTCCTTAGATTAAGCTCACATTTTGGTAAAACTAGCTGTCATAACCCCAAGATACCAAGTCTGAAGTGCAGTTTTTATCTTCAGACTCAACTTGTACACGTGAAATTTATTTTTTCACATTTATGTCACTTCATGGTTATCTACTTGAATTTTGCTTGTCACCTGTATCATCAGTCATTATTTCTTCTGCATTCACTCTGCAGTTCTTCACAGGTGAAATGTATTTTAATGTCTGAAATAGGCACAGTATCATCAGTAAACTTTATCATCTCACAGGCTGGTCTCCTTTTCCAATTCTTTTATAAGCACTTTGAGCAGTCCAGCACAGGTATCTACAGAACTCCATGGGTGACATTTTTTGATTACAGGAACTAGCTGTTTCCTCCTAATGCTGTTTTCTGTCTTTTACCCAATTAATTATTTGTGCAAAGACCTTTGGTCTTATGTCAAGGTTACCGGTTTTCCTTAAATGCCTTGGATGAGGATTTGTGGTAAAAGCTTTTTGGAAACTCAACTGGAATATATGATTTAACTTTTCTTCATCCGTACCCTTAGTGGTGCCTTTAAAGAGCTCTGATTCTACAAGATTGTGGAATTCTACGAAACCCATATTACCTCTTCCCAGCTGGACAATATTTATCCTTTGAAGGATTCGGTTCAAAATGAGTGCATCTAAGTTTAGGTGTCCATGTGCAGGTGTCTGCAGTGCATGTGCTGTTAATGTACTCAGCAGAAGTCTGGTCCAGTTGCCCAAAAGTGCCATTCTAGAGTTGCTCTAATGCATTTCCAACATCCCCACAAGGCTGCAGACATAACGGATAAGTTCTGGGAGGCCTTTACCTTTCTATAGTTGCAGCTGGAGGCCATTCAAGTGCTGGAGGACATCTCAGATGGCCCGAAACATGTATTTGTGTGGAACTGAATCAAGTCCCAGTGGTGTAGTCAGCTGCAGCCTGGAGCAATCCTTGACACCCTGGGGTAGGCACCTTGTGGGTCATCCTCCTGATTTGATTTCTTAGCTGCACTGAGAGCTCAGTGCAGTTTTTCATGCATAGGTGTCTACTCCTCGAGGGATGTCCTGCATATCACAGAGCTCCATACAAGGTTCAGTGTAGATAAGACACAGGATGTGTAGGATGCCCCATAACTTTTGGGGCTGTGGATGTAAGGCAGATGGGATAGAGTGGAGGAACTCAAGTAGTGCTGGAAGCCTCTGTCATTAAAGGATTGAGACGCTGGTTTCAAGGGAGTTTTAGATGTCTGCTTAACAGGTCCATATACAGACATCTGATTTTAGCTTGATCTTTATCTTGCATACAGATTATCGGCTTGGCCCCTTACTCAGTAAGGACAGGTATAATTATTTACATTTTGTAGGAAGTCTGGAATAATTATTGGATATTGAAGAGAATTACTTTGTAGTACTATTGCCTGTTGTCTCTTCTTAATTTTTAAAGGAAAACATACATAACAGGACATTTTGTTAAATATATAGAGCTGTGTGTGTTTATCTCAGATTTTTCTTCTGACATATAGTTTAAAAGGGTTGGTTTGGTTTTTCTTTTAAATTCTGTTGCCTCTTAATATGTGGGAAGAAAAGATGGATTTTTTCACCCGCATAAATGGGTGACAAAAGCTGGTGCTCTTTTATATAATTTCTGTTTATTTGGAGTGTCTCTGTTCCTTCTTTTTTTTTTTTTTTTTTAATACCATATTTTTGTGAGTTAACCCTGGTATGCAGCTAAGCACCGCACACCTGCTTGGTCACTTTCTCACTGACTGGAAGAGCCTTCCCCACCCCTGATGGGAGAGGAGAAGAGGAAAGGAAGAGTAAAAATGAGACACCCCGTGCACAGAGTTCAAAACAGTTCAATAAATGAAGAAAGAGAGAAAGAAGTAAAAGAAAGGGAGAGGAGAGGAAAGGAAAGNGTTATATGGCATGGAATATCTCTGCCTGGCTGTGTCTCGTGGGTTGAGATAAAGACAGTTTAAGAGGTAAAGCAAAAGGTGCACAAAATCGAAGCAAACAAGGAATTAATTCACCACTTCCCGTGGGCAGGCAGGTGTTTAGCCATCTCCAGGAGAGCAAAGCTCCATCACGCATATCAGTGACTTGGGGAGCCACTCTTAATGCCCCCTTCCTTCTTCTGTCCTCAGCTTTCTATGTTGATCATGGTGCCATATGGTGTGAAATGTCCCTTGGGTCAGCTGGGGTCAGCTCTCCTGGCTCTGTCCCCTCCCAACCCCTTGTGCATCCTCAGCCTTCTCATTGATGGGGTGGGGTAAGGAGCAGAAAAGGCCTTGGCTCTGTGTAAAACCTGCTCAGCAGTGACTAAAACATCCCTGTGTTATCAACATAATTTTCATGACAAGTCCAAAACGCAGCCCCATACCAGCTACTAAGAGAAAAATTAACTGCATCCCAGCCAAAGCCAGCGAACATACACACAGGTTTATCGAATTCTGTTCCTCTGCTGCTGTTCTCCAGTTTGATTGGGTTGATCTCTGCTATATGTAAGGTGGCACTTACCTCTTTCGTAGTTAACATTCACTTCTGTATATCGTATGTTGGGATCAGGGTTTAGAATTTCTCTAAATACCTCAGATACTATTTTTTCAAATGTTTTAATGTTATTCTATAAGCAGTATTAAAAGCAGCTGTATATAAGCTTATTATCTGTACATACACAATTGGCAATTCATACGTATTTGCTTTAGATGAACAAGATTTGGTGAATTTTTGCATACACACTTATTTTTTGATCTTTCTGATTTTAGATTTTTCTCCTGTTTCAAGAGGCTGAAGATAAAAACAAACTTCTGCGAACTGTGGCTGGTGCAGGTTTGGACAGTATCAGTAACCTAAGAGCTACATGGGATAAATTTGAATTAATGATGGAAAGCCACCAGCTTATGATTGCCGAACAGGTAGCAATGAAAGCTTAACATTTTACCTGAAAATTTTGAAATTATTTTCAATATGTCTGGAGCAATACTTTTTTCTTAGATTTAATCCGTAAATGTTGTCAGTTCAGTGTTAACACAGGCATTATTGAGTTGAGGGAGAGCCGTCTAAGGAAGGATACGTAGACTCTTAAGCAGTAACTTTCAACTCTGAAGCAGTAACTAGGGGAAACTTGTTGAACTGATGCTGAAATAAATGTATTGTTGTACTTCTGTCTCAAAACAACTTTGTGGTGAGTGAAATGGCTTAATAAATGCAGTGGTTAACAGAGGAAAAGAGGATAATAGTTTAAAGATAGCATTTTAATTTCTTTATCATGTTTTTAGTATTGAAGCTTTTTATTTTCTTTTCACTTATCTTTGCTAACCTATGCACAGTCCTGTAATTCCAGTCCATAGGCAAAGTACTGAACTCATTTGAAGTTCTACTGAAGATATCAATTTGCCATGCAAATATAGCAATTTTTCTATGTGCTATAAGAGGCAAGCTAAGTAGGTAGCATAGGCTGCATAAATAAGTCTCAAGTACGAGCATAATAAGAAAAGTAGTGCCCCCTTTAAAAGAAAAACAAAACAATGAGAATAAAATTGAGCTATTTCTTGGGGTATTATGCAAGAAGTTTTTTGAACTTGATTTTTGATCAAGTTGTAGTTGTCAAGTTTTGAAGCTGAGGCTTTGATTTTGATCATAGCTGTAGACACAAACCGTTGAAAGAATATAATTTTGCTTATTGCTTTGCAGATGGAAATGATGAAAGGAAATGTGCTTTCACGTATCAATATATATCTTCAAGACCTGGAAAAATTTAAAGCTCGCTGGGATCAGCTAAAGCCAAGTGATGATGTCATTGAAACAGGTGGTCAGGAAGTACTTGAGAAAAGTGCTCAGATGATAAAGGAAAAGAAAAAAGAATTTGATGAACTTAAAACCGTGAAAGAAAAACTCATGTATGTATGTTTATTTCCCTATATATCTTATTCATTAATATATTGATCTTTTGCAGCAATAGTATCTCAGAAAATGTTCACTAATTTTTATCTCAACAGATAATGTGAGTAATTTAATTTGTATTACATGTTTTTCATTAGCTTTTCAGGGTCCTTTTTGTTGATTTTACCTAACATGAATTTCTTAAACAAGTTTTTCTAGATGTTTTTCCGATAAATAAATTGAGAAGTCTAATAAGGTCTTGCAAAAGGAAATTTGTGCACTCAATGCTTGATTCTGGCTTTTGAAATTCTCATTAAGAGGTTTGGGATATTGGTCCAAAAAGAGCCTCAATCCTCTTGTAACTTAAGTGGGCAGGAGCTCACCTCTCCCACCAGTAAGTGTCCATGCTCATTTTTACAGATCTTGAGAGGATGACGTTTTCCATTTAACTTCTTACCTTGGCATGTAAATGATGGTAAATAAAATAGCATATTCTTTTTACCTAGCAGGAAGAAAAAAATCAATTCAAAATTATTTTCTTTCCAGCTTTGATTTTGAGGGCACAAATTAATTCACTTTTCTCATAAATAGGAAATAAATGAAAGTTTATGGAAAATAACTGTGAATATGGGAGAAGATTGTTGTGGGGAAGAGTTATCCCTCATATTTCTTTATTATTTCTATTCAAGAAGGAGATTATAAGGCAATTGCAGTTGGCAGCAATATTCTTCAGTAAAGCCAATGACTTTTCTTAAAAAAAGTATTATGATTTCTGTATGGTACTATTTCTTAAACCATAAAAGTACAGTGGAATAATGTAATGCATAATGCAATGATCTTTTTATGCAGTGAAGAATGCCATCATTTTAAATTGGAAGAGCCTGACTTATCATTGTCAGAAGCTGTAAGTCAAGATATTCAGAGTTGTGCAGAAGTCTGGGCACTGTATGAAGAGTTTTATCAAGGTTTTCAGGAAAAAGCCAAAGAAGACTGGATTACTTTTAGGTAACATTTTGTTACTTTATTTTTAATGGACGTACGACATACATGTGTGATTGTAGTACTGTGTTGTTATGACCTTTTTATGTTTGATTTTCATGCAGAAGTAAAATATACCTGTTTGAAGAATTTTTGTTTAACTGGCATGACAAACTGAGGAAGATGGAAGAACATACTGTAATGACAGTAAAGTTGCAAAAAGAAGTGGACAAATATAAAGTAAGATGCTAATTACCCTGGAAGTCTTCAAGGCCAGGTTGGATGGGGCTTTGAGCAAGCTGGTCTAGTGGAAGGTGTCCGTGTCCACAGCAGGGGGGTTGGAACCACGCGATCTCTAAGGTCATTTTCAACCCAAATAATTCTGTAATTCTATGAATTTCAAAAACACCTGTGAAACAATAAATGTTTTGGTATTACTGGGTAATGTACTCCATTCTGTACCTTGTTGTTCATTTCTTACAATAAAAAAAATAACAGAATGTCTTCCGATACTGTTTTGAACATTTCGCTTACTTTTGAGAACCTTTAGTTCTCTACAGTGAACGGAATGGTCATTACAGCTTACGTAGACACAGATTTACAATGAGTTGTCTTCAGAATCATACTCTCAAACTCTGAATTCAGGAACTGGAAAAATTGTAGTTCAGTTTAAGAATTTAAATTTTATTTTTGTTTGAATAGCATGTCACTCCATAATCAAAGAGATGAAGTTTTCATAACGACTAGATGGGTTATATGTGCATTTTTTCTATAGATGATAATTCCACTCCTAAAATATGTAAGAGGAGAACATCTTTCTCCAGACCATTGGCTGGATCTCTTTCGTCTTCTGGGTCTTCCCCGAGGCACTACACTTGAGGGTTTGCTATTTGGAGATCTATTAAAAGTGACAGATGCCATTATAGAAAAAGCAATGGAACTTAAGGTATGAATAATTTTAAGTACAGGATCTATAGTTTTTTAATGGTTTATTTTATGTGGTATGTTGTTCCATATGCATATATTTTTAATACTATAGAAGTAGAATTTGCATTATATTTCTGAATGGAGAGTTTATTGCAAGCTCTATAGTTTCATATGAGATCTGTTCTTGCTTTTAAATAGGATTTGAATTGTCGAGCTCAAGGTGAAATCACAATCAGGGAAGCGTTACGTGAGCTTGATCTCTGGGGAGTTGGAGCTGTCTTTATGTTAATAGATTATGAAGATAGCCAAGGCAAGACTATCAGGCTTATTAAAGACTGGAAGGACACAGTCAACCAAGTTGGAGATCATCGCTGTCTTCTACAGTCTCTTAAGGACTCTCCGTATTACAAAGGTTTTGAAGATAAAGTGTCCATCTGGGAAAAAAAGCTAGCTGACTTGGATGAGTATCTGCAGAATTTAAACCAAATTCAAAGGAAATGGGTCTATTTGGAACCGATATTTGGTCGTGGAGCTCTACCCAAAGAACAAGCTCGTTTTAACAGAGTTGATGAAAACTTTAGGTTAGTGTTATGGAATGTGACTTACTTGTTGTAGTATCTTTGACACGTAGTCTAGAACATTCTTCATGGTGAAAATATATGGAACAATTGGCATATGTACGGACAAGAAGGTCAGTGACAGGAATTCAGAAGATACATATGTGTGATGGCGACATATATCTGAATAAAGGTGGTAATGTTTTTATTTAATGGGGCACATGTGAAGGAAGGAATCATGTGAAGCATCAAAAATTGTGATCAAGGTAGACAAACACAAGATTAGTCTTAGGAGCAGAAGTAGAGGTGATGTAATTATTTTTTCAAGAATCATGTTGAAGACCATCACTTTGTTCATTAAGAAAGTACACATAGACTTTTGGGAGAAACAGATGGTTTGTTTATTCCAAACAAGTCAAAAGATCAAAAAGAGAGTAGGTTTTAGAAATATGGAAAGATATGTACCATTACCTGTCTTGGCTTGAGTTCCAATGACTTAAAAGGAAATAAAAGTCAAGAATTGAATTTTTGTGGTTCTAAGTAGAGAAATTTTAGCAGGAAACCATTGTTCTTAAATTACATTGGAGAGATGTTGAGGTAAACTCTGAAATATTTCTTCATTCGTACTGAAACCTTAAAGTTATATATCAGCTGTTTATATTACTTGCCTGTTTGTAAAGTTTTAATTACTTAACTTTATATATATCATATTTAAATTAAAATTATAATGGATTTATGAATTCTCTTTTTTTTTCTGTCAAGATCCATTATGTCAGATATTAAGAGTGACAATAGGATAACATCACTGAATGCCCGGGCAGGAATAAAAAATACCTTAACTACCATACTTGACCAGCTTCAGAGATGTCAGAAATCTTTGAATGAGTTTTTGGAGGTACAGTGAACATTAATACAGTTTTTTATAAAGAAAGTCAGTAACCTTGAGTTTAAATCAACAAAATTGATTTATTCTGTTTTTATATAGGAAAAGCGCTCAGCATTTCCAAGATTCTATTTTGTTGGAGATGATGACTTATTAGAAATTTTAGGACAGTCCACAAACCCTCTGGTTATCCAGTCTCATCTTAAGAAACTTTTTGCTGGTAATGCATTAATCTTTATTCATGAAATGTACTTGTTTAGAAATAAGCTTCTTCAAAGCTAAATAATATGGTGCAGTTCCTCTCTTTCCATGACTAGACACTTAGTAATTCATGTTTGGCTTTGAGAATATATAACTTCATTGATGTTTTCCGATTAATAGGCATTAATAGTGTGAGCTTTGATGAAGAATTTAAATACATAGTTGCCATGAAGTCTGTAGAAGGAGAAACTGTGCCACTTAGAAATAAAGTTCTTCTGTCAAATGATGTGGAGGTAAGAAAATCACATCTTAGTCTACTTCAAACATCTTCAAGAAGTTAATTTGTAATGTAATTTTTGAGTTTTTTCATCTCTTTGTCAGGTATGGCTAAACAATTTGGCTTCAGAGATGAAGGAGACCCTGAAAAAAATGTTAATTGACTGTGTTGATGCTGGAAGAAAATCGCAAGGTTCTATTGATCCATCGCTCTTTCCTTCCCAGGTAGTAGTTGATCCAGTAATGCCGCTGTGTAGTCTTAGAATTACCAAATAAGTTATTTTTTTTTAGTGTTGTGAAGAACTATACATTTAGATTTGGAAGAAAATAACCCAAATCAAATCCATTTTACTCATTTATCATATAGAGAAGTTCTTAAAAATATGTGTTGTTATTAAATTCCTTTGTAAACATTTGAAATATTCAAGTCTTTTACTTGGCAATCTGACATACCATTTAATGGAAAGACTTGCTGCATTAGATTACATTACAAGTTTTGGCAAAATTTTTGCCAGGTTTTAAGATGGCTTTATTTGTTTTTACAAGCATAGCAAATGTAGAGCTTTGTTTAAAAAATATACAATAAAATATTTAAAATATCAGACATAATAAGCAATTGCAAATTAATTGAAAAACTCCTTAGTTTTTATATGTGTTCTGTATGTTTAAAATGTAATTTGAACTTTCTCTTCCAAAGATTCTTTCCTTGGCAGAACAAATTCTGTTCACTGAAGATGTTGAAAGTGCTATCAAAAACCATAATCTGCAACAATTAGAATTAGAACTCACGGCTAAACTGGACCATTATACTAGCATTGGTAGTGGTATAGAAGATACTGGGAGTACAGGTATAAAAATGATTTTATAAGAAGTATAATTCTTTATTACGACTGCAGTTATGTAGTATTTTACATTGTTTATTTAAACAGGAAATTATATAAATCTGTCTCAATTTGAGTTCATAAAGCTGAGTTACTTAAAAAAACTCACCTATTACAGCCAAGATTAGAGTCTTTAATGTTTCAGAGTAAACAAAAGGATTTTTATTTAGATTAGAAATTATCTTGGAGAGTTTCTGTATTTGGAGACCTCTTTTCTTAATTTTTTAATAAGTTTCTATCTTTTAGCTTATGTACCTACTGTTTCACAGGAAGTGGCCAAACAGCAGCTGAGGTACATTATGTCAAGCCAGTGTATTCTGTACAACAGTGCAGTTGATTATCTTTTTCTGTGTTAGACGTACACATCTGCGTCTGAACTAATAATTCTTGATTACCTCTGAGGCAAAATAAGCTAGTGATTCTCAAGGCATGATTGTTCTGAATCTTACATAGTCCGAACTGGTTAGAATAATTATGCCTCTGAGTGCTTTTTCCTCTCTTTTAACCAGAGATGGGGCTTTGAGTGACTACCTCAGATGTAAAATTCTATACTGTAGGTTAGGTGAGATGGCTTTTACCTTAGGTATAAAAAGACTCAATTTGACATGTAGTTGATAGTCTTCCACCGTGTTTGTATAGCTGCTTACTGCATTAAATTCTAGTTTGCAATTTGTGAACTGTAAACATCTGATACATTAATTAGAAATAGGATTCATATCATCTACCTCCAGAAGTCTGCAAGTGTGGTTCTTTATCTGAGCTCCCTTTCTGTGCTCTTTCTATAGCTATTTGAGAAATTTCATCGGTTACAGAGAAGTGTTCATTTCATCTGCTGTATAATACATTTATAGTAACTTTTTAGTTTGGATAATAGGTGTGATTTTGAAATGAGTTGCCTGATTATTCCAACTTACTTTGCTTTAATTCCCATCATGGAATGGTGTAGAAGCACACAAACTGGATTTCTTTCAAATGAAACTAAATTAAACAATATGCTCTAAGAGTCCACTTAATGCACCCAGTCTGTTGATGCACATTCATTCCATGTCACCAAAATTATTCTGAGTAAAATCTCTGGAGTGCGTGTAGCGTGGTTTTCAGATGCTCAACAAATCACTCGGCAGGTTGGGCCACAGTGATTGCTGCAGTGGACATGGCTATTAACACTCTTGGCATAAATTGCTTTGCAGAAAAGCCTCTCCTTCTCCTTTTTCCTCTCCCTCTCCCCCTCCCCCTCCCCCCACCTCCATGTAGAGGCAGACAAAATCCCTTCAAACTGACTGAAGCTACGTGATTTACTTTGTCTGTCAGGATCTTATTTTATGCTGCTTGCTTTAGAAAATAAAAAACTTTTATATAATTCAAACAAGGTCTAAACAAAATCTGCTGATAATAGAAAGCAGCACAATGAACTTATGAATGGGTAACATGTGTCTTCCTTGCTACACTGGTGTGATTTTTTCGTTTGGTGTGATTATTTGCAGAATCTGGAATCCTTGAGCTCAAGCTTAAAGCTCTGATTCTTGATATCATTCATAACATTGATGTGGTGAAGCAGCTGAATCAAGCTCAGGTTCACAATGTTGACGACTGGGCTTGGAAGAAGCAACTGAGATTTTATATGAATGACCAAAAATGTTATGTTCAGATGGTAGATGCTGAGCTCCAATATACTTATGAATATCAGGTGTGGTATTTTTACCTAGTGGCTTTTGTATATGAGTCAAACACTTTCTCATTTCATACATGCTGGTGATTGTCTCCACTGTTGCCATTTTTCTAAATGTTGTTATGTCCTTAACATGCTATTTCATAGATAATATTAAAAGGTAGGGTAATAATTTTCATTCCTGATATTGATGAGGTAAGTATAAGTTGTATCAAAGTAGCTGCATTATCATATAAATATCTTCCAATATGCTTGCTTTTATATATCTGAGTGCAGTTTCATCTGTAGTTGTGAAAAAATTTGAACAGTACATTGGCATTTGATGTAAAACCAGGAAACCTTTGTGAACAAATTCATATACTTAATGAGACAGAAATTTTGGCTGTTGTTTTATATTATCAAATTAATTACTTATGAATAAAATTAATGAAATTACATTGCCAGTATTTTCTGTCTACCAATGAATATAATTTGTTTTGTTTCTGCAGGGGATTTCCCCAAAACTTGTTTATACACCTTTGACAGATAAGTGTTACCTAACTCTGACTCAGGCCATGAAGATGGGCCTTGGAGGAAATCCCTATGGTCCAGCTGGAACTGGGAAGACAGAATCAGTAAAGGCCTTGGGTGGACTTCTTGGAAGACAAGTATTAGTCTTTAATTGTGATGAGGTGAATATGGTTTTGTCTAATTTAGGAAATGGATATCTATGTCCATACTTCATAAAGCAGTATTATATTCCAGAAATAATACTGAAATTATAATATTAAGTAGTATATTATATAAATTATTATTATATTAGTATTATTAGTATTATTGTTAGTAGTAGTATTATTAGTATTATTGAAATTATTATGGAAATTATTCTGGTAATTTGTCAGTTGCCATTAGAAATTTGTGGATATTTCCAAGGACCTTTTTTTTAGTAGACGGGAAGACATTCTTTTATATTTTCTTTATTATTAATAAATTATAAATTAAATTATTATGTTATTTGAATTTTGACAACATTCTTTTTAATTTCAAGGGCATTGATGTGAAGTCAATGGGGCGCATATTTGTGGGCTTAGTGAAGTGTGGTGCCTGGGGCTGTTTTGATGAATTCAACAGACTTGAGGAAGCTGTACTGTCTGCAGTGTCCATGCAGGTTCAGACAATTCAACATGCATTGAAGAAACACAGTCCCGTATGTGAGATGCTTGGCAAAAAGGTACAGCAAAACCTAATTATCTTGTTCACATCAGCCACACTTAAAATCTGACTACTGTAGCTAAACATAGTCCACCCAGCATTTCTCAGTGCTGTTTCATCTGACAATATATCATTACAATGCACTTCTAATACTAGGTTGAAATGGATCCTAATTCTGGAATTTTTATCACTCTGAATCCTGCCGGAAAAGGTTATGGAGGAAGACAAAAACTGCCTGATAACCTCAAACAACTTTTCAGGCCAGTTGCTATGACTCATCCAGACAATGAACTCATTGCAGAAGTTATTTTATATTCAGAAGGCTTTAAGGATGCTAAAATACTGGGTAGAAAATTAGTGGCTATTTTCAATCTAGCAAGGTAAGCTTTCACCACCCTACCTCCCCACTCCTTAGTAAAGTTACCTTTCTAATTCTCTTCCCTTGTAGCTCTTAAAGCTAAGTGGTTTGCCATGCAAATCTCTGTACAGATACTTTTAACTTATAAAATAAGAATATTTCAGTATATCGGGAGGTAGAGCTATGAAAATACCTTGAATTCAGTTATAATCTCAAGGGAGCAAATTGCTGCTCCCCTGGTATCTCACTAAATAGAACTGTGAGCGTATGACTGCTCACAAGCATTGTGTTGTATCTAGACTCTTGAAATTATTGAAATGCAATCAACTATTTGGTTAAAAATATGTCCATTAGAGAGTACAAAGATCAGAGGTTATAGTGAATGCTGTTAGGGTCAATAATAAATACATACTGAATATAACCCTTCTGAAAATTCCAGAGTGTCGTTGCTGTATTTCTGAAATGCATTTCAGATGACACTACAAATACGTGCCAGTTTCTCTTTTGAGCAAACCTGTATTATGTGTTCATTCACCAACCCAAAATTTCAGATGCTATCACCTAGAGCTTGTTACAATATTGTTGTTTTTAAATTCAGGGAGCTTCTGACACCACAGCAGCACTATGATTGGGGTTTACGAGCACTGAAGACGGTTTTGAGAGGCTGTGGCAGTCTTCTTCATCAGCTGAAGAAAAGTGATGCAAAGCAAGAAGGTAAGATTGACCATACCAAACTTTTGATTCTTTAGGATCTTGTACAAATTTAATTCACCCCAGCGTTCGTGTTCACTGGAGTTTTAAAAAGCCATGGCTTGTACCTGTAGGCAATTTTGAAAAGAAGAAAATACCTATGAAAACCCACCTTCACTAGGAGATCACAAAAGACTTACCATATTCTAGATTGAGCTTCTATATGATGATAAGAACACAGATTGTAGGACTTCATGTGGAATTAATTTTAAATGATTCTCAAAGACTTGTTTTCACTTGGCCTAGGACAGGAAAGTTGATCCTCTGATGCGGTCATTATTCATTAGTTATCAGACCATTTTGATTCTATTTGAGTTTTGCAAAAATTGTCACATGGCACTAGATTCAGATTGGTAAACAGAGACAAATATAAGGATGGGTAGGAATGAAAGAAGTGTATTAGACTAGATTGAATCACTGTATTTTTTTAAGATTTTTTAAATTATTGTTGTTTAGGTGTTAAATGAGAGGGATTTAAAGAGTGTGGAATGGATGAGCATTTCATATCTTTATGTGACAGCTACTGCTTCCTGTTTGCTTCAACAGCATATATCTGAAAGTTTACAAATTTTGACATAACAAATGGTCTGCATCTGACCAGCATTACAACCACCTCATATCTGTATAGAATGCATTTTTGGGCACATATCATACTTACAGTAAGTATGCCTATTTATGCCTAGCTTCCAAGTAGAATTGTACATGAACTGGAATTCTGGAATCCGTGCTCTGATTCTACTTTCAACATCTGAGCAGTGTTGACTCGGGTTCTGATATATTCAAAGGAAAATAACCCTAACAAACAGCTTAAACTGATCTGTATTCTTTGTTTTTCTTTCCAGTTAATGAAAGTCACATAGTGGTTCAAGCTTTGCGGCTGAACACCACATCAAAGCTTACGTTTGCAGACTGCACGCGTTTTGATGAGCTGGTTAAAGATGTATTTCCTGGCACTGATTCTAAAGATGTGGAATATGCTGAATTAACTGCAGCTTTACAACAAGTCTTTGAAGAAGCAAACTTGGAAATTATAAGCACACAGGTAAACATCAACTACAGCAACAAAACAGCGTTATTCTGAACTAGAACTGTTTAATATTACATTCATTTGACTAATTTCTGTTTCCTTTTGAAAAATCTTTTATGAAAAAGATGGCTATTATTTTTGTATTAGTAATTTAGTGAAATGCTTCTAACGTGTAAAATAAATTTCTTCATAAACTTTAGTGTCATAATTTAAATTATTGCTGCAAATATCTATTGTTTAAAAAACCAAAATGATAGAAAGTATCTGCATGCAAAGTAAATTGCAGAAATACTATAAAAGAACATGTTTGATTTAGCTTTACAATTTCAGATAGCCATGATCTCTTTCATTGTCTAGATCAAGAAGGCTTTGGAGTTATATGAACAACTGCGTCAAAGAATGGGTGTAGTTATTGTGGGTCCAAGTGGTGGAGGGAAATCAACGCTCTGGCGGATGCTAAAGACAGCGCTCAGTAAAACTGGCAAAATAGTGAAGCAGTACACAATGAATCCCAAAGCCATGCCTCGGCATCAGCTACTGGGCCGTATTGACATGGATACCAGGGAATGGTCTGATGGAGTGCTTACAAATAGTGCTCGGCAAGTGGTGCGAGAGCCCCGAGGTAGGTCTGAGAGGGGCTTGCAGATTGTCGTGCTTAAATTACTGAAATAGTTCGTTTTCATGTACATCTTTATATTGTGTTGTTATTTGCGCATAGCATAAGGCAAGAAAAACTTCTGGTAACAATTGTAGCCAAAAGCCTCAGTACATTCTTTGCAGATTTTGTGATAAGAAAGCAAAAATAGGCATCAGAAGGTAAGGCATGTGAGGAGTGTCTTCATAGAACTTTAAGTCATAATGAAGAAAGGATAATAAATAGCATTAAGATAGCAAGGGGTGGTATTTTTAAACTGTTTTACTTGGGTTTGTTATTTTATTTTTGTGTCTGGAAATAGATACTACTTCATGGATAATTTGTGATGGTGATATTGATCCTGAATGGATTGAATCTTTGAATTCTGTTTTGGATGACAACAAATTGTTGACTATGCCCAGTGGAGAAAGAATTCAGTTTGGTTCAAATGTCAACTTTATATTTGAAACTCATGACCTTAGCTGTGCCTCTCCTGCTACAATATCTCGAATGGGAATGATCTTTCTGAGGTAAGCCAGAGGAGTATTACATACTTTTAAAGTAGGCCAGTATCTACTTACTTTTCTTGAAAGGTATTCTCAAGTGAAGGGAGCAGTCGCTTAGTCGCTTACACTTAGGAAGCCAGTCACTGGGGGAGTTTCTTTAGATTGCATATCCCTTCTGTGGTGTTTGTTATAATCTTTTGACTTAAATACCTCAGATTTTTTCAAAAAGACATGGTGAATTCTTTATTGGAGAGCCCAAATATTGGTTAGAAATTGTTAAAGTGTTTTACCACACTTTTTCTGGAATTTTGTTGTTCCTTTAAAATGGTCTATTTAAAGACATGGGTGTCTTGTATTTATCTGAGTCTTGTTTTGTTTTGACTTAGCGATGAAGATACAGATCTTAATGCTCTAATAAAGTCTTGGATCAGAAGTCAGCCTGAAGAATGCAGATACAACCTTGAAAATTGGATTGGGGACTATTTTGAAAAGGCTTTAAACTGGGTTGTAAAGAAGGTTAGTAAATGAATACTTAATCAAATTTCAGCTTCTGTTAAGTATGATCAATTTTTCTACTTTAGCACTGAATAGATCATTCAGATTAATATTTGAATCTTAAGTGAAAAAAAAAATACAACTCAGTGCTTTTTTGATAGAATTATAGAGTTGTAGAATATCCTGAGTTGGAAGGAATCCACAGGGATTACTGAAGTCCAGTTCCTGACTGTGCATAGGACCACCCCAAGAATTAGACCATGCACCTGATGGTGTTGTCCAAACCCTTCTTGTACTCTGGCAGGCTTGGTGCTGTGACCACATTAATGATGGTGTTTCCTTAATATGATTAATTCTGGAGCTGTTCTAATAAGGCCCCAACAACTGATTGCTGTACTTAAAGTTTTGAAACATTTAATACCATTTTAACTGGTAAAGACAGATATTAAGTTGCACAGAAATAACATGTATTTTGTTATTCCATACCAGACATTTTTCTATATGTTTTCAAAGATCTGAAAGACTTGAAAATCTAAACTAAAAGAAAAGAGAAAGTGAAGAAATTATTTTCTAGATTGATGTTACTATCACAAAAAAAAGACGTCTAAAATTTGACAAGTTGCACAGTGTACACTGAAGGTTGTAATAGGTAGAGGAGAAATGAATGTTATAAGATTGCTAGAGACATATCTGGAAAAGTATTTTGACTGTTCAGAATGCTAAATTTTAACAGCTCCCACTACTCTGTCCTGGATTTAAGTATATAACTTTAGCTGGTTAGGATTCTACTCAAGACCTTAACTGAAAAACGTTTTAAAAGGTAAAAAGTAATATGTAATTACAATATTTCAAAAAGGATAGTCCGAAACTTTGTATATTTTCTGTATTGTGGGACTCTGGGATGCACATCATGGTAATTGTTCTGTATATGCTAGATTTTCTGACGGATTCTAGATACTTCCCAGACTCCACTTCTGAAGGAGTTGGATTTGCATTGATCAAGTACCTTATGTGCACAAAATATTTTTTAGGAGACTTCCCCGCTGCTTTGTCCAGTGTGCTAGTGTGTAAGAGACCTGCGTTATCTCCTCCTAGAGAGCATATATGGTCCTGTTTTGTTCGTCTAATTATTGTTCCTCCTAGTTCTTTCACCAATGGCATTTATTAGACTTTTAAAGTATCAAAGGAAAAACCATGGCATTGTTCCTGAGGCTGCAAATCCCCTTTGGTTCTAAAGAGCAAAATCCATAAAGAATCTGTTCAAAAGGAGGATTTCCAGTATACAGTTATGTTTATTCCTTATAGAGTCTCAAAATCTGTGAGGAAAGTTTTGATTGCTTGTCTTAAATTACATGAACTCATAGTCTGGAATTAAAACCTCCAAATCAATGCTTAGAAATAATTTGATGTCAGGTGGATTTTCTAGAAGAATAGCAGTGTTGAGATCTTTCATCATTTGTGGAAATGTCAAAAAGCAATGAGTAATAATAGCATGCAAGCCACACATCACATTTACATTGAGGAATGTATTTAAATCTACTACAACTTTCCATTTACAGAATGACTTTGTAGTAGAAACGAGTTTAGTCGGAACTGTGATGAATGGACTGTCTCATCTTCATGGAAGTACTGATCGTGGACAGTTTATTATTAACTTGTTACGTGGTCTTGGTGGCAATCTCAACATGAAGTCACGACAAGAATTTGCAAAAGAGGTAGTCTCTGTGCTCTAGTTTGATTTTGATTTGTGTTATCTGTAGGGAAATAGCTGAGAAGTAAAGGAATGTTTTATGTGTCACTGATATATTGCATCCATCCCAGATAGCAATCCTTTGGTCCTGCACCAAGAAGTACTGAAATGCCTTTGTCCATGCTGCTTAGTGCAAGGACCCACTGTGGCAGACTGTGTTTGTCTATATGTAATTCAGATTTATTTTTGTGGGATTTTTCTCTGTTCAGAATACTTGAAATAATAACAGGACTTTGCACCTCAGCAAGGAGGTATTCTTAGGGCATTACGCTGAGGTTATGTATTGTATGCGGTGGTGTGGGATTCTGTCTCTGTGTAGATACTTGAGAGCACAAGGGTCAGGCAAAAGTGTTGGAAAACTATGTGGGTGTACTGGTCCATAGTGGCTTGAGAATGCTGACCTTGGAGATAATTATTTCCACAGTCACACTTGGGTTTTGTGTTGGAGAGAGGGAGATAGCTCCTTCCAGAAGACAGCCACGAGCTATAATGTATATTGTAAAGATTTAGACTCAGCTCTAGGAATTAGCTCTTCATGTGTGTGAATGAGTTACCTCATGATTCTTCTTATTAAGTTGCCTAATATAAAAAAAATGTAAAGCTTTTCTAAATACAATTTAATTTAATTTCTTTATATTATGAAAAGTGGAAGAGTGGTATATTACTGTTTAGTTAAGGACTTAATCAACAAAGCATATGCATGATATGATTGAATTTTCAAAGGCAGCCTCAAACTATCAAATCAAAGAATTATGTTTGATTTTATGTAAGTATTCTTTGAACATTCTTTAGACTAGCTTGAAATGGTAGATCTTGTTGTTAGGAGTATGGATTTAACTGAAGCTTTATTTTTATTTTTTTTAAAGCTCTTCAGTTGGGCACAAGAGTCGCCTCCTGATCCGAGGAAGCCTCTGGACACATATTATGACACTGACACTGGAGAGCTAATGCTATATCAGCTGAAAAAACCTGAAAATCTAACAGCTGATGACTTCAGTAATCTCCAAACACTTCCTGTCATCCAAACCCCTGACATGCAGAGAGGTTTAGATTACTTTAGACCATGGCTAGATGTTAGTAATAAGCAGCCATTTCTTCTTGTGGGTCCTGAAGGATGCGGAAAGGGGTAAAAAATAGTTCCTATTTTATATAAAATATACTTCTAGTTGTTTGACAGAATTTGTAATTTTTTTAGTAATGCTTTTAACATATGACTTTCTGATAGAATATAACTTGTTTAGGTCATTAATTAAACTTCTGTAGTGGCAAATAGGTAAATTCTTACGAAGTTCTACAGGGACAGTTCAGACTGTCACTATGCATCTAAGACATCTGAATGTGGCTTTTAAATATGAAACAGGGTCTTTGGAAAACCTACTGTCGTGGAGCAGCAGCTTAAAGGCACGTGAGATCCAGTCTCATTTCAAGAGGCTCTAGATGCCTTGTGCAGGCAGCTCAATTTAGCACATCCTGTTGCCTTTATTAGATTCCTTATTTAGATGTTTGAGTCACTCTAATCAAGGTATTAAATTAGCTGTTTGTTTCGTGTAGCTGTATACGCTACACTTTCATTGAATTTTGTGAGTGGAAAATGGTACGGTTTTAAAGGCAAGAATGTTGAATTCAGCAAACCTCATGCTCCACCTATTCCATTAATACAGGATGTAGTATATGCATTTTAATTCAAAAACTAAAAGATATGTTTGGATACACAGCATTTTAATTTATTTATGCCTATAAGTATGTACGTTTGCTTTTCTAGGATGCTGCTTCACTATGCGTTTTCTCAGCTCCGCTCCACTCAGATTGCTACCGTTCACTGCAGTGCACAGACTACTTCTCAACATCTTCTACAGAAATTAAGTCAAACTTGCATTGTAATCAGCACAAACACTGGACGAGTGTACAGACCAAAGGACTGTGAAAGGCTTGTTTTGTACTTAAAAGACATCAATCTACCCAAACCTGATAAATGGGGAACAAGCACTCTCGTGGCTTTTCTGCAGCAGGTGAACACTTATGTCTATTATTTATAAAGCGACTCAAGTATACTGGATATAATTTAGTGTACGTAGGAAATACCTTCATCGGTTAATTTCGGAGTTAAAATCCTGCTTCTGTGTTGGCATTCGGTTTTTTTTTGTGCTTTGATAGACTATGTAGGCATCAGCCAGGAATAATATACCATTTTTATTTGGCTGATATTTATAAATAAATAAAGACAATGCTCGTCTCAATGAGTTACAGTGCAGTAGACATATGAATGACAAGAAAATTGCCAGGAGTAGTCAGCATGGATTCACCAGGAGCAAGTCATGCTTGATGAGGGGAGGAGGGTGAATATAGTCTACCTGGACTTCTCTAAGACTATTGATACTATCTCCCAGAAGATCCTCACAAGAAAAGCTGTTGATACAGGCTGTATAACCATGTAGTAAGGTGGATTGAAAGCTGGCTGAAGAGCCAGGCCCAGAGGGTGATCATCAATGGTACAGAGTCTACTTGGAGGCCAGTATCATTTTAACATCTTCATTCATGATCTGGACAGTGGAGTCCTGCAAGTCTGCAGCTGACAGAATTGTGAGGAGTAAGACACCTCAGGCAATTAAGAAAACAGAAATAATAGTATGCTTCTCACTATTTTATTTTATTTTATTTTGTATGATACTCTGTTGACTTTCTTTTAATGAAGTATTTATTTAATTATTAAAGGTTCTTACATACCAAGGATTTTATGATGAAAATCTAGAATGGGTTGGTTTAGAAAACATCCAGATTGTGGCTTCCATGTCAGCTGGAGGAACATTAGGAAGACATAAACTTACCTCCAGATTTACTTCTATCGTTCGTCTCTGTGCAATTGAGTAAGTATATGTAAATTAGTCTAACTCTCAGCACTCAGATTCAGCCTCTCTTTATAAGGACCTCGTGTCAATTTAGTCTTTACAAAGATGTGGCTGCTCTAGTCTTTCATTTTTTCTCATGGTTTGTGATTGTCAGATTTGGTGCTATTTGGCGCCTCTTGGCACCAGAGTCCAGCTAAGAGGAATCTGTAGCTGCGTGTTGATAGTGAAGTGTTTGAAATATGTTTCCTGTTGGATGATTTTGCTTTCAGTAAACTGCTTTCTGCAGCTGTATGTTAAGGTGCTGTTTGGTTAAAAGGTTAGAGAAATTGAAGTTTATATATTTGTTTTTAAGTTTGACCATATCAACAGATGTATTTAGAAAATTTCTGAGAGTGGCCTGTTGCAATGAAATGATAATTTTACTTACCTGCTGGATGGAAATGCCAGTCAATGAAATTTCTCAGTAATTGTGCACAGAAGTTTAACTCAGTTTTAATTAAGTAGAAAAAGTCCATAATGATTAGGTTTTTTCCCTTTTTAGCTATCCAGAAAGAGAACAACTGCAAACTATTTATAGTGCCTACTTGGAACCCGTACTACAGAAAAACCTAAAGAATCACCCTGTTTGGGGTTCTTTACCAAAAATACATCAGCTAGCAGGATCTATGGTTCAAATCTATGAACAGGTATGGAAACCTTTTTTCTTTCTTCAAGGAGGTGGAGAATTCAGATATTTTATTACAGATACTTAGCTTTTGATATTAACAAGTGAGTGAAAAGGTTTATCAGTATTAAAATCTAAGTTTATATCTTTTTAATAAAGTTGATATCAATTTTCAAAGAATCCTAGGTATTAGAAGCAAGCAGAGTAAGCAGTAAGTGCTCTTGGCTTCCCACAGATTTTTTTTAGGATTTTGGCATGCATCTTAACACTTCTATACTTGCAGTTCCTCGTTTATAAAATGTGGATAGTAGTGTCTTCCTACTTAATGGATGAGGAGACAGTGCAACAGATTGTTGTGTGTTCAGTTGTTATGGAAGCTGTTATGAACAGAGAAGGAGATACGGGGGTGGAGTCCTTTACAAACATCGAAGACTACCTTTTAAAATTGTACACTGTTAAAAGCAGGTGTTTTGAACTGGACACAATTTTAGCCTCTCACTTGAAATTTTATGGACTTCTATCTAGCAAAACATCTAAGTACTTGCTTTTCTTAATCAGTACATAGCCTTACTGGGGTAGGTACTGTGGGGATGTGGGTGCTTGCTGTAGAATGTATGAATGTCCCCATCCAGGCAGAACCATGATACAAACCCAATCTTTATGACTGGAGTGTGGGTTTAGTCACTGGCTGGCATGCACCTATTAGCAGGAGTTTCATATGATATTATCAATGTATTCTAAGAAATCTGGTTTTAAATCTCATTACACTGCGATCAAATAACCGATGAAAGCAGTTATTCTTTGAATTAAAGATGTAGTTGTAAATTCAAATATCCTCTTTGGGACAAGAGTAAGTATGAAGTATTTTGTAGTGAGAAAGCATTACTAATATAGGTAGGTTTTAGTGAGGAAATGTAAGTAATTTAGGTAGGTTTTTATTACATTTCAGTATTGCCTTTGCGTTTCATATTCGATATTGTTTTAAAAAATATATATTTTGTCTAATAATACTGCACTGACAGTCCTAGGTGAGATGTGCAGTAGTTTCCATCAAAAATAGTACAAAAAAAATGTTCTGAGAAAATCTTTTGCGGTAAGAAGACAAAATTTAAACATGGAGTGCATTCATAAAATATCTAAACGTACACCAACTAGAAAACTAATTTATCTGGTACCTTAGAAAAAGTGCTTTACATTTTACAATATCACTTTTTTCTTCCCTTAACTCCCATTTTTAGGTACGAGCAAAATTCACAGTTGATGATCACAGTCATTACCTTTTTACACCGTGTATTCTTACTCAGTGGGTTCTTGGTTTATTCAGATACGATTTAGAAGGTGGTAAGTCACTTATTTGGTTTTCATTAATAAAGCAGTTCTAAAATGTCCTAGATTATTATTGATGTCAGTCTTACTGTTGGCTCCACGTTGATCTTTTTAAACTGTGAACTGTCTGTAACTGAATAGAAGGAAAAAATTCCTGACAGTTCATTCCATAACATAAAAGTAAACAAGCTTTAAAAAAATCCAATAATGTTTTAAAGTATGTGTGGGAGCTGTTGATGGTTTAAGGGAAGTTAGTAGATTGGGACTGCATTCCTACTAGGGGAACTTGCCCTCTACTCCCCACTGTTTTGTTCTGTAGTTTTTTGTGTTTTGTGTTGGGTTTTTTTTGAGCATGTATGTTTTCTGGATTCCCAGAGTCTTGCCTCTCATGCTTGTCCTGCTATACCTGGTTGTATAAACCTGGTTTATACACATACTTCATAGGCTGCCTTCTAATCTTGTTTTTGTCTCTGAAATTGGTATTATTACTAGATCGTGAGCAGTTACTCATTATGTTTTAGCTCTTACATTGTTTGAAAGGTTGCACAGAGGGCTGCTTAAAGAGGATAAAAGTGATAAGAATGTTGTGCTCCCTTTCCACTTACTTTCGGGGATCATGAGATGGTAAATGCTGCTTGAATGATGTCAGAAAAGCTGCATTGACAATCAGTGAATGGGTAGTCTCAGCTCATTTAAGGACTTCTTAGTTGCATCTAATGTTGACATATGCATGTGCTTTTCCAGTGATGAACAACATGGCTTGTTATTTACTCACTTCCTTTTTACTTTTGTGAGGAATATTTAAGATTTGGAGTCTCTACTGGCATTTTCTAATACATACTGTTTTGGGTATCTATTCTTATTTTAGTATTTGTTATCAGTCTTTCTCTTCCCATTTAAAAACGTCATCTGGATTTTCTTGGTTTCATTGCCTGGAAAATTGACTTTTAATTTTAATTTTGTGTGTAGCACCTTGTTCAACTTCGTTAGAAGCTGACAATTGTTTTAATGGACAGAACTTGTTTTAATAGAATATATTGCATTTTATCTTGTGACAATCTATAAAGATATAACTAAAAAGCACTTCATAATGTTTACTTTTTCTCTTATTTCTTCCTTACCGATGCTCTCCTGCTGGTATGTAATTTCTCTTGCTCATTTTCAATTTCCTATTTTGAAATGGAAATTTGAAAATTTATTATAAATATATAAAATTAATTCTCTCCTTAAATTTTGTAGGTTCATTGATACAAACTGCAGACTTTGTATTGGAAGTTCTTGCTTATGAAGCACGTCGCTTGTTCCGTGACAGAATTGTTGGCGTGAAAGAACTTCATGTATTTGATAACATTTTGATCAAAGTGTTTCAAGGTGATTGGGGTTCAGATATTCTGGACAATATGGCAGGTAAGTCGTTTGAAGCATACCACGCAAACTTGAAATATTTGTTTAGGAACTGCCTAATCAAGTTAGTAATCATATGAGTTGAACATAGAAAGTTTTGAATGTTTCCTTTTATTTTCACAGATACCTTTTACGTAACTTGGGGAGCTTGTCAAGAGGCATTCATCACACCAGGACAGTCACTACCACCACATGGGAGGCCACTTGGCAGACTAAACTCAACAGACTTGAAAGATACTATTCAAAAAGTGAGACACGATTAAAGAATATACACTGCAAGGATTCACAGCAATGATTCTAGACAGTTTTGGTGAAGAGTAATGTGCAAGCACCAGGTTTATGGTGGGGGCTGCTTCTTGTTCAAAGAATTGTCTTTTGCATTTGGTGAAGCGAGGGAAGACTTGTGATGTTATGTGGTAGGCAGTAGGAAGTATCATGTAGCAAGGTTATGTTAATGAAAGGACATAATTCGCATTTGCTGCTGATTTACAACAGTTTGATGAGCCAACATTTGAGAAACATTTATGTCCATATATATTTGCGTATTGTTCAAGTACCTAAGTGTTTTATTAAATGATTTCTTTTTGAATTCATAACGTGGTAACATAATTTTTGTTTGAAGAAGTGCAAATGGATTCTTTGGAGATTCGGCATGCTTTTCAGCAGTAAAGTACAAAAAGTGAGCTTGATGAGGAAGTGCAAACACTTTTAACTCTTGTAGGCTATCTGATTTTTAGGGTGAGAGCTTTGAGATCATCCCCCTTAGTCACAGTGTTTGACAGACTGCCCTTGCAGATGGGAATCTACTCCCTCTCCTTAAGTGCCAGCTTGTGACTAAAACACCGTATGGGACATGATGAAATTCAGTAGCCTCAGTAAGCAGGGAATTTGTTGGTTTTGGTTTTTTTTCTGACTACACAGTTACATTGAGTTTCAAAGATGAGGTTTTAATAAGTATAACAAGGTGAAAATTTAATCATAGGATCTGTTGTTGTGTGTGTTTCACGAGGAACTTCTGTAATCTGCAATTATGCAGCAATTAGGTGCCTATAACACTCTCCTGAGTTATTAATTAATTAATCTGTAGTCAGAGACTCAGCTCAGACTTTGTTCGGGTCCATTATTCAGTTTTAATTAGTTCAGTGGTAGATTCCTATTTCAATATATCAGAGACTTCCAGGGTATTCTGGTGCTGGGCATAGTGTAATATGTTCATTATTGCTATATTTATTACTCATAAAGGGTATGTGAGGTATCTAAATTCTGTCCCAAAAATAATTTTTTCAGAATGAAGACCAGTGTGCTCTCTTAAGCTTTTAAGCGCTTCTTTTCTAAACATTTAAATTTTGGATGTTTTCATATCTCACTGCTTTTATTTATTATTAGTGACCAGACTTTTTTTTCTCTTTTTTTTAAAATAGGGTATCATTCATTATGGACGGGACAAAAAAGAGATAGATATTCTACTGTTCCACGAAGTCCTCAGTTATATGTCCAAAGTGGACAGAGTGCTAAGTTTTCCTGGAGGATCACTTCTTTTGGCAGGAAGGAGTGGTGTTGGTCGTCGGACAGTTACCTCTTTAGTTAGTCATATGCATGGAGCTGTTCTGATTACTCCCAAAATTTCCAGAGGTTATCAGCTGAAGCAGTTCAAAAGTGATCTTAAATATGTAAGTCACTCCATTTCTTCTATTTTGTAATACTGTAGGTGTATATTAAAGAAAGAAAAAAAGAATATGGGAATTTTGAAGGACACAAAAGGTTGAGTAAAAGAGATGTTTTAAGAGAAATGACAGTCTAAATGAAACAAGTAGTTTTTTAGAAGTTCTCACTCTAGATGCATATACTGTTCTTTACAGTAACTAACTGAAACTCCACTTTTTGCCATACCAAAGCTCTTTTTGATTGTTGTAGAACTTATAAATATGAAGTTTATGTGAATAATGGAGAGGCTATTTCATGTATATGTTTCCATATTGGTATATACTTTTATTTTCTGCCTCTACTATGATCTGCCAGTTAATAGTAGTTGAATCAAATAAAATTTTAGTGATTGATGAAAGTGTACATATTATTTAAAACCAGATGCAAACCTTGAATCAATAGTTTCTCATTACCTTCAGCCATGCCAGAACAAATTCTAGATCTATGCGCACATACAAGAGTGATACAGTTCTATCACTGAGTCCTATACATAAGTATACTCTATGAAAGAGTCTGTTTTAATTATTTTTTCATTACTAAGCTGTATATCTAGGTAAAATGTTCTTTATATTTTTTATCTCATATAACTGAATTGCCTGGAAATCTTTTGTAAATATATAATAGTGTAGATGCTGTGGAGAGAATACATATGAAATGTATAGTCAAGGAAAGATTATGATCCTTGTCGGTCCCTTCCAACTCAGGGTATCATATGATTATCATTCTCTTATTGCCCTGCAACTGAGATTTAAATGTCTTTCCTGCTTCTAGGTGATGGAGCTTGCAGGCATTGAAGCACAGCAGGTGGTATTGCTGCTCGAAGACTATCAGTTTGTTCATTCCACTTTCCTTGAGATGGTCAACAGTTTACTGTCCTCAGGTGAGTCAAGTCCGAAGAGATTATGGTACTACTTTTACCACGCAGAGTTAGCGCAATGAGGCAGAATTAGATGATGTTTTCTAACTTTATGTCTCTATCAGAAGGTTTAGTTGGCTTTCTATGCTGTTTTAGCTAGAGTACTTGTATGTAAGAACCTGACTCAAAGTTCACTTAGCTGTCCTTTAACTTACCCTATAGTACAGGTGCTTTCAGTTCCTCTAACTCATTTCAAAGGAGTTCTTTATAACAGTGTAACAGCAAAATGAGAATACATTCTACTCTACAGCTTCTCTTTTATAAGAAAATTCAAAACCAAGAGGTTTCCAGTGCTTTGCTAGATTGTATAGACTGAGTCCTTTAATTAAATAGTCACCTGCAAAGTTCACTTTTCTGAAGGTAGTGAGATGATAAATAACAATAACAGAAAACAAAAGTGACTTTATTTTACTGTCCAGCTTTGTTCCTGCATCAGAGAGAGGATCGTTGTAGTACTGAGTCAAAGTTGCTAAATGATTTTTTTTGGAACTGCAGTAGTTTAAGAGCTGATTAATAAGAGCACCAGATTTTCCTGTCTCTTAGGTGCTACCCCAAATCTACTTACACTATCAGATTTTCATCCTCCAGTGTTAAAACTTTATGTCTGAAGATCTAGACGACTGCTCACTGTCATGTTCCTGTGTCATGGTGTATGACAGTTTGGTTTGATTTGTTTTGTATGCAGTCCTGGGTTGCTGTCTTTCGGTAGATTTGAAACAGCTTTGTTCAAACATATTTCAGCAATATAAACAAAGTAGACTGTTAAATAGAATCACTGTAATTTGATTTTTTGTTTTCATGATATCATGAAAGGAATGATTAAGTACATGAGATGATACTCATGAAAGTATAGAGGCGAATACTACGAAATTTGAATTCTCTATACGGAGGATTCAAGGGAAGCCTTCAAAGGAATTTAAAGAATTATAGTGTATTTTATCTGACTTAAATTCATTCTTGAAATAGGAGAAGTTCCTGGGCTATATAAAATAGAAGAATTAGAACCACTGCTGTCTCCTCTGAAGGATCAAGCTTCGCAAGATGGATTTACAGGACCAATTTTCAACTATTTCACATACCGTATGTCAACAGAATTATAATTTATTATGAAGTATAAAAAGTGGTATAATAACGGGCAAATAATTTCTAACATGGTCCTTCTACTGTGTATGGTTTTAACTTGTAGTTAGTTATCAAATACCAGACAGGAATAATGGTATTTGTGATATTTGAGGGCGCAGAATCTCAGCTTAATCTTTATTTTTCTGTCTGAAATTTTGTACTGATGAATGTTCTACAAATGTTGTGAAATCTGCTGTTGAAAGTAATTAGAAGGAAGAAAGCTTTTGTTCCCATTATTTTCTGGTTTGTATAGCGTTTATATATAGCTAATAACAGAGATTTTTTTCTATTTGTCAATTATACCAAGAAATCACTTTGAATTCTGAGTAATTATAAGCAAGTTTACAGATAATAATTTCTTAATTATTTGTCTTTCTTCCTTGGCCCAATGAGAAGATTAAATAGTTTACAAATAAATCAAAGAATATGACTGAAAGAATATGGTCATAGTAGCAGGCCATGGAACTACTTCTAATTGGTTCTATTGGTCTGCATGAGTTAGAATGAGAACTAGTGCTTTCTACTTAAATACTGTCAGCTCTTCAGAATCAAAAAATACACTGTAGTATACATAATGAGAATTCATGGTACTAAATAAGGTTCTACTTATAAACGTTCCTATCCTAGTGTGATGTGATGTTTTAGTTTTTTTCTTTTTTCAGAAATCACTTGTTGATAAGTATTTGAAAGAAAGTAAATTATGTTGTACTTGCAATAAATCTACCATCATGTAGTCAGATTGTTATGTACTAAAAATTGAATATGTTACATTTTCTTAGGAATCCAACAAAATCTGCATGTTGTCTTGATCATGGATTCTGCCAATTTAAATTTCACAATAAACTGTGAAAGTAATCCAGCACTGTATAAGAAATGTCAGGTTTTATGGATGGAAACCTGGTCAGAAGACACTATGAAAAAGGTAAGTTGCATTAATTGTGACTTATTTAAATTAGTATCTCTAAATATAACTGAGCTCTGGTGAATAAGGTCAAGATATTTAAAGTTGTGAAGGAATAATTATCACTGTACTTAATTTAATCCATTTATACTCTCTTACAAAGATAGAAAGTTCTGCAGAACAGTTAAGTATTATTAGCAGTTATTTTACCAGTAACATTATGTTTTGTTCTCTCTGTGGGCTGACTTGAACAACGTGCTGACTACTATGGCTCTGGTCAAACACAGCATTTAAGAACAAAATACGAAGAGATGACAAGCAAAATGTTAAAGCCGATTGTATTGGGTTTGTGTGGCGAGGTTTTGGTGTGGGGGTTGGCCTGCAGGGGTGACTTCTGTAAGAGGCTGCCAGAAGCTTCCCCCGTGTCAGGTGAGGTTAGTGCCAACTGGCTCCAAGAAGGATGTGCTGCTGGCCAAAGCTGAGCCCAACAGCAATGGTCGCAGTGCCTCTGGGATAACATTTAACAAGTGGAAAGAAGTTACTGTACAGGAGCAACTGCAGCCAGAGGGAGGAGTGAGAAAACATGAGAGAAACAGACCTGCAGACCCCAGAGTCAGTGCAGGAGCAGGGGCAGAAGGTGCTCCAAGTGCTGGAGCTGAGATTGCCCTGCAGCCCTGGGCGCAGCCCATGGTGAGGCAGCTGCAGCCCTGCAGCCCATGGAAGTCCACAGTGAAGGAGAGACTCACCTGCAGCCCGTGGAGAGCTCCATGCTGAATCAGGTAGAAGCACCTGAAGGAATCTGTGGGAAGCCCATGCACATGTATGCATGTGATTGTCACATAGAGCAACACAAACAGAACCCCTAAGCACAAACATAAACAGCACCAGAACAGCGTTGCCATCACCCTGTTCACCTCTCTGAGTGATCTCAGTGAAGGTCAGTTAGTGGGTAATATGTACATGGGCAGAATGTGGATTAAGGCTGTCTTATTTCCTCTTGAACTGTATATACTTTTAAATCTTTGATATTTGTGCTACTGTTAGAGTCCTCCATGCATTAGTTGCTCCTTCTTACAGCCTGGAAAATCTCTTCCGCTTGAGAGAATAGGAAGTTATCAGTGACATGGAGAGGCAGAATTTATCTTTCTAATGCTAAAAATATTCTGCAGATTCCTTACTCTGACTAAGTGTATAATTTTAAGTCTTTTCAAAAGAGAGACTAGATTGAAGATTTGTGGGTTTTTTTTTAATTTTAACTCAAATTGTCGTTGTTCGTAATTTTCATGCAAAAAATCATGTGGTTTTTTTAGATACCTGAAATGCTTCTGTGTGATTCAGATGAACAAGAAAAGACTGGAAAAACACATAAAGAAGTTAAGAAAAAACATTCAGGTAATATTTAGGTAGACCTACTAGTTATTATGCTTGTTATTAAACATTTGATCCTGTGTTGGGCATAGATGATAACATAGATACTTTGAGTATGTGTTCACTAGCATGTTCATAGACTTTGGTGTTGTTTACATGGCAGGCATTTTGCACAAGCATACATCCTGGCGGATCAAATGCAGTCTCTTCTGTCACAAGCAGTCACTGTGTATATTCTATTTTATAAGCTGATTTAGCTGTATCTTGTTTTGGTCTATGTCTTCATTCTATGCGACTGTTACTTCACAACCTTAAAATTTGATGTTTTGAGAATTTTTCGGTTTATATATTTCATTATTCTTTTCGTAGATCTGCTCATTTTACTTTAATAATTTACTTTAATAATTTAATACTTTGAATGCTTACTTGTAAGTAATGCCCCTTTTTCAGAATCATTTGTTTTTATGATAAGACTTCAAATTTAATCATGTTAAAAATAGTGTCTCGAACATAAGCTAAGAGACCAGTGCTGGCACTCACTTGCAGAATACTGCTTTTAGCCACTTTCTAGAAAAGTAGCACTTAGAGGTCGTGGAACCAACACAATGTAAGATGGTAAGTGATTCACTTGGAATTTCTTGTTTTATAATACTTTTTAGTAGGCATTCCAGCCAGTCAGAATGATGGCCAAAAATAGTATTTAGTGTTCACATTACCATCCTTCTTTATCCTAGACCATTGTACTTAATCTAGGCCGCAGTACTTATTAGAAGCATTCATTTATATGTAGATATGCTTTAGCAATTTTTTTCTTTCGTAGGGTAATGCAGTTTATTTTACAGTATCTTTGGGCTTCTTTTGATAAACTGTTCAATGAATTGAATGTCAGGAAAACCTTTTAGTTTGCCTGTCATCAGAGATAAGGGAGAAGACAAAAACACATGGGCTTTATTTCTCGAAAAGTCCAAGTATTTTAAAATTCAATTTTTGTGGAAGTAGTTTCTTATATGGTTAGCCCTCAGTAGTCTGCAGTTAATATTGCTGGCTTTTCCAAATATCAGACAATTTCAGCATATTTCTTTCTGAGAAACAGGCATTTCAAATGTACTTACATGTTGTTTCTCTGAGAATACTTCAAAAAAGTGTAGTCTTCATGCTATTTTGAATACCCTTAACTTGTATCTCAAAAAGCAAGCATATTCTGTTGCTCTTTCTTAGTTATTTTAATGCGAGATAAAATTCACTATAATTTTATCTGTGTAACACATGATGTTTTACAGGTGATTCTGATTTTCTGAAGTCATTTTTGGCAATCCATGAATCATGTAAAATATACGGAGCAACGCCTAGCAGGTATATGACATTCCTTCATGTATACAGAACCATCAATAACAGTAAAAGAAGAGAGCTAATAAAAAGGCAGAACCACTTGCAGGTATGTGTTTAAAACATGGCTTAAAATATGGCTTTTCAAAATATTCTTGCATTAGGAAATGTCTTGTGTATAAATGGGCTGTTGCTACTAACATGGTTATGTGATGTGTCCTCTATTCACATATGCTCACGCTGTGCTTTCAGGAGAGAAATAGTATCAGTCTTAATGCCCTTCTCTGTTCAGATGCCTGAAAGAGTGAAAAGTGGTTTTCTTGTTTTTGTTAATATCTTTCCTCAAGAAAAATATCAGACTGGCATGTTTTCTTGGAAGAGTAAAAAGTACTTGAAAGCACTTTAAATTTTTTCACCTGTGTGTATTGGATTTGTGTTGCTAAAAGTCCATCATCTTTCCATCAGTATAAGTCCTGCCTCTGCTTTTATAAATGTTCCCTTTGTAGCTCCGTATTCCATCACTTTATTTTTATCTTGACAGCAACTTCCTGCTTCGTGTGATTTTCACATACTTCTAGTTCTATGAACTGTTATGTTCTACGTTAACCTCATGGTGCTCTCATGTAGCTTTGACCAAGATTCTCTGTGTTGTGATTTTCTTTCCTTTTGTGTTCTGGAATTGATTTTGAATTCCTTTGGCACACATCAGTCCTTTGGACAGCTGTAGACCAAATGCAGTTCTCCTTGCAGATGTTGCTTTACTCCTGTGCTGTACATATAACATCCTTATTTTTGAAACCCATTAGATATCTTTCCAGTGACACCTACTTCCCCCCCACTCCACTATATTTTGGAAAGATCTGTATGGCTCTGTAGGACAACTTTTAACTTTACCTTTCTCCCATCCCTTTCAGCTCCTTTTCTCAGTGACCTTTGCTGCTATTCAGAACCATATTTGCAAATCTGTATTTTTTTCTTAAAACAATTGTCAAAACAAAATTACTTCCTTGCCTTGTATTCTACTTTGTTTTTATTCTGCCTGCCAGTATTTTTCCAGCACTGTAGTATGCAATTTAACAAGATTTCCATTTGTAAGAATAGAAATTGGTTTTTTGGTTAATTTAGAAAGCAACTGGGGTTTGTTTGTGGCATTTACGTGTTAAATATGCTGGTTAAATAAAGGTAATAATTTACATGAAAATTAGAGATGTGTGTCCTAAATCAAAACAACTTCCAGATAATTTTTTTTTCAAATGTATCTTGAAATATTGGTATTGTATAATTAGCATAAAGTAAACAATGTAGAAAGTGTGAGTAAAGAAAATAGTTAATCTTAAGCATAATTGACATGTTATTTTTTATATATATATATATATATATATATATATGTTTTTTAAAGAGTGTGCAAATATGTAGAAATCAGATAATCTATTTTGTTTCATTCTGTTTAATTTTTATTGATTTGCTTTTAGGGGAGATATAGTTACATTTAGTTAATATTAGTTAACTGAAATGCTATTGAATTATTGGGAAAAAGAATTATTGGGAAAAAGATTATGTGCTAGTTGTTTCATTAAAAGTTTATTATTTTGAGATTTTTTTTTTTTAAATCATCCTCTTCTTGATGTAGTAATAGATCTTAGAACAACATATCTAGAAGTGCCAGATCTCATTTTTATGTTAAATAATATCAGGAAAATGTAAAAATTAATTAAAAAACCCAGAAATTTAGTCTACGTTACTCTTAGTTTGTCCATACTATTTGTAGCAAACTTTCATTTACATTCACTTAAAATTTGTTACTAAATATCTACTTCCTATAAACTTTTATAGGCAGGTGTTTCAAAGCTGAATGAAGCTAAAGCCCTGGTAGATGAACTGAACAGGAAAGCTGGGGAGCAGAGCATTTTACTCAAAACGAAGCAGGATGAAGCTGATGCTGCTCTTCAAGAAATTACAGTATCTATGCAGGTGGTGTTTACAATCACATCAAAAGTGGGGAAAAAAAAGAAAAAAGCGATGTTTTTCTATCTTTGATCTCTGTAACTGCCATGTTTTGTATTCTTTTCAACTGTTAAAAACCTGATGCATTTACGAGAATTTGCCTACAAAAAGGCAGGATCCCAGAAGCTTGAATAAAGTTGCAACAGGACAGAGGATTATATAATTTAAATCAGGTTAGAACTGGTTGAGTAGGAAGAGATCAGTGCAAGTTTTGTACCTGAGTAGTGTTCACTGTTGTAGTTTAGTCTGTCTGAAAGTTCTCCTAGAACTTTGTGAATCCAAACTGATTGGTTTTATGTTTATCCCAGACAGGAATTTCAACCAAATACTTACAAGTAGCACTATTTTAAGTAACAAATACCAGGAATTAAATTTGTGGATTATTAGAAAGTATGTATTTCATGAGGTCTGGTTCTCAGAAGTTAACCTCAGAGAAAGTTAAAAAATACCTATATATTCATCGCTCTGAATTTTTATTCTTCAGCTCAGAGGCAGACTTTTGTTTCAAAATTCTATAATTTTCTTTAGCAGTATTTTCTCAGTCAAGTGAAATAATTGTGTAGACGATAGGTCTCTACATTGATACTTCCTGGAATTATAAAAGTAGGATAAGCTGTAATGAGTCTGCTGTCACTGCACTGGGTTTTTTTTGTTACTGGTTTAATCTGGACAGTCTGAAGCTGGATGTTAAAGACGTTCTCTGTATGCAATAAAGTAAATGCCTGGTCTTTCAAACCATTTGTTTCACAGGGCTGTAAAGGTGCATTACTTCCCATCTCTGTAAGTCTGTTCCTGTTGGCAGTTTTTAGTACTTTTAGGCTCTATGTGCCTGTTGTACATGAATTTGAATAATGATGATTGGCTTGGTGTATTGATGATTTCAGTTTTAAATCTGCATCTGCTTTTGTCCAGTAGCTACAGGTATGTGGGTAGCACATGCTACACTGGAGGACAAAATCAAAGAACAGGCCAAAAGCAATGAAACATGATGGCCCCACTGACATCAGAAAAATTACAGTGGAAGTCTGATTATTTAGATTAGCATAAAGTATAAGTGCCCTCTAACATTTTAATGTCACTTCAAATGATCTAGCTTATATAACAGAGAGAGCTCTAGTACATACAGACTCTTTTAATCTCCTTTCAGAGAAAGACTTTTGACCTACAACTGAATTTTAAGGTTTTCTTACTCAGAGCGATCATTCAGTATGTGTTCATTTGCATGAAATGTCTAATCTAGTTTTATGTAGCTAATGTTTTATGGATTTGAATGTAATCTTCTGTAACATGCTGGTCTGTAGCTTGGGTTAAGTGCTCAGAGGATTATTATTATTTTAAGATTTTCTCTGCTTTTATGCATGTGTTACCTGCTGCTACGACTTCAACTCAGCTTGACAATTGCTGGTGATGACAATATGTTATATACTGGAAAAACATAAACTCTGGGCTTCGTTGTCTTGTATCTTTTAGGTGATCGAAGCCTAGAATATTACTATTTTATTTTATGCATTTTATACATTTATCCTCAATGGATAAAAGACATGTAAGGTCCCTTGTATTGTAGTTTTATATACTAGATATTAATTGTTGTACTGAAGTGTTTAGGATTCCTGGAGATGGCTAATAGCTACTTTCTGCTGGTAGACACTGGTAGGCACAGTACAAATCCAGGAAAAAAAAAAGTAAACCCAAACAACTTAAAATATACTTGTAGGACACAAGACAATTATCCTTACAGAAAGATTGGTACAAAATTACAAATAAAGAAACCATTCTATGATTAGTAATTCTGGGCTAATAAGCTATAGTTCCAGTACAACTGCTGCTTTTATGAACATGATAGAAAAAGAGTGTTTTAATGGTATTGTGAAAGAAATTGGAATAGAAATGGGAGCAGGATGAAGACGATGACAGGAAAATAGTACTTTCACATGTAGAAAGAATGTTACAGAGGCTGTCAGTCTTACGCTTCTAGAGGAAGGCTGATATCTTGATAAGGAATGGAAGATCAGAAGCCGGGGAAAAAAGTCAAAATGATCCTCAAAGATAGAGGTACAGATCTGATCTGTGGTAAAGAAAGGGAAAGACACACAGTAAAAGCAAATTATGCTTATTCTATATAGTTTATTTACCTAGCCAGCCTGCCTAATATCAAATAGACTCAGCTGTTTTATTGTAATTGGTATTGTGCGAATTATTATAATGAAGACTAAAGAAATAAGAGACCTAAAGGAATAAAATCTGTGTAAATTTGCAGATGAAAGGTATTCTTTTTTTTTTTACAGAGTGCTAGTGAGCAAAAAGCAGAAATGGAAAAGATAAAACACCGAATAGCAGAAGAGGCTGCAGAAATAGAACAAAGAAAAAGAAAAATTGAAGATGAACTGAAAGAGGTTCAGGTAAGAGCTGATAAGGGAAAGTAATATTTTGCAGTCTGATTTTATCTGACTTATGTCCTGCTGCACAAAATGGTTTTTCAGAATTTATCCCTACAATTATTAAATTTTACTCTAAATTATTTTGATATTAAAACTTTTATGCATTAGAAAACAGTATTCCATGTGGCAAATAGAGATTGTCATTTTGGCATTTGTGTCCTATTAGATAGTAATTCCAGAAAGAGTTTTCCAGCCAAATTTTGCCTCCACCTGCTATTTCTATGATGCCATGCTCTACAGCTGAGTTCTGCTGATTTTATGGAATATTTTTCAATTACTCATATCTTATACAGACCAACTACATTACTTTGCCTTTGTCAAGCTGGTAATATGGGGCTTGATACTCTCAGCTGAATGGAAATAATTTAGTGAGAGGTAGTTTACAATTATTACTAAATCCTGAAAAGTATATATCCTAATGACACTATGGCAAACTGCTTTCTCAAGAGAGTTTACAGCTGTTTTTTTGGGAAGTATGTGTGTTCAGTCATTGCTTTTAGTCTGTGTTTTTCATACCATCCATTTAAAATTTATACTAAAGAATAAGAGAACAGTACAAGAACTTAATTTTTTTCCTTTTGAATATCATAGGTATCAAGGAATTATTTCCTTGTATTGAAAGTGACATAGAACTACAGGATTAGACCCATTCTGTGGTCTTTGGTAAATATGAAGGATGTGCCAGGTGTGCACAGTCTTTAATGATAATCTGTAACTTTCTTTTGTTTCCTGACCATTTTGTTGCTTTGTTGATAAGGGTGAAGCATTTGTTTAGCTACTGGAAATGGAAAGCTTTTGTGGCCTGTACTTCTGAGGATGTTTACAAAGAGATCCTCAGGCCTATAAATAGTAATTTGCATCATTATTAAAAGATACCTGTATCACAATGTCAGGATTATATTATGCTGTTTTATATGGAAGTCCGTGGCAGTTTTTAGTAACTTGTAAACATGAATCTGCATCAATGGTAATTTCTTAGATAATAAAGTATTTAAAAAGAACAAGAAATTGTATGAAAACTAGAATGGGAAATGTTCAGTTTCTCATATCCTCATCTCTCTTTTTAATGTGTTTTCATGTTTTAAGCCACTGGTTAATGAAGCTAAATTAGCCGTTGGAAATATAAAGCCAGAGGCTTTGTTAGAAATCCGATCGCTACGGATGCCCCCTGACATAATCAGAGACATTCTAGAGGGAGTTCTGCGGCTGATGGGGATTTTTGATACATCATGGGTGAGCATGAAGAGGTGAGAATTTTATTTAACCTTTAAAATTAAACATTAATTTACAATATGAACTACTTTTGATTGTATTCGGGAATCTTGTATGCTCAGAATTCCTTGGTTTCATATAGAAATAACCTTTTTAACATTTGTTTCTTCTTTACTTAGTTATTTAAATCTTTTTACAGTTTCTTGGCCAAAAGAAGTGTAAGGGAGGACATAGGATCATTTGATGCCCGTAATATTCCGAAAGAAATACGAGAGAGTGTTGAAGAACTTCTTTCTAAAAACAGAGCATCTTTTGATCCAAAGGTAATTCCTGATTGCATTACGTAAAATGAAACTAAGGCCAAAAAAAGATCAAAAGAAAAGACATGATTGCCTGGTTTGCCAACATAATTTTTAGGATGAACTTAAGTTAGAGAAAAAGTGATGAATTCTGCTTACAGAATTTGTCAGTATAAAGAGATAAAGGTTTAGCAGAGATTAGTCTGTTGCATGCTGCCTCCAACAGTGAGAATTTGGTTGGTGAGTGAGAAGGGGTAGGGTGAGAAGTCATTATGGAGTCAAGTACTCAAAGATTTTTCTACTGCTATGCATTAAAACTCAGGTCAAGGAATTGTAACTGGGTCCTCTGGCCTCCTTGTAACTGTAAGAGTCTAATAAATCATTCATTAATTTAAAACTTGTCAATTTCAGTTTAGCTTCATAGTTGTAAAGATACCCATTGTGGTTTTCTACTTGGATTGATGGCCTGCAATATCATCTTAGTAACAATTTAAAAGATTAGTTCAGTAGAAGACTTGGCTTATTAGCATATTCAAGTTGGTAACTAGAAAATCTGTTGCAGTTACTTATCCTGTATTTATCTCTTCTACATTATACTTCAAGGACTTTCTTGTAACAACTTTTCTTGTACTGAATTTTTCAGAATGCTAAACGAGCCAGTGCTGCAGCTGCTCCATTAGCAGCTTGGGTGAATGCCAACATCCAGTATTCCCATGTCCTAGAACGAATTCAGCCTTTGGAAAAAGAAAAGGCTGGCTTGGAAGCGTAAGTTAGACTCTATTACAAAATAAGTGTTTTTAATTCCAGTAGTGGTGGGTGAAACGAAAGCCGCCAAGGAGGAGTCTGAGTATGAGGAAAGGCTTCTTTACTTGAGGGTGACAGAGCACTGGAACAAGCTGCCAGAGAGGTTGTGGAGTCTCCTCCTCTGATGATATTAAAATCATGCCTAGACACAATCCTGCTTTAGCAGGGGAGTTGGACTAGATGATCTCCAGAGGCACTTTCCAATCCTAACCATTCTGTGATTCTGTGTGAATTGAAGTTTATTAAAAACAAAAGATAAAAGATAACCTCATCCAGAGGTAATAAAACGTACATACTGAGACAGAAAAAGTAAGTGTGCAATAGTTTCTTTTTCCTGGAAGCTATGCCTTGGATATTTTGTACAATCATGAGTTACCTGTCTCATCTGAATGCTGTCAGGGAAAAATGAGCATCACAGGTATGCTTAAAATGTATTCTCTCAGTGAAACTCACGCTATTTTATGAGATATACAGTTCTTCTTTTTTCAGTCATGTACCAAGCATTATCAGTTTCTCCTTAGGAGCAGAAAGATAAGACATTGTCCTCTGACCATCCATAACCTAAGGAATCCGTACTGATTGTTTTTCCAGGTCTTAAAATTCTGTTTTGGAAGAATTTGTTCTGACCTTTAAAAATGGAGTGTTTGATTTGCATTTTTAAAACTCTGTGATGAGAAGTACTCAAAGCTTTTACATGTGAAAACATATATTTTAATATAAAACACGATGAAGAACATCTCTGAACTATCTCTATGTAAATTACTTTCCTGTTATATTTACTCTTTTTTTCTTCCCTTTTGGTCCATAGTCTTAAAATAAATGTTACATTTTTATAGTAATCTCAAGAAAACTGAAGACAGAAAACAGAAGTTGGAGAATCTTCTGAACTCTGTGGGTCAAAAAGTATTGGAACTGAAAGACAAGTAAGCTGGGTTTGTTTATTTCAAGATATAAATAAAAAACGTTGATGACTTTGCAGTATGAGTAATAAATTTTATCTCAGGAAATGTAACTTCCTATACTGCAAGATATTTACGTCAGAATTAGTGATGCTTAGGCTATCTGTACTCTCAGTGGAGATAAATGCTATTAGGTTACAGTTCATCTCCTTGATCAGATGAAATAAATGCTCCTTAAAAGTACTTGCTTCTCACTATTGACTGTGTTGGTAGCCGTTATTGTAACCGTTGTAGTTGTCAAAGGTAAACAGTATGTTTCTCACCTTCTGAATCACAGAGGACTTCAATGACTCCTTAGGACTTTGGGAACATTCCTGTACAAAACTTCTACTGATCACAGCTTAAAGAGAGGCAGTTCTATTTCTTTTAGGGTGGCCTATTTTTCTGACACTTAGCTAGTTAGCTATCTACTTTTTTCTTAGCCTCTCATCAAGTACATGATTCATAGTGGCATAAAAATAGATCTGGTAAACGTTTATACTTTCTCCAAATTCTCTGTAATCCAAGTGTTTTAGTTTGATGTTTTTATTATATACTTAGTATAGGAAATACTTTGCAACCTGACAAATGTACATATTACTAAAAGTCATGTCTTACAGTCTGCAAAAAAAAAAAAAAAAGGATAATTCTTGAATTCTTGGAAATCAACTATACAGTGATTTCTTAGATTAATTAAATACTATATATTACAGTTAAATATATTACTTTTTATACTATGCATTTTTTATTTATAAAGTAATATATAAATATATTACTTTGAATAGGTGGATTAAATGTATTGATTATTTTAAATATTAATCAAACTAATTAGATATTGAACATTATGAAATAATACCTAAACCAGGCCTGGTTTTTAGGGCATGGTATTACTTCATATTAGTTTACGAAACAGACTACTGTGGATTGAACTGGAGTCATTCATGTGAATTAATGAATGTGAAATTACATGTGAATCATGTAATATTCTTTTTTAAACATTTAATAGATAAAATTTACCAAATAATTACAAATGTATAGTATGGCTTTGAGACTGCAGCTGTCCTGACTAGGTGCAGAACAAAACTTTACACAGTCACTAAAATTGTCAGGCTGTCTAAGTAGAAGAAGGGATGATTTTCAGACACTATAGTCTGTATTTGAAATCTGTTTTTAAATCTCACCTGTGCATCTATCTAAATTTTGTTAGCTAAAAGTCTAAGCCCATCTGCCAATTAGAAGCAGAAGGTATAAAGAAAGGAACTGCTGAAGTTGTGTTCTTCTTTAACAATAGGCGAGGCATTCATTACAAATTCAGTCATTAAACTTCTTTGAAAATAACTGTTCATAAGTTTAGTAGTTCATGATAGCAATTACAAAGAGTATTTGTTTTACAGGTTCCAGAATAGGACAACAGAAGCAGCAAAACTTGAAGCAGAATTAAGTAAAGCTCAGAAAACATTGAAAGCTGCAGAGGTACTGATAAATCAACTCGATAGGGAGCACAAAAGATGGAGCACTCAGGTTAGTGAAAATTTTCATAAGTAAATCTTATAGCTGATAATTTGAAAATACAATTTTTGCACTGTTTGGAGAATGTGAGTTACTGCCATTCTGCATGTCTCCCAGTGCGCATTTATTTGATTTCTCATTAGAAAATAAAGCTTTCCTTCTCTGAAACTTGTTTTTACTTCACCATGCTTATCACCTTGCTACCAAACGTGCAAAAATCCCCCAGTATTTAATACAAAACATACAAAATTCTGTGCTGGTTTTCAATCACAAGAATGTAATTGTTATGATGCCTGAACATGTCAGCAGTTGGACTCGCTAACCTGAGATACATTTTAAGACTGTAATTGTTTAAAATCTGTCCCTTTTGGCTGTGTCTCCTTTATGGCATCAGTGTTGGAAATGTGCATATAAGTCTACCCAAAATGCTAGGTTTCTTTTGAAGTCTTCACTTAAACGCTTGGAACTTTTCTGCTGCTGAAGTAGGGAAGGTAAGCATATATTGTTTGCTCAGATGATATATTTGAGAGAAACTGTCAAGTCTTTGGAGACACAGGCCCTTCTACAGTCTGAAACAAAAAGGTAAATCTCAAGATATATATAAGCTGAAAATAGCTGTCACCTCCAGAAAACCTTAAGTACCTTCCACGGGTGTCTTAAAGCAGAAGAAATCTTCATGCAGAGATACGTGGTCCTGTCTCTCCACTGATGCAGGAAAAAGCCTAAAAAATTAGACTAAATGCCTGCATTTTGAAGAAACAAAGTATAAAGGTTAGATGAGTCCTTCTTGTAGGTTGACCATCATACTGGAAAAAAATGGAAGATTTTCCTCTGAAAGTCGCTTTACAGCTAATCCATCTGCTATAGTAAGGATTGTATATATTTGAACCCCAGCGTTTAAATGCTTCTAGAAGTGATTCCTCACTGTTTTTCATCCTGATACATTAGAAAATTTAGGCTATCTATTAATGGTATGCTGTAGACTAAACTGACAGATAGATTAATCAGGAACTCATCCCGTAATGAAGACAGTAAAAAGGCAGTATTTGTCTCCCTTTAAAGTAAGGAGGAAGCAATAAAAAGTTGCCTTTATTTTGTGTATCAGCATTTTTTTTTAATGTCAGTTTGATTAAAGTAAAGAAAACGTGACAGTACTTTGAAACTAATTATGGGAGTCACATATGATGTTGATACACTGTATTTTTCTCCAAAATACTGGAACATTTCAAAACAGAGTTGATTTAGTGCAGATAAATTATTTGAAGATATATGATGAATGTATTTCATCATGTAAGTGTGCAGTGAATAACAGTAAGTATAATAGTTGCATATAGTATTTATTGTCTGTATACATATTATAAGTTATACTTACAGCCTGACTGTGACTAGGATCACATATTTCTTATTTTTCTTACTATAATACGATTTATCCATTTGCTTGTATATTGAACTGTTCATCATATTCATGGATTTTTAGCAGCTACATTCTCGGAAATATCTGTCCATGCCCTAGCACAGAGCTAAAAGGAATTTTTCACATACATCCATGTGTGTCTTAGCTAGGTATAGATACCTGAAATGCAAGAAGAGGAACTGTCTCAACTGTATTACCAATGGCAGGCAAACTTAATTCTGACATTTTAGTAAGTGATGAGACATATTAATACAGTTTTTGTTTGCAGAACACCTATACATTCTCTACTTCTTTTTTTGAAGGTGTCAGAGATAACAGATGACCTGGCTACGTTGCCTAAAAGAGCTCAGTTAGCAGCTGCATTTATTACGTATCTTTCTGCTGCTCCTGAGGATCAGAGGAAAAACAGCTTGGATGAATGGACCAAATCAGCAGGCCTTGAAAGTAATTTCATATGTGTGTTTGTCAGTGTCTGCGTGCAAGTAATTAAGCTTGATCGAGGAAGTGAGAAATGCCAGTGAGTTCTAGGGAACAAGCTTAGTTGTCTTTGTGCTCCCAAATGAGAAGAGATGTTTCCTTACTCAATCAATATTTCTACATACTAACAGACTATTTCTTAGAATCATTCTCTGAAATTATTAAGATTATAAATATTTATAAATAATTGTATCTTTATAGTCCTTGCTTAAAAAGAAAAGTTTACAAAAATGAATGTGTTCACGTTAACTGTTGAAAATTTGCCAGTACATTCTGAATGCTTCTGCTTTTTCAGTAATCATTTTTATCTATATGTTAGCAAAACTATTAAATATTTCTGTGACATCAGCTACTTAATAATAATAAGTTCAATAAAAGCAATAAAATAAGAGATTAAAAGGAAATCTACAGACTTGTACTCTGTTAGACAGAGTCTCTGTTCTGTGTAGACTGGTAAATGCTTTAAAATTATGCAGACTGTAAATGATGACAGAAACACTTTCTTTTGTCAGAGTTTGATTTACGGCGGTTCCTGTGTACAGAAAGTGAGGAATTAGTTTGGAAAAGTGAAGGTTTGCCTTCAGATGACCTTTCAATAGAAAATGCTCTTGTCATCTTGCAGGTAAATTTGCTTTTTTGTCTTGTCTTGGAAGTATTTAAACTTTTACAAATTTCAGTAACATGGCAACTTGAACTATTTCACTTATGTTATTTATTGGCATCACACAGCACACACACACATAGAAATAAACGCTTATGTAACAATGGATATTTTGTAGCAAAAGGAAGAAGAAACTCTGTTAAAGAAATTACGTGTTTTCATTTTTGCTTTTACTGTTTTGTTACATATCAGTCTATTCAGGCTTAAAGTGTAAATAGTCATTAACATCAATACAATCAGTGGAAGATTATGTCCTATATGTGTTCACTTTGACATATAATTTTTATTACATTTTTTTCAGAAAAGATAACCATTAGATACCAAAAGATAACCAGCAGATACCATTCAAGACATATATATATATATCTATATATATATATCTAATAATACTTGAGAATAGGAAAAGATTGTTTTATCATATAGTTATAAATAGATATATATAATACATGATAAATAATTACGTATGTAATATTCTAGTCATTTGTTAGATCTGCTAACAAGTAAATATTTAATGGCATGAGGAGAATCTGCATTTACTACAGGTCATTTGCTTAGATGATTTATAATTCAAATTAGTTACTGATTTTTGTCCGATTTGAATTTATCTTGCTTTATCATCCTTTTAGTAGATATATATATTCTTTTCTCATTTTGATTAAAAAGGTTTTCAATAAATACTGTCTTGTACAGTTAAAGCTACTTATATGCTATAATAAAACCTTATTTTCTTCTTTTTCATTAGTTGAATAGATTGGGCTCTTAAAAATCTCGCAGTGTGTAAAGAGCTTTTTGAAGCACTCCCTCAGCTCAAATAATTTTCTTTGTATATAGTTTTTTTCAGCATCCTTATGAAGCTGAAATTGGACATGGTGTTTTACCAATGTGATCTACAGTACAGTTCTCAGCCTTATTTGCTCATTATCTTTGATGCTTGAACACTGATCATAGTTACTCAGTTTGGAATATTGGAACTTAATCTAAAAAAAGCCCCAAACTTGGAAATGTTTTTCTATCAGACTGAACCAGAGAACTATTGAAAATGTGTGTTTAAACCTTCAGCAAGTTTGCTGACACAAAACTGGAAGACATGGCTGACACACCAGGATGATCTGAGGGCTGGAGCATGTCTGCTGTGAGGAAAGGCTGAGAGAGCTGGAGCTGTGCAGCCTGGAGAAGAGAAGGCTCTGGGGACGCCTCACTACAGCCTTTCAGTACTTAAAGAGGGCTTACAAAAAGAGGGAGAACAAGTCTTTACGTGGGCAGATAATAAGAAGAGAAGGGAGAATGGTTATAAACTAAACGAGGAAAGATTTAGATTAGATGTTAGGAAAAAATTCTTTACTTAGAGTGTAGTGAGGCACTGGCACAGGTTGTCCAGAGAAGCTGTGGATGCCCCATCCCTGGAAGTGCTCAAGGTCAGGTTGGATGGGACCATGGGCAACCTGATCTAGTGAGCAGCATCCCCGCCTGTGGCAGGGGTGTTGGAACTAGATGATGTTTAAGGGACTTTCCAACCCAAGCCATTCTATGACTGAGTCTCTGATAGAGAGGAGGGTAAAGTTGAGGCCCGGAGGGTCCTTGAAAGACTGGACAAATGGGCTGACAGGAACCTCATGCAGTTCAGGAAGGGGAATTACACAGTGCTGCACCTGGATAGGAACACCGCCATGTACCAACGAGTGCTGAGGACCAACCAGTTGCAAAGCGGATTTGCAGAAAAGGACCTGGTGGTCCTGGTGGACACCTGGTTGTTCATGAGCCAGTAATGGGCCCTTGCCAAGGAGAAGGCCAATGGTGTCCTGGGCAGCTTTAGGCAAAGTACTGGCAGTAGGTCTAGTGATGTGATCCCTCCCCTTCACTCAGCACTGGGGAGGCCACACCTGGAATCCTGTGTCCAGTTGTGTGATCCTCAGCATAAGAGAGACATGGATGTACTGGACAGAGTTGAGTGTAGCTTTATGCCCGCAAAATACTTGTATTTATGATTCTTTCTAAAATGCATTGAGGCCAAATCCAGAAGTATTGTACCTTTGCCCACCAGAGGAAGTGAAAGGAAAACTAATAACTCTTCAAAGTTTAAAAGCAGTTGTGAATAACAAAATCTGTAGATTATACTCATTGAATAGACTCCTGTTTTTAAGAGAAGGTGAAGAACCGCCTAACTTCGGCAGGACAAACATCTGAGAATTTTGGATTTGTGTGCTCTCCTTTTTTTTTAAAGAAGAGATAAAATGAAAGACATAAATTTCCTAGTCTGTTATTGTTTCTCTAAACAGTTTGTCAATTAAAAAAGATTTTGAGATATATATCCCATTAATTTGGGGAAATGAAAAAAGGGATTCCAATTTTATTCTTAAAATAGATTTTCGTAAATATGTTTGTATTTTTTTTTCTCTAGAGTAAAGTTTGCCCATTTTTGATAGACCCTTCTTTCCGGGCTACTGAATGGTTGAAGACACATTTGAAGGAATCACGTTTGGAAGTTATTAACCAACAGGTGCAGTATTTACTCTTGGTCTTTTCTGTTTGAGCTTTCTCTATTTGAGATTTTACAGAGTAGTTTTTAAAGGTGTATGATAGCAATCACCAAAAATAAGTTTATATTCTGTGAAGCATACAATTCCTCCCAGGCTCAACATCTGGTATTATTTCTACAAGTTTGCCTCTTTGTGCTGCTATGTCTGAGAACGTCATATTCCCGGGTGAGAGGAAGATAGTGAAAGATGTTCAAATAGAGAGGTCTTTTGTATACTTGGTTGCAGTTCACTGGATTTCAGGAGCATATATACACTTAATTCCCTATGATTGTTCTGTTGTATTATCTACATTGGAAAGAATAAGTTTGATTTCAGTTCGAGATTAAGGTACCTGAAATTCATTGTGTACCTATAACTGTTTACCTGAGTAGCAAGACGTGGCTCAGTTGCACACACATAGGCAGGCATCTGGTGCTATTCACAAGTCCCTTTTTGAATCCCACCTGGCCTCAAAATATTGCTTCAACAGTATGTAGGTCTTCCACAGATCCCTGCTGTCTCTGTGTAAGCCTTGTAGATACTCTCTGATGGTAGTAGATAACATATCTTTGGGTAATTGATTGTTTCTCCTGCTAGCTGATTGGCCTGATTACCTTTTAGCCTCTGTTGTCTATATTGTCCAGGATCTCTGTTGACTAATGGGATCTTAAGCACCACAAGCATGTTTAAACACTTGTTTGCAACAAAAGACTGCATGTAGATCTCTTAATAATGTGAATCCTGTGCTTGGTTCAGTTTTGATACACAGGTACATTAAAATTTAAAATATGAGACCTGTCCAGGACTTTCAGGTGCATATGGCAGACATGACGGTGAACCTTCTCACTTCTGATGCAGCACTTGAAGATCTAGGCATGTTAAATAGGTTTTCTCTGTCAGTAGCTCAGTAGATCAAGTTTGTTTAAACTAAACATTTGTGGCTAAACCCTGAAATATCATATGCCTCTAATAGGATTTTTCATCTATACTACTGATTTTTAGATTTGCACTATTTGGTGTAATGCCTTCCTACTCATTCTGAAGTGTTTACGGTTTTCAAAAAAGCATGAATCAAAGGAGTGTATTTTTATTTATCCAGGACACCAACTTCCTAACTGCTCTTGAGCTGGCAGTGAGATTTGGGAAAACTCTTATTATACAGGAAATGGATGGAGTGGAGCCTGTACTTTACCCATTGCTAAGGAAAGATCTTATTGCACAAGGTAAATCACCAAGATCTTTGCAAATGCCTGCTCAAAACTTCTGTAGTTTAGCTCTATTTATATAAAACTTGATTTTTCTGAAAATATAAATATTGTGCAGTTTTTTTCTTCTGCAGTATTAACATGCTGCTAACACTTCAGTGCATGAAGTATGTTGGAGATACGTTCTTATTTAGTAAGTGGAAAAATATTTAAAAAATATTTAAATTTTTTTAAAATTGAAATTAACAATTTTTTTAATTGACTTTTAAAAATATAAATTTTAAGTAAATTTCTAGTCATGATTTCAAACACATAGTTTTAATTGGAAACTTAGGCCTTAAATAAACCAGAAGTTATGCAACTGTTTGTGCAATTAGAAATCAAAGGTTTAGAATGTTGGTGTTCCTGCTTCTCTTGCATTTCTCTGAAGCTAAAGAAGACGCACAGGTCTGTTCCTGATGTGCCTTTGAAAGGGAGAGGGTCATAGAGATCAGAAAAGTGGTGGAATTTGGTGAACGGAGTCCCTTAACCAATGCAAGAAATGAGAATAAAAACAACCTTTAGGTTTTGCAATATAATATCTCTGTTTTGGACAGATAATGTGTTCCATCTAACTGTCTGTATAACTGCTTTGGACTTAGTTGCTTTAAAAGAATTTCTTTTAATATGAAAAATTGTGATGAAAGTTTAGCAAAAATAAATAGTATCTGTGCAAGTATCTCAGCATGAACTTTGATGAATTATGTTACATATTTTGAAATTATATCAAGAGAACTGGGTGAATTAAAAATACAGCAATGTGTGTTTTAAATGCTTTCTAAATTACAGTAATTAAAATAGATTTGCATTATCTGTTGTAATTGTATTTCTGCCTCAAGTGGTAATTCCTCAGCATGTACCACAGCCTGTGCATGTAATTTACTGCATGAACTTTGGGTACTGAAAATAGCTTAAGACTCTTTTTTTGCTGTCGTTTCATCTACTATTGAGATCTAATAATGTGCGAGGTAGCAGTAATTCTTTAAATGTAAGTACATGCTAAAAATTGAAATACCATAGGATTCTTATATACATTTATCACCAATATAAGAGAGATTTGTTTAGGGAAAAGAAAGTGTAATTTTAAATCAGTCTTCCATTACAGACGTACTTGCTTGTTTATTCTCATTGAAAGAACACCACCAAAGTAGTGATTTCAGGGATCTGTGGGGGTTAGGTAGAACACTGTAACAATTTTTTTTGGTCCCTCCAGCTTCTGCCGGATTTTGGAAAGCTGCTGAGAAACAGTATGAGAGATGACTATGTCTGCAGAACTGTTGAGAAAGCAGATTAAATTCAAATATACTAGTTTGTTCAGGAAAATTGCTCATAGCACTCAGACATCTTCTTTAGCTTGTTAATGAGCTGTGTTAATGCCAGGTCTGTGCAAGTCCAAACTAAAGAGCTGTTATTGGAAAAGGGAGAATGGGTCACTGTTTGAATCTTTTCCATCACTTTACAAGCAAGCATGCGCTCCTTCTTTTTGTCAAAATGTGGGTGTGGGGGCCTGTCTGCAGTATTTTGCTTGTGATGACTGTACATCTCTTCATTACTTGGAATGAAATGTTAAGAAAAATGTGAATGTATATACTGCAGTAAATTTGTCGTTGCGCAGCTTCCGTTTTCTGTTTGACATTTTTACAACATAGTCCTAAAATTTATTCTGATCTTTGGCATAGAAGCAAAATTGGTATGCGATTTTCATCTCTACCAGTGTTTTAGCAAGAGATTTATATTTCTGATCTGCACTCAGTGCCAAAAATAGAGAAGCACCTAAGTATGCCATCTTGGAAAGTTTTCTGTAATGGAAATTTTAACTTTTCGTCTTATAATTGTGTTCTTATTTCTTTTTCAGTATCAGGAGGCAAAATCTTACTCTAATCATGTGATTGAGTCTATTGTTTTCTAACCCTGCTAGAATGGAAACCTATTGTGGAGGAGGGGTGGGGTGGGTCATACATGTAGTTTTACTCTGTAACAGGCATATTGAGAAATATTAGGAGTAAAAACAGGCTGAAACTGTGACATAAGTTATTTAATAAATCACTTGTTTCTTTCACAATATGATTAAATTAAATGTATTTATTATAATAAAGATTTATGGGATATTTCTTGATGGAATATTTTTCTTTCCTTCTGCTGTCTAGATATTCCATCATTTTTAGTTTCATTGACTTGCTCTATTAACAGTTATTATAGAAAATAGTATCTTAATAGAATTATGATTATACAGCAACATCAACCTTCTACAAATAAATATAACAGATCCAGAGATGAAATCTAATGGGTTTGAATGACATTTCAGGAACTATTGAACCATCTTAGTTAGCCAGTATATAATTATGGCTGGTATAGAATGGTAGACCAATGTTTAAAGGTAAAGGAATATGTTTAAATTATGACAAGATTCTTACACGTAAGGGGGATTCTCGAGGTCATCTTCTGTGGTGTTTTGTCTCCTATTCATAGTCTGAAGATTTCAAAAAGTTGTTAGTATTACTTTTACTTGAAGTTCATTTTTTGTTTTTTATGCTTTGTGTTCTGGGTAAAGATAATTAAACTACTCAGGTGTATTAAATATTCTTACTATGTAATTTCCTATGTTAGTGCTATGTTATTACTTTTCTGTCTCAGTGCAGTTTAGGATGTGTTCCTTAAATTTTTTGAATTTGTATTTTTTTCCAATCAATTCATAAATGCATATTGTAAAATATATTTAGATCTATTGGTCATAAAGTATTACACAACTACCATTGTTTTCAGATAATTTTAGAATGTTCCAATCGGAGTGAGTATAGCATCTATTTATGATTTACAGGACCCCGTTACGCTGTACAAATAGGTGAAAAAATGATAGATTATAATGAAGAGTTCCGTCTTTTTCTGTCAACAAGGAACCCAAATCCCTTCATTCCACCTGATGCTTCTTCTATTGTTACAGAAGTAAACTTTACTACAACAGCAAGTGGCTTAAGAGGACAGGTAGGCATTTAGAATAAAACCAGTGTATGTATCGTGAACATGCATAGCTACGTGCAGCATCTGCAATAAGCCCTATGGTGCAGTTTGGCTTAATGGTTATGGAGGTATTTTCTCGCTCACAAATATAAATAGCAAAATTTTTATGCACTGTGGAATCAAGGAACGAGTTCAGTAGAGAAAATGAAAATGTTCTTACTGACTTCAGTTGCAACAAATTAATTGCTAAGCCTTTACTCTCTCTTCAAGATGCATTTATGGTACCATGGCAACATTTGTGTTATAGCTCTCTAGTGTCCTACTTAGAGAGTTATGCTGGTACCATCAAGATGCTTTGTGTACAGAAAAAATGTAGTGAAACCAAAATACTGTGTATTTTATTTCCTTTAAAATGCTAGTAGCTTTTGAGGTTTTCTCTATAAAGTCTAGGAATCAAAACGTAACATACAAACAGAGGAAAGAAAAAAAAGAGAGATAAATTAAGGGAAGAAAATCTCATCTTTATTTGGTATGAAACAAGCTTTTCTACACTAACAAGAAGCTTAGAATGGGATGTAGATAAGATGTTGATAAGTAAGGTATTACTCAAAATGTGAAGCATAGATAACCATATGGATTTCCTCCTTCCACTGAAGATAGGGAATTGGCATCTTACAATGTATCCATGAAAACTGACACCTTCTCTAAGTGGAAATGCAGAAAAAAACCCAAACTTTGTTTTTGTTTTCTCTCTTTGTTTTTAGCTTTTGGCTTTAACAATTCAGCATGAAAAGCCTGATTTGGAAGAGCAGAAGACAAAGCTGTTACAGCAGGAAGAAGATAAGAAGATACAGTTAGCTAAGCTTGAGGATTCTCTTTTGGAGGTAAAACAAATTTACCTCTTTAATATCTGTTAGACCAATAAGGTGATAATCACACTCATGTGTTTGAAGATGCTGGAAGTGTTGGACTAATGAGCCCTCAGGATTTTTGATTAGAAAAAATAAAGGCATAAATAATGCCTGGACCTGTTGGAAGAGTAGAGTAGATAAAAAAGTACATCTGTTATGAAACTGTAGTATTTCAATACATTAAGCATTTTCACAGTTAAATTTATAAGTTTGGTAAGCTAGATTTAGGCTGATTTAGATTGATTAGAAATTTTAACACACCAAGAAGAGAAAACTTTATTAAAAATTATATTTCATTTTGAAATTATGAGTTTTAAAAAAAGCCACATATTTAAGCTTGTGAATCATGTCAAATGATTCTTTCTCAAGTTGAGAAATGACCCTGTGTTGTGAAAAAAATAAAAAACTCCCACTACAAAATGGAAAGATTTTTGAGAGAGGCATTTAAAATTTTAAACCTCCACAATTGTTTCTTATTAGCAATGAGCTGTAATATTCTTTACAGTTAACATTCCCTGTCTTGCATTTAAAATTAATATTCTCAATTTTCAGTTAATCTTTTTATTTTATTGAAAGTACTTATGCTCAGAAAGAGCTGTTCACCTCTATAAAAAAAGATAGCTTCCAAGGAAGGACTGTTTTATTTTTCATTTGTGTCTTGCCATGGATTTCACTTAATTTGTACTTCATGCTTGTAGGAATGGGTCCTCAAATCCTCTATCTTTCTGAAGGGTCAGAGATGCAGGGAGCTGGACCTGATGCCTTAAAACCCTCAGTCTGTAGCTAAGTTGCAGAACTTTGCAGTATTGAGTGCAATGGATTAGCATAAGATAATAGTTTTTACAGATTAGATGGGCCATTTGTTACACTGGCCCACAAGAGAGCTGGAGAGAGGCATATTACAAGGACATGTAGTGACAGGACAAGGAAGGAATGGCTTCTGAACTGCAAGAGGGTAGGTTTAGATTGGATACTATGAAGAAATTCTCTGCTGTGAGGGTGGTAAGGCACCAGTTCTGCTTGGAATCTCTGGGAACGGTTTCCCCTGAGAATGTGTAGATGCCTCATCCCTGGACGTGTTCAAGGCCAGTTCGGATGGAGCTTTGAGCAACCTGATATAGTGAGTGGCATCCCTGCCCATGGCAGGGAGTTTGGAACTAGATGGTCTTTAAGGTCCCTTCCAACCCAAACCATTTTGTGATTCTGTTCTATGATTCTATGATTAATAGCTCAGTTTTAGAATTTTGCCCATAATTATCTAATGTGATTTGAATTTCCACATTAACTGTCCCTATTGAACTCCCTATTAATTCTCAAATACTAAGCTCAAACCTTTTCTAAAACTCTGATGGGGCAGATTTCTCTTAGAGGAAGAGGGAAATCTGCTCTCTAATAAAATTCCAAATTCAGATTTGACCATTTTAACATCTTACTGTCTACCAGAAGCTGAGGGTTCGGAGATGCAACAAAACAGATTTCACTTTGGAACACACTTCTTGTGGGATCTTGGAACTCAAAAATCTATTTCATTTGTCCACTCTGAATTATCAAGTACAAAACTTAAAGAAGTTGATGCCTAAGATATCTGCAACAAAAAGCATCCGTGCACTAACAGCAAGGTTGATTTTAATTTTGGAATTCTTGTTAGCACTGGAATCAAGATACTCTTTCACCCTGAAGAAAGAAACCTAAAGCTCAGTGGAAACTGGCAGGTGCTGCCTGGACTTTGTCAACAAAGAAGCCAATGCTGGATGAGGTCTAGCTAAATTTAAGTTAATCTTAAAGCAACATTGCCATTCCATCTGAAGTACTGTGCTGGTTTCCTTCTGAAAGCCCGGAGTAAAGACACAGGTGCTGTCTCATAGCTCACAGTATGATTCCTCATGGATAAATCAGACTCTTTGAAAAAGCAGGTGATCTTGTCCTAAGCTTGTTTTGGGCAGCGAAGTAAATGCATTCTAGTACTCTAACCGGCAAATCTCTGCCTCTGGATATTCTAAAATGCTGTCCTACAGGTGGTTGCTCAGAACTGATTTAACTGGCAAGTAGCCAATTTTCTGTCTGACTAAAATAAATGTATTGATGTGTATTTACTGAAGGTTAGTAAAAAATCTTAAATATAAGTGAACTATTCAAGCTTTTCCCATCTCAGAAGTGAAATGAATTGCTTAATTGCTTAATTTAATGAGGAGAACTCAAGAAACATGAGGTAATCTTGAGGATTTTGAAGTGATCTTTGTTTATGAAACTTAAATTGTTGTAATGTGAATATTTATCTCAGTTGGAAATAAGAACTAAATCGTATAGGAAATATTGGAATGCTTTTGAAGGAAAATAAATTTATGAATGACTAGGTATAAGAAGTTGTTACAAGTAGCCAACTTGAGGTTAAATGGGAAGTTAAATACAAGAAAGAAGTACTCTAATCTGTATTTGCCGTGGGGATTTTAGTGCCTAAGACTCTGATCATAGAAATCATTCTCAAAAGCCTGCTGATAACCTATATTTCAGAATCCTGCAGTCTGGATTTTTGGAGTATGTTCTTGAGCTGTATTTTCCATACTTCTTTAAAAAACATCTTAGTTTTTGGAGTAACCACCAGTTTTCTAGAATTCTTGAGATGTATTCAATGATTCAGAAATATGTATAGGTCAGAAAGACAACTTCCAAAATGGTTACTTTACAGGATTTTTTATTTTTAATGTAACATAGATGACTTTCTTTTTTCCAGACACTTGCCACATCACAAGGCAATATACTAGAAAATAAGGATCTGATTGAATCTTTGAATCAAACTAAAGCAAGCAGTGCACTCATCCAAGAATCACTGGCTGAATCTTTCAGGCTTCAGAGTTTCCTTGATAAGGTAGACAAATATTTAAATCTTTAAGTACTGTTTTTCTCCTGCTAAAAATAGTCATCTTTTATCTAGAGATACATACATCCACAGGGTTATAAGATGAGTAATATATTAAATTAGGTTTTTTTGAGTAAATGATATCTGGGATATGCAAGTACATATAGTATTTTCAGTAATTAAAATGCTTTGTTTTGCATATGCTGAATAATTACCCAATTTAAAGTCTGCAAGTTTGCATTAAAGGAATTTTGGCAAGTAATAGGTTTTGACTTTATTTTTGCCATCCACTATTGTGAACATTATACTTCATATGGATGTTTTTGCTTAATATGCCCCTTGCTATTGGAAAAGTTTAGATCACTGGTGATGCTATTCATCTGACATCCTCTTTTGTGACAGACTGCAGAGTTTTCTTCTGAGTTCTTGTTTAGTTAAAAAATTTCCATCGAATTTTGGGATGTGTTCTGTGGTGGGAAAGGACCTGAGTGCCCTAGGGTTTAATTTCCAACATGTTCACAAAGAATTTTTTGCTAAAAATGTTTTCTTCCAATTTAAAGAATCTAAAGACAGTGTTGAAGTCTTGAGTGCTGATCCCTCAGTTTGAAGGCTTGGAAAGGATTTGGTTTTCTAAAGCAGTGGGAGTCACAGGAATGTTTTCTTGGTGGGATGAGTGAATGTTTATGCAATAATCAGTAGGTGGCAGTAATGAACCTGGTTTTTTTATGTATGTGTTGTTTTTCTCCACAGGAGAGGGACGCCTATCTCCCTTTGGCTGAGAGTGCCAGCAAAATGTACTTCATTATCTCTGACTTGTCCAAAATTAATAATATGTACCGCTTTAGTTTGGCGGCGTTCCTGCGGCTTTTCCAAAGGGCTCTGCAAAGCGAGCAGGTATTTTCTCTTCTCCCGAAGCTGCTAATGCTGCAGAAGAATCCATCTGCTTTGATCCTGAGAATTTATTAGTTACTCTGGACATTTTTTTAAAAGAAGCTTATAATAACTGATGATCAAGTGTATATTAAGTAGCGATGCTGACGTGTTGTGCTTTAGATGTTCAGAATACAGGCATATGGACTTTTAAATTATCTTACGTTGTATATAAATCACAGAATTTCTGGACCATCTGAAAGCAAAGTAACTCCTTGTGATTTCAGGCTTGCTCTTTGTCTGTGGTGAATTAGGAAAACAAAGATTGATTATAACTTTATTGAAAGCTTTATTTCAATAAGTTAATGATCTAATATGCTAATAATTCTAATGTTATCAACCAGGGGTAGAATAAGAAAATACCTATATTTCTACATGGTTCATTTACCCAAAGGAAGGTCAAAACTTTATCTAGTTTTATATAGTTTGTAAGCATGCCTGCAGCCTGTCCTGTTTAAAATGTAATTTTTATTGTTCTGTATTCTTAGGCCAGTATATTCTTATTGAAGCACAGAATGGATTTATCCCTTGTCACCACACTCTTTAGGTCTAAATACCCACAATGAGTAATAGTGTATTTTCTTTTTATTCAGCATCTCCAAAATTCTTTGTATTTCTCTTTGTTTCTGCTTAAAAAGGCATTCACCAACCTTTCATCGTGTTTTCTTTGGATTCAACTTCCTTCTGGCATCTGTGATTACAAGTCTCCTTTAGCTCCAGTCATTACTGGAACACAGTTCTATGTGAACTCGCCTTCTTTAAAGTTCCTATTCTTCTCCACAACATGATGTTTTAACTTCCTGTTCTTACTCTTGCACTCCTTCATAATTTTTTTTCTTCCTACCCATAATGTTACCTGTTTAAAGCTCAACTTCTTGTTTTGCCTTCATTGCTTGCTTTCTTCTTTGTTTCTCCTCTATCCAGTTCTTCATTTTTGCCAAGTGATCTATTAGACATGGGAAAGGTTCAGGCAAATCAATTGCCCGGTTGCCCTCCTTAAACTCATCTCTTCAAATTCCAGCACAGTAGAAAGGAACTCATACTACCTGTAACACACTGCCTACCCCCCAGTCCCTTTCTTCTTTTTTCTGTCTTTCAAATTTTTTCCTGTTAGAATTAGTCTTTCAATCTATGAGCTTTGAAGGACAGTGTGCACTTACTATTTTCTACAATGTTCATTTCAGTAGGGTCAAATCTGACCAGAAGTTTAATACCTACACTTAAGATCAACATAATTGTTTAGTAGTATTAAATATAGTAATTCAATGCATAAGCAATTTTTTATCAAGTTAAAACTATGAGATTTCAATGATACTATTTTTAGGAGAAGAAACTGTTCTCTCATTCTCGATGTATTTCACAGTATACCCAAAGTTGTATCATGTTCATAGTCAAAATATTCAATGCCAGAATATTTATTTCTTAATACTTCAGCATGAACTTCCAATTTAATTATCTGCTCATTGATAGCTGCAGATGAATTTAATAATATGTTTTTAGAACTACTGTCATATAGAGTCCAGATTATTTGTGTCATTTTGCTGAAATTTACAAAGTACATGAAAAGTTTTTTACTTACACAGGAGTTTTTGAAATCTGAAATTTCTTTTTTAGGATTCAAGTAATACTGAGGAAAGAATCAAGTTGCTTATTGGCTCATTGAAACATACAGTGTATGAATATGTTTGTCGTTGTTTGTTTAAGGTAAGATTATATTTTTTCTGGCTTTTATACAGTCCACTGGGTTTGAAAGTATTCTTTCAGCAGTCAACATTTGATCTACTTCAAATAAGCAGTATTGTGTAATAGATGCAAAATATTATCAATAATTAAGAGGCTAAATGAGGAGGACTAAAAATCAGGATATGACCAAATTAATATTGCTGATGCACATTTCTCCACAGAGCTCTACCTCTCTGCTTCATTCTGACTTCAGACTCAGTCCTGGGCTTTGCAGTATTCTGAGCACTCTTTTTGCTTTTGCTCTTATTTCTTGCATTCCTAAATATAAGATTTTGTGTGATTATTTGGGGGTTTTTTGTATTTTGGTTCGGGTTTTTTTAAAGGAAACAAAAGTGGTTTTGGTAGGTTGATGGTTGGACTTGGTTATCTTAAAGTTCTCTTCCAGCCTAGGTGATCTATGTTTCTAAAAGTCCTACATTGTGATATTCTCCTTTTTCTTTTCACAGCCTGTCCCAAATGTCTACCTGCTACCTTGTTTGTTTCTATCTGTTCCTTGTTCTTTCTGCATATAATGTTCTCAGTGTATTTCTTCTTTATTTCAGTCATGTCTTTTCACTTCTTGCTTTCTTACTGAAAACCTAGGGAAGATATGCCTTTCATTTTCAGTTTTAATGTTTACTTTAACGTGGAGCTGTCATAACAAGAGGTGTTTGTCTCGTAGTACTGGGCCAAAGAATGCAGAGGAGAGCTGCATATATGATTTGAGCAGTACAAATCACACAAGCCTGTAGTTTGTTCTGTGAGAATGGAAAGATCTTGAAAATTTTATTCTACCTCCTCTCCCTGTCCCCCAGTGTAGCAATGCTTTATTGAGCATATAGAGGTAGCAGTTATTTCTAAGGGTTTTTTTTTATCAAACTCCAAGTGGATTCTCATGAAATAGTCTCATAATACTTAATGTCTATCTTTGAAGTCATGAGTATGTGAAGATGAAAGAGTTAAATGGTGTGGTTTGTTCTCAGTGTCATATGATGTTCACGTTTATCAATAAAATGAGAACTTCAGTGCCTTGCACAGTTTGGCGCCTATTCCTGGTAGGGACCTCTTTGCCCTCCACTCCACTGCCTATTTTGAGTTAGTTTTCATCTCTAAGTTGCAAAGGTGTGTAGCAATTTTGCATTAGGATATATGTCATTAAGTCATTACTATGGAATTAGAGGTGATTTTTAAAAGAAATGTTACTTATAAAAATGTACCAGAAATGTGACTTTTGCTGAGTATATAAATACATTTTTACTGCTTTCATTTCAGGCTGATCAGCTAATGTTTGCTCTACATTTCGTACGAGGAATGCACCCTGAACTCTTTCAAGAGAATGTAAGTGCCAGAGAAGAAAATCTCCAAATATTTTACTCAAACTTAATATGAAGAGTAAATAAGTAGATAAAAAGTTTTTGTCAATAAGTGTAGGACTTAGTTGTAGTTGTCTGTAGTATAGTCAGATTAATCCTATAGAGTCTGCCTGCAGGGAAGCAGTATGCATAATTGACCTAAAACAATTGCTTAAACATGGCTGATTATCCTGAGTCAAGACACATTTAATTATCTAAAGTACCTACATGGAATGGAGAGACAAAATTATGGCTTTCTGTACTGGAAGCTGGAGACCAGAAGGGATATCAAATGATAGTAGATATCAGTTTGATAGAGGAGAGTTCATTATAGAGGTAAAGGTAAAATTCAGATAATGCATTTGAAGGAAGTAAGGGAACTTGATTATATGAAGGATTTGAGCTTAAGGTACAAGGTTCAAAAAAAGTTGTTTGGAACCTTCTGATGTTATGAATGCAGAGTAGTTTCATTGTAGGCATATAGATTGACAAAGTGAAATCCCAGTCTTCCAGCAATGATGTGGCCTCATAAAAATAACTCATCTTGATAGTAGAAGTATATCCTGGCTGCTCCTCATTATCCAAAGTTCCCTATTTCATATTTATGATTTTGTTTGAGCTTCTGAAAATACCTTGCTTTATCTTTCTTGAGTTTCTAAAGTCATGAAGGCAGCAACCTGCAAACAGTTTTCTGACTAAATTAAATCCTGGTTTCCTAAGCGTGTGTAAGTACAGCCCTGTGTGCTGGTTTCTATTGTTTAGCATGCATTTCCATCAGCTATTAGAGCTCTTAGACAGCTTAATCTAGGTTATATACAATGCATATTTCTACAGTATCTGAATACTCAAGAGAGAAAACAGGCAAATAATATCAATATTTTTTTACTTCTCTGAAAGGTAGAAGTTATTTTAATTAAATTGTTAAGAGAAGAGTGCTTGTGCAAAATACTTAGTGAGGAAAATGAAGCTGAAATGGTTATTCTTTTAAAATTATTTCTTCTAAGGCTTTTAATGTGATGAGACTAGGAGTTGCTTAATATGCTGCTAGAGAATTTAGTATTCTACGTCTCTGTCCCAAAAGAATTGAACCTTCTGCACTTAAATATTTTCTTTCATAGCAATAAGAAATTTATTATACAACTTCAACAATATACTATAGAATGCCTTGGTTCTTAGTAGGGGCATTCTCTTTCTGAATCAATATGTATAGATTTTTCTGAGGTAGTTTTATATGTCTCTATATATTATACTTCTGCTTTTATTCATAACAATATTGCACAAACCAGAAAATACTTCATGCATTTTTGTGTGCACAAGCCTTTTCTTTGTAATTGGGAGACAAGCAACAGTTTGTAATGGAAGGAGGGAGTTGTTGCAAGACTTAGCAAGACTGATGTGTGCAAAAACCTGTACTGGGGTTTGTATCAGCAGTACTACTATTAGTCAATTGACTTTTAAATTTCTAATGTCACTATTGTCTTTCATGAAAAAATCTTTATCATAGAATATAGAGATTAATTACACAAAATTTCAGTACTGATGAAGAATTTTTAGTCTGTTTCTTGCCTCCTCCAAATATAGGATTATGTAATTTCTAGTGTTTTTAAATACTTGTCTAATCTATTTTAAAACTATTAAAAGCTGTCTTCCTGGATACATATACAAAGTCTGAAAGTTTTAATCATGCACAAATTCAATCATGCTTTCTGTAGTTACCTGTTCTGCGTGGGCTGCTGATGCCTCACCAGGCAGGATGTGTGTCCTTGCCAGCCACGTTTGTTGCTTCCTGATAGTCTAGAGGTGGGCAGTCTGGGTAGGAGCTATGGGTGCTGAGAAAGTATAGACTTCCCTTTTGCTTCTTTTTCTTGTGGAGCGTTGCAGTCACTTAGCTTGGATTCTACAAAAGGAATTACATTCTGGAAGCATCACCTAGCATTTGAAAATTGTCTTGGAACTCTTTCAGAATCTAGGATTTAATTTGTTTATCTTTCTGCTCTGCCTACCTGCTACTACATATTAATCTTTATTCTTATAGATGTCTTGTGACTTACCTGAGTTGTTCATTTATTCCCCCCAGGAATGGGAGACTTTTACTGGTGTGATCATTGGAGACACCATCAGAAAATCAGTAAGCTACATTTATTTTCAAATATTTTCATATTTTGAAATAAGGAACATTTACTTTAGTCCTGAAAAGTTAAAGTTGTATTCTTCCTATGTTGTTTAATTAATTATATTCATACATGAAAGAAAAGAGTAACTTTTCACATAGTAATATAAAGATTTAAATTTATTAAAAACTTTTTGAACATAGCAAGTAGTTTTCTAATTTGAATAACTTTTTGCCTTTGTTGCGTATTTTCTTTTATTTTTCTGTTACCAGGATGACAATTTGTAATTGCATGTGTGAGAAGGTTTTAAGCCCTCTTCTGTAGCTAAAATGAGTATTTCTGAATCCCTGCTTCTCCCAGAGTAATGTATGAGTTGTACTTTTTTTATGGATTAATGAAATTGTCCACATACTTTGCTAGCTTTGAGTTGCTTTTTTGCTCAGTGTCAAGGGTTCTACATCTGGAGATGTATTTATATGTTTTCCTAGGTAACTGAGCAAGCTTGTGAAGCTTTCTTTGCATGCCTGACCAAGCGTGCTGTAGTTTATGAAGTGTCTTCAGTTCTATTGAATCTGTATACTATTAACATAATATTCCGGTAGAAAGGGGTAGAGAAAGAAGCTAAGCTTTCCATAATCTTGCCCATTATAGCCCTTCTTTGAGCCAAATATTTTGGCAAAGGTTTTAAAAGCTGTCTTTAGGAAGCATGAGCACAATCAGGAAGCATGAGCTCAGTCTTTGCCTCCTGTTTTGCTTTTCTGCTCTTTTCCTCCTTCAGGCTCAGCTTCAGTTTTCATTGTTCATGATTGCTTTTAACCTATAGCCTTGTTTAAATATCTATCAGGGTATCTTGTACATTGAGTGGTACAAGGCAATGACTAGGGCGAATACCTTGATTTTAGAATATTCATGAGAGCAACTGTGTTCCCATGCATGCTGATAGAAGTGGCAAGTAATTTAAAATATAATTTATTACTCAGGTTTTCTCAGGCAGCTAGTTGCTAAAATGATCCTTAAAATCTGGTTTCTCTAGCCATTAGACGGCTCTACTACAGGCTTTGCATTTCAGTGTGACTGCAGAAGTCTCACTTCATCTCTCTGGAGCCATTGTAATTCAATTAAGTATCTGTAAACTGAGTGATTGTCAAGTATGTTCTTGCTGTAGGCCATTTTCAAGGAATGTGAGATCTGATTGTATAATGGAATTTAATACCAGTCTTACCTCTACCCCACCTAACACACAACCCATAGATTTTGGAAAGATTGTGCATGTGTGTCCTTCAGCCCAATTCTAAATGGAATGTATTGACTGCAGGCCCGTGTCAAATTTATTCCTACAATTGCTTCCAAATTTCCTGGTTTTGTTCTTTCTCAGACTTCATAACTCATGGCTGAGATACCCTTTCACAAGAAAGCTTCTATTTTTTTCTGCTGAGCATTTAAGATTACTCTTGAAGTTGCTCGCTCTCTGAGAGATCCAAATACATTCCTGTGCAGAGACTCGTCACACTGGTTAATGTGTACTGTAAGATCTTTTAATAACAAATGATATAGTGAACACAGAAATTCCACTGGAGCTTAAGCAGTGTTGTTCATCCTTAGAATATCCTCCATGCCAAACACCTAAAGAGCAGAAAAATAGAGCTGTGGCCAAATTTTAACAGTGCAGAGATATTCAGAAGTGGTGATTTGCCCTTTGTGTGAAGAACCATCTTCATGATTGCAAATATGTGCAATAGAGTTGTTTTTGAACTCAGTTGCTCAGAGTACCTATGCAGATAGCCAATCATTTGTGTCACTTTTTAAAATAAAAAATTACTTAGAATAGAGTGTGTCATAAGGATACTCTAAATGGTAAAGTATTTTCAGGCTCAAGTAGCTAAGCAAATGTTAATGTGAACAGTATGTCTCATATTTAAACCTTTTGGTAGCTTTTTTTGTTATGCCATGTATCAACTTTGTAAAAGACTACAGAAAGATTGCTGTTATGAATGCTATTTTTATTAAAACGTGGGTTTCACAATCTTATTACTCCATACAGTGTTTCACAAAAATTTGTGTAACTTGCATGTGTAATGTAACTTGCTTCCATAAGGATTCACAAAGAAGCGCTCGTGACCAGATCCCCTCTTGGATAGAACAGGACCGAGTCTGGGCAGTAGCGTCTTTGAAGGTATACATGATGTGGTCTGTTGAATTTAAATTTAAAGAACTTTGGTTTTGGCAGATAGCAATTTGGACTTGAACACTCAGATTTGTATTTGTCAGATAAAAACATTTTGTTATTTAAGCTGTTTATTCTATCTTCCAGAAACTGTGGCTTAATATATACTCACTTGAAAAAAAAAAACAAAGGCGTTTTTTTGTTTTTATTTCTATCTCACTTTTCTGAGCCTTTTTCATTAACATTTCTACCCTATCTAACAATGAATTTCAGTGCATGTGGGTGAACCTGTCATCTTACTGAGATTAGAAAACAGTGTAAATCTACCCAAGGTACTACAGTTTTTATAGACAGGAAGATAGAGGAAAAATTGCAAATAATATTTACTTGTAAGTTTCACTTAGATAATGACTTTCACAAATCAATTCATATTGTATTAAAAGCCATAAACTGTTAATTCAGAAATTAATATTCTCCTCATGAGATTTCTCTGTACATCTTGATACGTGTCTCAGAGTTTGTGATTGCTCAAATTGAACAAAAACAAAAGCTCTTTCTTGCATTGGTTCCTCCTACCACAGTCGGTGTTGAGGTCCTCTGATCCTGAAGGGAACTAAAGGAAAGTACTGGTCCTGAAATTCTGTCTTAGGCTCTTCTCCTCCTGCATGTAGCTCAGCAGCAAGAAGAAAAACCTTGACTGGTCTTTGGCATGGACTTTTTTTGCTTAACCTGGAGTTCACTATTTAATTTCTCTTCAACCAGGAATCAGGAACAACCACACAATAGTGGTGTGGCAAGCATAATAGTTAGAGGTTTAAACACACAAACAAACGAACGAACAGAAACTGAGTGACTGAGTGAATCAGTAGCATGCACTGTTAGCAAACCGTTACTAATAGCAGATCATCGTTAGAGGAAAGGACTTAGAGGTAGAGGCCAAAGTTTAAAATCAAAGAACCTTAAAGTTTAAAACTAAGATTATAGTGCAAATATATATTTAGCCTTTCCAGGGAATAGGTAAACAAGTCGTTAATCTTAAAATGTATTATTTTCTTCTCTAACTCCAAGGATAAAATTGAATTTTGTGGTTTGAACAAGTAGTGGTCATAGTGATATTTGAAAATAAATTAAAATATACAAAGTCCAAATGGCTATTTTTCTTTAAATCTACACTATTTTTTTGTAGGTTTCTCTCCCAGGTCTCTATCAGACACTTTGCTTTGAAGATGAAAGTCTGTGGCACGCTTTTTCTCAGAGCTCTATATGTGAACAAGACTTTCCATCTCCTGTTGTAAAAAGAATTTCCTTGTTTCAGCAGGTAATCTTTTCATTCATAATATTAATTGAATTCAGCTGTGAAAGTAAATTTTGCATCCAAGCCTGGTTGAACAGTGGTTATAAGCAGTGACAGTAGCATGACTGTCTTACAGTTTAACTAGTTTTTTTAGTCTAAGGATTATATATTTTTTTAATGTAGTGCATATTATATCTCTGTTATCTGAGTCTTTTTAGTGTTGGTATATTAGCTGCAACTGAGTATACCCTGTAAGGTAACAAGTTCTTTAGAAATCTACACAGAATTAATTTTATGAATAGGTATTAAAATTCTTTCATGGTTGCTTTGTTACTGCTGGATGTGTCAGCTTGTTGAGCATCTTTAATTTACTTCATCACTGAACGTGCAAACTCACATCTGACCCAAAATGCAGTAGCAGCCACTGCTGCTTTAGAATAGAAGTAATGAAAAATGACTTCTGAAAACCTGGTGATAAAGAACTCACCAAGAATACGGGAAAGGCAAGTTCCTTCCTCAACCTGAGGGTCCCTTTCCACTGGAAGAGAAAAATATAATCACTTTTGTGCTTATGAAAGAAAAGATGTTGTTACTTACTTTCAAATGATGCTGTGATTTTTCTTTTGAAGTTACTTTATATGAAAACATCCAGAGAAAGGATGGGGTATTAGACAATGTAGTTTCGTGTTGATTTGCTCTTAGCAACTGTCTATTTGGAGTTTTTTGTGGAGGAGGAAAATTTCTGAAATAGCCTGCATGGGATTTAGGAACAAACCATTTTGGAAAGGAGTTTGTCTGAGTCATATTTGATTTAGTGCAATGCTGAAGAGCACTTCTTTGTGTGTAGTGTGTTGTCAGAAAATGTCTGCGTTTATGGGAAAGTAAATCTGAACTGATCACTGTATCTTGATTATTGTACAGAAAATATTAAGAATACTTCTGTTGATGAAATATACTGAAACTACATGGTTAGATTGATGTGCTACCCATAAATTAGTTTGAACTGAAACCAGAAATATTACTGTTCCGAGTAGGACATTGCTGCCTATATATGTGCATAGAATTTAGATTACTAGTATAAAGCTAAGTTTGTTTTCTGTCATTCTAGCTACCCACATAGCTACTTTTTTTCTAAAACATTGTAGAAAAGTTTGTAGCTTACAAATAGACATTAGGTATAGATCCAACTTCTGATTCTATTAATAGAACAAGCTACTTACAAAAGAACAATTGTGGTAGATTATCTTGGTAAGGAAGGATCAGATAGCTCTATATATTCAGAGAAAATAACTTTGTTCTTAAGATAAATTCAAAGAATTCATCCTTCTTAGGAGAGTCTTGCATTTTAAATTGTCACTATATACTTTCATTGACTCATCTCACCTGAATATATTTTATGTTAAGGTACTTGTGGTTCAGGCTGTCAGACCAGACAGGCTACAGAGTGCCATGGCTCTTTTTGCTTGCAAAACCCTAGGTAAGTTAATTTTTCACCAGGGTATTTCTGCATAACAATGAAATATCTTTTTTTGTCCTATGTTTCTCTTTTATTTTATACTTCTTATGGAATCTCTAAGTTTTGGCATATGAAAATATGCTGTAAATGGTTTTGCTGATTTTGTTCTTGTAAAATATTCTTAAAAGTGCTTTTAAAATGGTTTGGTTTATGCTGCACAGTGATTGAAAATATAATAAAAAGATCTGTCAGATTCTTTTAATTAATTCTTGAACACTGGAGTAATTAAAAAAGGAAGATAACTCGTTTTCTGTACGTTTTACACTGCAGCACTCTCCTTAAGACTCAGATTTTCCATAAATATTATTTTATTTAATGTCATTTACCATTTAAAGACCATTAGGCTTGAGATTTTATAAATTAAGTCTCAAAAGATTATTTAATTAGTATCAATCATTTTTGTCTAACTCTTGGTCTGTAATACTTTTTACTGTCTGTTTAAAAATACACGTGATTTAGAGTGATTCAGTGCTACGGTTGGCTATTTGTTCTAGTCAGCCAGTTTCTTCTCTGAAGTCTATTATATCCAGTTTGAAGCCTATATGCCAAATAATCTTAATATTGCAGTACAGCACACAAAAGCCTTCCTCCAGTTTTTAGCAGTTATGAGTGTCTCATCGGGGTGGACACTGTAAGTTTTAAAAGTCACTTTATCTTACTCCTTTATGCTGTTTATGGATGTTGTTTGTTGCTCAAAATTGGCTCCGTATCTGCCACCCAGACTGGGATTTTCAGCATTACGGTATAGCTTGTCTGTCAAACATTATTAGTAGATAGAGAGGATACTTTGATCGTGGTGACGTGGCCCATGCTGACAATGTTGGAATCAAATGACAAGAGTGGTCTGCAGTGTAAATGGCTCAAAAACCAGCAGAGACCTGAATGCACAGTAAGTTTATTCACTTGCTTACTGTCTTCCAAATCTCAATGGATTACATAAATTGCTTGTTTTGGGACCAGTTCCTTGGAGGAACACTGCACAAGGGAATGGTTTTGGTGAATGAAGCTACAGCCTCACCAAGGAAGGCAGAATACCATTGACTCCATTTGGATTTTCAAAACCAGTAGATCATCCACAAATCATCTACAGATTTTTTATGCATATCAGTGAGATCAGTGAAATCCTGACTAGCACTTTCTAAACAATAAAAGATGTCACACTTGTATGAATATTTTTTCATTTTTTTTTCTGCCATGTCTATTTCAGTGTCCTTGCCCTGAAACAACTTAAAGAAATTGTTTCACATAGGAGCCACAATTTGTTTCTAAAGGGAGCCATTAAGTTTCCAGGAGTTTGACTGCTTTCCTGTGAGAAAAATGAATTCCAAAAGAGCTGTAATATCCTACAAGAAAGCCTTTCACTTCTGTTTTATCCAGACATTTCTTTTTTTTTCTTTTCTCACCTTTTACCTATATTTTGAAATTTATGGATGAAGAGGGATTAAAATAATTTCTTTTGAAGATCAGGTTCATAACAATTTTCTACAAATGTATTTTGTAACACCTGAAACATGCTTATTTCTTTATTTTACATGCTATTCAGAAATGCACCATGTTAAGAGCCTTTCAGTACCTAAAAGGGTCCACAAGAAAACTGGAGATGGACTTTTTACAAGAGCATGTAATAATAGGACAAGGGGGAATGACTTCAAACTGAAAGAGAGTAGATTTAGATTAGATATTGGGATGAAATTCTTTCCTGTGAGGGTAGTGAGGTACTGGAACAGATTGCGCAGAGAAATTGTGGATGCCCCATCACTGAAAGTGTTCAAGGCCAGGCTAGATAGGGCTCTCAGCAACTCAGTCTAGTGGAAAGTATCCCTGCCCATGGCAGGAGGTTGAAACGAGATGATCTTTGAGATCCCGATACAAACCATTCTGTGATTCTGTGGTACAAATTATGTAGCATTGTTGTATGTGGAACATACAATAGCTCAAGTCTGAAAACAGACTATGCCCTCAAGGAAGTGTATATTGCATCTTTTAGTAGGTGTGGCATAGATGTCACTGATTTGTGCTCTTCTGTCTTACTGTATGTTGTGATTTCCTATTGCACCCAATGCTTCACTGGTTAAGTGCCAGTCTAAAGATGCATGAAAATATGTGATTAACACTGTTTAATTTATGATACACTTATACATATATCTTTGGGCTCGTGTATAAATGCCTTGCCTACACTAGGTCAACATTCTAGACATTTAGGTTGTGTATTAAAACAAATAGTAGACATAAGTAGTCATAGTACGAAGAACTGTGTAAGTCTAATTATTAAGGCTCTCAGGACAGTAAGGAGAGAAGTTCTGCATGTGGACATACACACTGCAATTAGTTTTAGCAAATCGCATAGCTTCTCATTCCACTCTCCTCTCTTCGTATGTTTTTCTCAAGGCTACACTCTAAATGAAGACTGCAGTTTATATTTGGCAGACTGGCAATCCAGGCACCGTGCTTGTATAATTTTCTTCTCAATATGGGGTGCCTTATACCTGCATGTTGTAAGGATTTTTTCTTCATTTTAAAACCAGTTTTATGGTGTTTGCTGAACAGAACTCTTGACAGCCAGATGAACTCTAAAGTGGATAATGAAGCACTCCATCATGTGTAGTCACTGTATTTCCATAATAATTCTAATTCTAATTATAGGAATAAAAGAATTATCTCCATCACCTCTGAATATGAAACGTCTGTATAAAGAGACACTGGAAATTGAGCCCATCTTGATAATAATTTCTCCTGGTGCTGATCCTTCTCAAGAATTACAGGAACTTGCCAGTGCTGAAAGAAATACTGAGTGCTACCATCAGGTCAGTCTTAGATAAATGTAATGATTAAAAACCACAATGTGTAAAATTTTACTGTAGTAATATCTGTTTTACTTTGTTTTTCAAGGAAATTAGTATGTAAAATCATAGTTTGGTGTCTGTGGTGTTTTGTTGTTCCCACCTGTCTTGCCACTAACTTCTCCTTCCATTGGCAAAATGGGCTAGAGAAGAGAGACACAATTAGTCATGCTCACAGAAGCAGAATCCAAGCATGAGACATTCCTCCAGTGTGGGGAAGGAAAAAATGAGAAGGTGAACAAAAGAGGCTGAGAATTGTTATACATGCTGCAGCATTTTTTTAGTGTGGAGTAGTTGAAACAAACAAAACCCATTAAAAATTAGATTTCATTATTTCCTCTGCTTATAGGATTTGCACATTTCTTTCTTCAACAGAAAACATAAATCAGGTGTTCAGTGTTTGTGAATACTTAAGTATTTTGTGAAATGCTGTAAATTTTGTGAACTTTTGCATCCTTTAAGGTTCCCAAGAATCCACTTGACAAAGCCCTTAGCTCCTGGTCTGATCTTTCATACCTGGCCCTACTTTAAGCAGGAGATTGGACTAGACACCTTCCAGGGTCCATTCCAATTCAAATTATTCTATGAATCGAGTGGTGTCCTAATATTCCCAATACACAGTACCAATATGCTTTATAACTTTCTGTAAAATATTATTTCCTTCTGTCATTTGACATATTAAGGGGAGGGAAGTTGTTATCTAGCTGATCACTGGTTAGCATACAAATTGAAAATGTCAAGTTTAATGTTGCTTTTAAGTAGTCCTCGAAATTGTTCCGTTCCTGGAACATAAACTGATATAATACATTTTTCCCATCAAACTGTAAATATTTAGATCCTACTGCCATCTTATCTAGCTGTGGACATTGCAGAGCGCATATTTCTTAACTCTGCCACATGGATTTTCATGTTTATCTCTAAATATCCTTTACATGTTGGACTTTCAAAATGTAGCATAGTATGGTATTCAATTAAGGATCAGGATTCAAAGTTAAATCATCTGAAAGTTATTCTACTAATGAGAATATTTTGTTATTTTTCATGCACTTTCTCATGTAATTTGAATAAAACACAAAGGATAGAATTTTCTTCTCTGTTGATTTATTTCTCATATGGGATAACGAACAGAGTGCTGAATTTGTGCCATCTGCTACTATATTGCTGGTGACTTTCAGTTGTCTTCTTTTGGCTATTTTCAATTATTTTAAGATAGTATGCTTAGTTTTACTTAGTCAGAGAATCATAGTGCCAAGACAAGACTTTTCAGATTGGCTAAGACCTCTTTATTTTCATCTTGTTTGGTTCAGGGATTATGGTTATGTATAGCTTCCAAGTAGATTGTAAGGTAGAACTAATAGGGTACTATAAAAAGTGAAGAAAGGAGTACGTGTTAAACTATTCATTTATCCCAGCTGGGAAGAGAGCAGCCTTAGTTTTTCACTCCTCTTAATATAAAATTGAGTATTTCTCTTCAAAGGAAGTACTCGTAACTTCCAGTCAAAAGAAACTTTGTTCTCATTTATCTCTTATTTTTGCAGTTCTGCAGTAATGCGGTTTAGTAATTGATATTTAAATTACTTTTTGACTTCCCAGGGAATACCATCACTATCACCAAGTGATGTATGTTTTTTTCTGTTAAAAGACTAGGTAATGTTGTTTGTTCAGAAACTCTGGCTAGATAAGTTGCAAAGAAAAATTTGTTTCCCTTAATCTTTTGCCTACTGTAGTAACCTATCACATCAGAGAAATTCTGGTTATCTTTAGCACTCTTCTTTTTTTATGTATGTATCCTAACTTGAAAACGCGATTTTGTATTTAACTGTTAAATGAGGTATGAGAGATTCTTGATACAACTGTGTCTGCCATTTCAGATTGCCATGGGCCAGGGCCAAGCTGACCTGGCTATTCAAACTTTAAGAGAATGTGCACAGAATGGAGAATGGCTGTGTTTGAAGAACCTGCATCTCGTTACATCTTGGCTTCCTGTACTGGAAAAGGTAAGGGTGAATAGAGAAGAAGATACTCGAAACCAGACAAAATTAGTATGCAAAATTTCTGACGCATTTCAGGCATTTCCATGGTGATGTTTAAAATTCCAGTTTAAAAATACACTTTTGCAGTTTTCTCAGTCATGAATAAGGTGAACTGCTTCAGATCTAAGCAGCTCCTTTCTTCATGTGAGTGCTTTAATTTTCATACAAGGTAGAGTATTTCTACCACAATGAATGGGCAAATGCTCCAGTTAGGACTTCTGGTATTTTATGGGATACTGCCCATATTTTCTCATGAACTGTGAATCTATGTATGCTTGAATTTAATTTCTTTTCCCCTTAGTTCTAGGACTTTCTTTTTAGTAGTTCTTTTTTTATGAAGTACAGTGTGAGTCTGAGTCACTAGGAGGTTTTCGCTAATTTGAAATTAAAATGTCTCATATTTTATAGAAACACATATTTATGGCATATCAAATCATTAACTTGCTAACTAAAATTGATTTTATATTATATACTTTTCGTGTGTATCACTGTGAAATACTCAAAATAAATTAAGTCAGAAGAAAATCATGGAATTCCTTTAACAGTCACTACAGTCTTAATTTTCCAGTTTTCAATGATTTTTGTAAAGCGTAGTCCATGGCCATGAGCTTGGAGCCTGTCATCTGTCTAGCAATAACCATGTGGCATGTACCTTTAGCATTCCTATAATCCATTCTGAAAACACAGAAAGGCGAAGCAAGATAACACTGATGAGTGTCATGTAGTCTGAACAAGACAGTCAACAGTAAGGAAATGTTTGTAAGCTCCTTGCTGAATGCAAAATTTCAGATCTTATAAGTATTAAAATATGGATACGTGTCAGGAGGTTCTTATTCTTTCCAGATGAGCATAATACTGAATGTGTTAAACTTCTTGCTGAGCTTAATATAGACTAAGATTTGCTGATGTTTGACTCTGCACATCCCTTTGCCTGTTTTGCATGCCATTAACAAGTGAGGCTATGTAATTCTTACATTTGAGCATCCTCTTAAGAGACTGCTGCATATTCATGACTCAGTTCCATCCAGGTACAGAAATTCAGTTCTCACAGTCTTTGAATATGGACCCAAGTGTACCACAGTGCGGTAGATTGAAAACTGGCCTAGTTGCGTTACTCCAAGGAGTACTTTCAACATCTAAAAATGCAGTTGGAGGCCAGTCATCAGTGTTGTACTCTAGGCATTTGATACTGTGTCCAGCATTGTTTAACATCTTATTTAATGAGATGAACAATGGGAAAAAGTGCATCCTCAGCAAGTAGAGATGATGAAAAACCGAGGGAAATGATTGATGTAACAGGTGAGTGTACTTTCATTCAGAAGGACCTTGATAGATTGGAGAAGTAGGCTGACAACAGCCTTGTGAAGTTCAGCAAAGGGAAATGGCAAGTGCTTCCCATAAGAAGTAACTCCAGCCACCCAGATAGTCTGGGGAAGAACTGGCTGAAAAGCAGCTTGGCAGAAAAGATCTGGGAGTCCTGGTGGGTGAGAAGGGGACCATGAGCCAGCAAAGTGACCTTGCAGCAAAGACCACTGACATCCTGGGCTGTTTTAGACAGAGTGTTGCCAGCAAGTGGAGGGAGGTCGTCCTTCCCCTCTACTCAGCACTGGTGAGACACACCTGGAGTTCTGTGTCCACTATTTGGCTGTCCAGTGCAAGAGAGACATGGGCATACTGGAACCAGTTCAGTAAAGGACTGCAAAGGTAACGAAAGAACTGGAGCGTGTATCATACAAAGAGAAACTGAAAGAACTGGGACTTCAACATGGGAAAAAGAAGCCTCAGGGGGAAATTTAGTATTTTGTGTATTGGCTGATGGGAAAGAGTAAAGGAGACTGAGTCAGACCCTTTTCAGTGGTGTCCCATGAGAGGATAAGAGGCCATGGGCACAAACTAAAATACAGGACATGCTATGTAAATATATGATAAAACTTACTTTAATGTGAGGGTAGTCAAACACTGGAACAGGTTACCCAGAGAGACTGCAGAGCCTCCATCCTCAGAGATACTGAAAACCTGACTGGCTGCAGGTCTGTGCAACTTGTATCTGGCTCTACTTTGAGCACAGAGTTGGACTTGGCAGTCTCTGGTGGTTCCTTCCAATCTCGACAATTCATAATTCTAGGTACCAGTTATAGTTGTCATTTTGCTTAAATAGCTGAACAAGTTATGGTCTTTCAGATTTTTTTCTTTACTAAAAACATTGAAAACAAAATGCTAATAATTATTCTCTAGAGATTGTCAGCATGAATGGATTGCGAGAAAATCTTTTAAGAGTTTTTTGAGCTATGTTTCTTCCAATACACGTACACAAAACTGTTGACATTGTTCTGAAACCACTTGTCAGGCAACTTTGGTGTCTTTGGTTTCCATATATTCAATAACTATATATTTTTGTGAAGCCTTTATATTTGAAATAGCTTTTGACAATATTTCTCTTAGAACTCAATTTTCCAATCTTCAGTTTTCTGTGAATCATGATACATGAAGGGTTCATACAGCAAACACTTGAAGAAAAAGAAATTAATATAGCTCTACTGGTGTTGAAAGTCATTGAGATCTGGTGTTGATATATTCCCCACATTGCAAGCCTTCCTCATTTTTGATGTAGCCTTCTGGTGTTATTTTACTTAGAAGAAGTAAAGAGCTGCTCTATATTTTTATGTCCTGAATTTAGTATCTAAGAGAAAGGTGCAAATATTTTGACACAGCTAGGATGAACTTCAAATTTGAGCACAGCAGTGATACAGAATGTGCAGAGGCAACACATCTTGAATGATAACCTTATGCCTATAAGCAACTGTTGATTTTTTGGATAAACCTAACTTTCTAATCCAGGATATTATAATTTTGTAAATACTGTTCTATATATAAAAAAACCCCAATCACCTCAAAGCCTATTTCAATATATAACATCTCTTTAATAGGAACTGAATACGTTACATCCTCAACCAAACTTTCGTCTTTGGCTTACTACTGAAGTTCATCCAAAATTTACTCCAATTTTGCTTCAATCAAGTCTGAAAATAACTTATGAAGTAAGATCTGTTCGGAAAGCTTTTGTTAGATTCTTACACTGAATGAACCTTGATGTACAGCAAACTCCATGTTTAGATAGAATAACTTGTTTTACCTTATATTTCAGTTACATGTAATACAAAACATACAATGAATTTACCTTGAAAGATGATTTTTTTCCTAGATGCTTTTTCCAATTGAAAGTATGAACTGAAAATAAGTTTACATAGGAGAAGTAGTTGTTCTGTTTTGTGCTCCAAATTCTTTTGTGCATTTAATCAGTTTCTCTTAAAAACAAAAATCTAGACTGGTGTTGTTAAGTGGATGGAAAACAAGGAATTTCTCCTTCTTGATGAATATCCTCATCTGAAGATCACAGAATCCCACTTTCTCTCCCTTATTTTCCTTTTTGGCCCCATAGCTTTATATTCACTGGACCCTTTCAACAAAAATGTCACTCCTCCCGTACAGCAGAACATACAGTTAAAAGCCTTCACTCAAAATTGAGAGCTTTGCATTTGAAATGGCTCAGCTTAAGGAATAACTGGGACCGTGTTCCCCCAACTGATTGGAAAGTAGTCTAATCATGAATGCACTTCAGCAGTAATGTCCAATATGGAAATCATTAACAGGAGTGCTCCTAACTCTTCCATTCATAATGGAGTGTGGAGGTTTTGCCTGCAGCTAATCCAAGAAACTCTGACCTTAAAGAGTCCAATGTTGCTGACTTTCAAGAAGACAAAATTGTTACACTTTTACATTGACTGCAGGTATTTTAAAGCTTTTGGAGTACATTCTTGCTTATATTGAGGTCTTCAGTGGTACAGAAACTGCAGGACTGTGTTACTCATTCTACTGTCTTTGGAATAATTGGGATTTTGCACAAGTGCAGTATTCTAAAAAATTTTGTTTCCTTTGTAATTGTAGTAAATATTTTGTTACCATGGGAGAACAATGATAGGCAATGAGTTGATAAATGATATTTGATTATTATATGGTTGTAGTATGTCCCAATGTATGTAGAATGTTACCAGTGAAGATACAGATATTAAAAAAAAAGTCAATTTACTACTGTATTTTGCAATTCTTTGTCAGAAGCAACTATGGTAATCTTATGGAAACACTAACAGCCATTTTTCAAAAGAAAGAAAGAACAACGAACATTTTTAGAAACACAAAATTGTAATTCAAATATCTTTAAAATTCATGTTTGCCTTCAGACTTGCAAGTAATTTGAGAATGGCGAGTATCCAGTTGTTTTTACTTCTAAGCACTGTAATTTCGGTTACTGCATGCACCTTAAATGCGGTTATTTCTAGTGGTTGTGAACATTACCTACCACTAAATCAGAGAACTGGCGTTTTATCATACATATGTACCATACCTATATGCTAGCTAACAGTGTGTGGTGATGGCATAAGGCAATTTGACATTCATCACATCACAGAAGTAATGGGTAGTTGAGCTTGTAAAATCCGATAAAAAGTTCTTTCGGTTGAAAACAATTAAATTTACTTTATGTTGATGTATTTTGATAGAGTACTATGCTTTCACTAAGTTCTTTTAGTGTAGTACAGTCCTGTCAGTTGGTCCCAGTTATCTGGTTACCATTTCCTTTAGTATGTTGAAGTTATTTTCACTATAGAATCATTTTGTCGTTAGGCCATTTATTACAAACATTTTTTTTTCTTGTTAAATTTGATTCTATTAAGTACTGTTTGTCATTTCATTAAGTTACAAATTCCAGGTTATAATCTAAGAAAATAGCACATAAAAATACCAGATTTTCTGTCTAGAACAGTGTTTTTCCTTCCAATGCAGGCACCTCCAGGCCTCAAAAAAAATCTCTTGCGAACTTACGAATCTTGGACACCAGAGCAAATCAACAAAAAGGGAAATTTGTCTAGAGCACATTCTCTCTTTTGTTTAGCATGGTTTCATGCTGTATGCCAAGAAAGAAGAAATTATATCCCTCAGGTAATACTTTATTTGCTATCTTTTAAAAAATTTACCCCATTTATTAGCTTTTATACTCGGAACCATTTTTTATCACATATATGTTGGGTCATATTCAGAAATGAGAAAAACTTGGATATTTCTGATGCCTGCCTTTATTGTATCTGAATTCATTGCAAAATAAGATCTTGGTAACCTTGGTTCCTGTCCCTCTGAAAATTTCTCCTGCCAACATGGGGTTATTTTGGGATTCATGTACTAAGTGATACTGATGCAGAAGTGTGGTCTCATGGAAAAGATTCTGTGAATCCTGTTTGCTTGGGACAGGCAAAAATATTATGGAAACATAATTGAATGGAAGACATGAGAAAAGAGACACTGGTGGGAAGGAGGAGATAACATTGTCTGCTCTTTCTTCATACAAACTCCTTCAAGGAGAAGGAAGAACAAGGGAAATTGTTGATTTCTTGCAACGATTATAATGATTTTCAGAGATGTGTTTTTTCCTTGGCTAAATTTTTGATAAAAGTAAAATTTTTTTCTGGCTGCAGATGTTTCAATTAAACAGACCAAAAAAACCACCAAACAGCAAACCGCTGTATGTCTTGTTTATTTTATTCTGTTTAGACTAGATATGAAATTACTCTGTCATCTGAAGGATTTGATCTGTCATAGCCTGGAATGTTTGAGAGTTTTTCACTAGTTTTGACTTTGTGGTTTTTTAAACGTTCTTTGCCTTTTGCAGTAACAGTCTTCTGAGTATGATGTTCAAGAAGTACAACAGGTGAAAATATTTAAAGTGTTAAACTGAGACATGAATTCTCCTTTGTTCTTGTTCAAATTCACATTCGTTTGGCACCATTTTTCAAGCAATGAAAGATAGGGGTGGTGCTCTCTTTAATTCCACTGCACGAGTGTGCAGACAGTGATGGGTTTATATTTCAAGATTACCAGTTTCTAAAATTGATGGACTGTAGTTAATCTCAGGTAGAAGATCTTGTATTTTATAGTGGATTTTGAGTTGTTTTGGGTTCGCGTACAGATTTGTCAAAAAAACCCCAACATGAATACTGTTAGGAGCATCTTCCCATATATGACCTTCAGGGTGGCTGGCTGATAGTTTTTTGTGATCTGTGGAGCAGCTGCAGTCTTGACCTCAGGCTGTATCCATCTCACTGGACATGTGGATGTTACTGACACATTTGCATTTCTCATCATGAATCACATGCTCTGTTGCTGTGATGTGATCCACATGCAAAGGTACACCTGTAAGAAGATGATAGAGCAACAGGACATACCTTTGAGATCTGGATTTCCTAAATGCTTTGTCATATATCAATATTTATTTATACCTATCCATTTACACTGGAAGCTTTTTGTGAGAATTAGATACATAGTACGCATTCCTGCCTGTATGAAGAACAAAAAGGACGTGCAAACTGCAAATAATTAAAATGTGCGTATGGTGGTCAGCATTTTTATGGTAATAGTAGCAGTAATTGATAAATTTTTTTAGTCAGAAGTGGCATGAATTAAGGAGTAAGATGATGAGAGTATATTAAAGACTATGTTCGAAGAATCAGTCCTATTTATGAAAATACTGTCTGTATACTGACATACAAAAAGGCTCTCAGAGATAAAATGGTAATTCAATGCATGATCTAGCCATAGATGTCAGTGAGTTTTAGTTGAAGTAAATATTGATAGGAAATAAAACAACTTTAAGTTTACATTTTTCATACTCTGTGGATTCTGGTTTGTGTAAGCATATAAAATTAAATGCAGTGCTAAACTGAATTTTTTTATGCTGCCTCTACTGACTGTTACAAAAAATGCGCTTTAGAGGAGAGAGGTTGTTTCTTTTTTCATTAGGTGCTATACACCATTCAGTAACCACATGATACTGGTATTTTACTTCATGATCATCACTGTGTAACTAATTAAATTATTTGGATTTCTTTTCATGGTAGGGTTGGACCAAGTTTTATGAATTTTCTTTGTCCGATCTCCGTGCTGGTTTTGACATTATTGATAGACTCTTTGAGGGTAAGTCACTTCTAAGGAAAGTCCCATTAGTAGGGATGTTGCATGAAGAGCTTTATCTTTCTACAACACTCATATAAGACTGGAGATGCTGTAAAGCTCATCACCAGTAAGCAAAACTAGAAAAACAGGGTGTATCATAAATCCATTTTTGGGTGATTGGATAAACCAATAATTCTTGATGCCCAAGGAGTATTCTGCTCAGCTTCTTGAGTCCGGAGGAAAAAATAGGAAATACAGGGCTGCCTGTAAGGTGAAATATTGTGTCTCCATTCCTTCCCAGTGTGAGTTCCCCTAAATATTGAATAAATGAATTGAATGTGAATTGAATATGAAGGAATTCTTCATATTGAAACTCAGTATTAGATAGACCCCACTTCATTGTTCTGTTAACCAATGCAGGATTTTCTAATATTAATTAATATGGTAAAGGTATTTTTTTTAACTCGTTGCATTTTGTACAATTCCAAAGTAAAGTTAGGAACTGATATGTAGAGATAATTTACGATCATTGACTTAAATGGGATTTGTGGATGGTTAGTACTTCTGAAATTAGACCTTAGTTGTGCAGACTTGAACCACACAGTGATGTAAAGAGATTGAATCATTAACTGTCAATGATAATCATTAATTCTTACTGTGAAAATATCTTTTCTTATGAAGGAATGATTGAAGCGTTAGGAAACAACAGTTACCACCAGTAAAGCCCCTCATAAAGTAATTGCCACTTCCTTCTTTCAAGGGACTTAAGAGAGTACCTTTCTGATCAAGCTTTCACCTGCACATGAAAGCTATAGGATATAAGTAGATCATTGTCCCATGTAGTTATTTTGGGCAACTATGATAGAATAGAGGAAAAATAAGTTATTTTGAACTTGTGGGATATAGCTAGGTCAGAGTAATCTAATGCAGCATCAGCCTGACAAGGAACTTATTATTAACATGGTTAAATTTATGTGCTGTGTTGTGTGATTTATAATGATTTGCAAAGTATCTATCCTGGACTTCTTTGTGTTTGAAAGGATGACATTTCCAGTAATCTTACCTATTTGAAGCATGATCTGCTTTTGGTTTAATCAGTCAGTTTATATTATGAGATCAGATAGTACCATGGTAGAGAATAGTGTATAAAATTTTATTTATGACAAAGGAGTACAAAATAAAGTTTTAATAACATAATTTCTGAAATGCATATAACCAAATGGTTCTAAAAGCACTTCAAGGCTAAAGTAAAATTTCTAATAATTCATTTGCAACACAGTAAGTGTTCGTTTTATCAATGACAAATATTTACAAACTCTTTCAAATTTCTGCAGCTTTTACTATTTGGTCATATAGAAGAACAACTAAAATTAATTACTTGATGTGTTTGTCTCTTTTTATTACCTTGAAGAACTGCAGTGACAAGAATAAATGCTTATAATGCAATGCTATTCAGTGATACAAAGTTAATATTAATTAATTAATTCATAGGTTCCAAAGATTTTCAGTGGGAATTTGTTCATGGCTTGTTTGAAAATGCAATTTATGGCGGACGTGTAGATAATTCCTTTGATATGAGGGTTCTTCGGTCCTACTTGGAGCAGCTTTTCAATTCACGAATCATTGGCAGTTTAAATGCCAGAGGCAAGAAGATGAGTAGTTTCCCATGTTCGATCTCTTTACCGAATTCCTGCAGCATTTTGGTAGGTATACATCTTCTATCACCTAATAAATAATGTATTTTCAAGAATTATTCTTGAAATATTTCCACAAAGAACACCAGAGTTACAATCCAAAGGATACCTCTATTTCTTCAGAAAATTAGCTCTTTTGTGTGGAGCTTGTCAGTTCATTCACCATTCTTTTTTATGATACCTGATTGGACTGTGGGGCAGAGCAGCATAGCTATGAAGAATCAAGTAAAAGAAACTGGGTTAATTTATAACAATGATATAATTATATTTATATAATTAATATATTAACGTAACAGTAGTTTTTTAAATCTGGTAAATATTCCTACAACTTCTAGATGAAATAGGAAAATCTAAATATACCTCCGTGTTTCCAAAATATATCAACATTCTGACAATCTGCTGTCAGGCTATGGAGGGAATATGACATTTTATTTGGTGATGAATATGGATTCTGATTCTCCTGCCATATTTCTTTAGTGTAAATGAGAGGGAATTCAACAGTCTAAACAGCTTACCTCTCCCTGTCCTTTCACAATATAATTATTTTTGTTACTGTGATTAAGATTCACTTGCATTTTAATGGAGGACTCCATACTAGATCTCTAATATGAGCAGATTATTATCTTCATGCAACAGTATTATCTCAGTAAAAGTAAATTGCTGTGATTTGGAATTCTTTACTTGGATTCTGGCTGCTTAGGTTTGGTTTGGGGTTTTTTTAATTACTTTAATATGACCATTATTTTTTATTTACTGTGGATGTGCTGAGTTAATATCATAAAGACAGAAGGAATAAATAAACCAGGCTAGTCTGTGTTCTTGTAGATAATATGGTCAAATAGATGAATCTTTTTTTTCTAGCCTTCACTACATTTAATAACTCTTGCTATCTTATATGATTATTTATGTAAGAATTTATAGTTCTGTGTCTTCAATTAGTGTTTCCTCAGTGTTTGGTGTAGAGTTCTGCTACTGTTGTTACCACTGAAGTGAGATTCCATGTTAAAGTGAGTTGTGCATATCCAGCATATGCTCTTGCAAGCAAAGACAGGATGCACGTGACACATACACAACAGGGTGCAGCCAGACTTTCAGACAGTAAATATTTTTGCCTTTAAATCATGATAAAAGAGATGTCCAACACCGTTAGTCTACCTTAGTCTGGAAGGCCTCTTTCTGTTTTGTGCCACAGAGCATCACTAGTGATTATTACACTGTAACCACTATTGATGCTATTCTGCATCTCCAACGATTATGCAAACCTATTTTTACCTAAACTATTTCACTTTCTTTGAGTGAATATCTTTGTAGATTTAAATAGAAATGAGTGCTCTTAATTTTATAAATATATATTATACTCTTATTAGAATTCCAAATGTCAAAGTCTTTTTTATTTTTTTGTATTGTCATTAATCTTACCTTTAAGTTTTCAGTAGAAGTATTGTACCTGCTTTTCAGAGACACTCTTTGCGTATTTTTGTTTTCAGTTGCTAGCATCACTGTAATCAGAATTGCTTTTTTCTCTTTTAGAGTGGAAATCTTATATAAAAGGAGATAGTTTCTGATAAATAAAATGAAGAAATCTATAAATAAGATTACCATAATATGTCATGTCTTATATACTTATTTTAATCTTTCTGTTGTGCTGTGCACTTAATGAAATTCTTTTCAGCATATGCTGTTAATTTCCATGAGCGGAATAAAAAGTTCCCTCGGTTATGTCTATTCTTTTCTTCTTACACAGGACTATCGTAATGTTATTGAAAGCCTTCCAGAAGATGATAAACCTGACTTTTTTGGCCTGCCAGCTAATATTGCTCGTTCATCACAACGTATGATCAGTTCCCAGGTAAAATTAGCATTTTTCATTGACCTCTGAATCTTCTCTGTGGCCATTACAGGCTACAGAACCCAACCACCTGTTCATAGATGCAGTTTCCATAAGAAAGTCGGAGTGAATGGATGTATTTTTTTAATATGTTGGCTTTTATCTGAAGCATATTTTAATATAATAACATTTATCTTTAGTTACAAGAGTATTCAGTTAGAACTTAAATAAACAAATAATTCTTGAGAAAGTTTCCAGTAGTATAATTCAGTTCACGTTGAAGAGTGGTATGATAGTTTTACACATAGAATTATGGGTAAGATTTTTTGCTTTTGCTGAAACAGAAATTCTGATGAATTCTTCCATAAATTCCAGAAGTCTTCCAATTAGTCAAAAAATTCCATCATTCCAATTACAAATGTGATTATTTAAAAAAAGTGTTATTCTCACTGAAGAATAGCATATCACTACTTAGGCATGTCATAATGAAATTCCCATCATAATGAAAAGTAAGTTCGAGGGTGTTGTAGATCTTACTATAAAAATTCACTGATTTGATCTATTTCCTTTATTGATTTAACTGTAAGATATGGCAGACGGCTATATAATAGTCAAGAGTTCTCAGCTATCATTTAATTGCAGTCTAGTTCATATTTGAATATGTATTTAGTGTGTGAGAGTGCATTAATCTTAGTGCTGGAATAATATGCAATGATTAAACACTTTGTAGAAGTTACAGCTTGTGTGAGTGACATGGTTCACCCAGTATCCCGGATACTACTAAGGACACATCTGGGGCAGCTTTCCTTCTCACCTTTGGGGCAGCCCAGAAATTCTGAGTGCTTCTTATTCTCTTCATTACTTCTTTTTTGTTGGTCTGTGAAGGGAAAAGATGGAGTGATTTGAATTCTGTACATCTTCGTCAATGCATGTTTGGTTCTTTCGATAAAGCTTTTCTTTGCTAGTATTGTATCACTTCTCTTAGGTGTCAACTCCCTTACTTAAAAATTGGTATCTTACATAATCTGGAGATGTCCTGTATTTAAGACCTGTACCAGGAGCTATCAAATACAATACAGGACCCAAGTGAATGCTTGTTCTGCTGGGCCAGCAACTGGAAATCAGGGCAAAATGGCACTAGAAGCCAGTGTTTAAGCAACTGATTCCCACTGCTTGTGCACCCTGATCCAGTAGAGTATGGATCCGGAGGTCCCGTGTCATATTTGTCAGTCTGTAACATTTCCATGGCACTGTGTCTAACAACTGAATTAAGCTCCTAAAGCCCAAAATCAAGGGAGTAGTTTGACTAAGAAGTGGGTGTACCTCAGCCTGAGTTGAAATTCAGTAATACTCATAGGCAGGTGAAAGTCCGCCTTTTGTTTATTCAGGTCTGCTGGTCATTCTAATACCTTTTAGGGCAAATATGGAGCAAGTTTAGGACTTTGAAGCAAAGCTTAAATTCTTTGTTCTATATTTTTCTTTCATTGCTTTTCAGTGAAGTCTGGGTGAGAGCACACAGTTACTGTATAAGTGCAGTTAAACAGTACAAATCTTTAAATACTCATTAGCATCGTTTATTTGACTGGTAAATTAGTTGTGTCAGATAACATGAAAGTTGATGGATTTGAGAATCTTACGTCAGAGCTGTGAAGTGAATTGGTCTGTATATCAAGGCTCTCTTTAATTTTCTGCCCGGCTCTAGTGTGCTGTCTGATGTACAGACAAGTTATAGAGGGGAAAAAATTAAATCACAGAATCATAGGTTGGAAGAAATTTCAGTGATCGTCTGGTCCAACCTTTCTTGGCAAAATCAGTTAGAAGTTCCCTATAACTGGAATTTCCTATAATTTCAAGACTAAGAATTACAGTTCTTTTAAAACATATGTAATTATTTGCTCACAGTCACTTAGAAAGGGCTCCAAGCAGAAATTTCCTATTGATATAAGACCTCTGATCTACTGAAAAAAAAAAAGGCCTTTGAGTATTGCATTTGTTGCCTATCAACTTTACCTACTGGTAAATTTGTTTAAATATATCTGTTCACTTAAATCCAGAGCTATATTGTCAAACTATTTGTGGTTTCTTTAGAATATGAAAATATAAAGGTATGTAAAGACAAATCAGTAGGATGAAGGTGCATAAGGTAATAGGATGAACTCAAGAACTTGTCTATTACAAAGCTAATACATGCTCCGAGATTCAACGTAGCTGTCTTTGGTTTTGCCTTAAAATCATTTACATAAACAACCATTTAGATGCTTTTGTTTCCCCCAGATTCACTGTAGACTGCTGATTATTTTTTTTTATGTCAGCTATGCTTGCATAACTTGTTAAAAGCTGCAGTTGTTAAAAATGCCAATATTTGAAAATCAGAATAGACTCAGAGTTCCCATGTGAAGGGAAATAGATAATGAGTGCATTTGCATGTAAACTCACACTCGACTGAACTGGTCTGCCATAGCACTGATTCTAAGGTATAAACTATGGATTATAATCTTGAAAATGTGAGACCGCTGTAGTTACAATTCTGTGAGATGATATTTTTTGTCATGTGAGATATTTTCTCATCTTTCCAATAGTATTTTGAGATATTTCTTTAAGTCTTAGGCAATTTAAGTAACAGAAATAAGAAATTTTCCTTAAACTGTGCTTCTTCCTCACTGTGAATCCTACTCCCTTTCCATTTCTGACAGTTTGGCAGCTGTTTTAGATCCATAGGTGATCCATGGTTCACAATTGGAAACTGAATGATTGTTCTGTAGCAGGAGTGTTTCTCAGAAATCCATTACCAAGCTAAGGCAAAGAAAAGGTGAATGAACAAGGGTAGTCAGAAATCAGTTGCCAGCAGCTGAGCCACCATGTCTCTAGCACCAGAAAGGTGAAATGCAGTACTATGTCCACTATTTCACTGATTCTGTAGACTTCCTATGAATAATATTAATTTTTCATGCCTAGGAGTGATAGTTTGTGTTGCTGCAGCAACACACTTTACTGTAGTAGAAACAGGCTGCAGCACAGTGCAGCATTTTGCAGTCATGCAGATATCTCTTCTGGAACCTATGCATTGCTAGTGTTTGGGTAAACCTAAAGCAGTAATAAAAAGCAAGGGACTTTTTTCAGAAATTTTACAAGTGTTGACTGTATTCACAGCTTCTTATCAGCAGAGAACTTCTCTAGTTTAAAAGCTGAACATTGTTACCAGTATTATTTTTATACTGACAATTACTAATTGATTTATTAGAAACTATGTGTTGCAATGTTCTATAGTGTAATTCAGAGGGTAGTAATACTGAATGCATGCTGGTAAAACCTATTTTTTTTTTTAGGAAAACATTTTACTTAAAAAGACATGATCTTTTTAGAAACATGACTTAGATTTTTTTTTTTTCTGAATTTTGTGCTTAGTTGCTTTAAGTAGGTAAAGATAAGTAAATTTTTAGAGCCTGGATTTCTAGAGTTCACCGTGTCTCTGGTTCTGCCTCGCCTGATGTTAGAACAAGCCTTTGACACATCTCTTGATATTTTCTTTTTGCAGAACAGTGCATTAAAAGAGAAAAAACCTCAGCTGACAGTGCAGCTGCAGGAGTCAGTATACCTCATCCTACCTGTTTTATACCAGTAGAGATTTTCTGTACATCTGCAACTCCAGTTTCCTCACACTCATGCTCCTTCCTCCTGAGCTGATTAACACTGTATTTTGCTTGCATATTGGCCCCTATTCAGGTGGTCCAATCTCCCAGTCTAAGTTATAACCAATGATTGGAGCAATTAGAATATGTGGAGGTTTGCTTTAGGCTTCCTGTGCATTGAGAGAAGTCTATAATTTAGATATTCCTCCACTGACCCTCTTGATGAAGCAAAGTGGGCTTTTGGTGCCAGTGTACCCTTAGTTCTGTTCTTTTATGAATTCTTATCAACAAATTTCATCCTTCATTATAATTTTAATAGAACTATAAATAAGTGTCATCATCAAAATAAAATTTATCGTAGGTGATAAATGGAATTTTTACAGACTAAAACAGACAGGCCTGCATATGTATTTTTACACCTTGGAAAATCAATAAGAACTATCCTGTTCTGTTTACCATACCTGCAGCTAATATGACTTATTGCCAGTAATCACTCTAGGAAGGTGAAATGAAAATGCAGAGGCAGTGTTTTGTCTCCCTTGTTTGCACAGCATGGTCATTGCAGGCACTCTACAGAGTGTAGCACGTAAAGGCACCTGTGTTGAGTGATCCCAGCAAATCCTGCCGAACACAAATGACTGCAGCCTGTAAGTAGTAGCTATATATGATCGGTCGGCTGGGTAATCTAAACATTCTTCAATAGTACGGTAAATTATTTTGAGAAAAAAAGCCAATCCGTAACTGGCAAGTTGCGCAAGATTCTTCAAATATGACTACCAATGATAATGAATATGGCTAGCATATGGTTTGCTCATTGCTAATTTAGGTAATTTGGCTGGCCACCAGGTGCCCACCTAAGCTGTTCTATCACTCCCCTTCCCAGCTGGACAAGGAAAAGAAAATGTAAGGAAAGGTTCATGGGTCGAGCTAAGGACAGGGAGAGGTCATTCACCAGTTATCATCACGAGCAAAACAGACTTGAATTGTTGAAATTAATTTAATTTATTGCTAAGCAAATCAGAGTAGGATAACGAGAAATATATCTTCAAACGCCTTCTCACCATCCCTCATTTCTTCCTGAGCTCAACTTCATTCCTGAATTCTCTGCCTCCTCCAATTCAAATAGTGCAGAGCAACAGAGAATGGGGGCTGTAGTCAGTTCATAACACACAGTCTCTGTCTCCTCACCCTCTTTCCCTGCTCCAGCATGGGGTCCCACTCACTTAAGACATTACTCCATGAACTTTAAAAAGCAAGTTTGAATCATGTATGCACAATCAACCTCAGGAGGTCCTAAAAAGTTACTGCAAATCCACAGACTTGCCTTCCACTTGTGCCATCACTGAGATGATGGACACAAAAGAATCAAGATGCTGTCCAAGTATAGAGAAACTGTAACTATCCTTTATCTTTGCATGATAACGTGAGAGACTGTACTCATTCATTCAAGGTCAACCCAATACATCTTCAAAATGCTTAAGGGCATCAGAAATGTAAAATAAACAATCCTTTGGGACTCCTTGCTGAAGAGTCCACAGACTGTAGCTTTTTAGCAAATTTTCAAAGAAATACTACAAAATTACTTAATTGTGGATTTTATATACAAACTTAAAATTTTGAGCTCTGAATACTTATAACCTAAATATTAGCTGGGTTCCACTTTGCTTCAGCTGAACTTCATGGAAGTGTTTCTCCTCCTATATTTTGTCCTTTGTAATTTTATTTGCTTTTCAACCAGGCCAGTGATATTCCGCAGTTTACGTGGTTCAGATTTTGCAACAAAATTACTTGTTTTAAGAACCTTTTTCATATTAATTTTATAGTCTCAAATAGAATCCAAATCCATCTAGCATTTTCTGATATAAGGTAATTTAATTTTCCCAGATACATTTCCCTCAGACCCAGCTGCATGCTTGTCTTTGCCTTTTTTGTCTCAGGGGAGTGATGGGAATGACTCTCACTTGTCCTTGTTAGCAACAGCATTATTTTTATTATCTGAAAGCAGTTGCAGATAAATAGTTTCTTGAGATGCTCCTTTTTCTTTTAACCATAGGTATTCATCTCAGCTCTTTTGATAATAATTGATTCTGCTTTTCTGCCCCATCTAACTAATTTCTTTGTGGATTCCATCTGGTATTCATGGAAGCGCCATGGAGTCGAACAGTTCCTGTAACTTTATTGTGCTGCTATATATTGTTACCAAGAGGATTGACTTGCTGTTTGACCTGTTTGAAAGAATACCTTTCTCATCATGTTATATTTCAGGTGCTTTTACCTGACTGTTTGCCCTTTACCTTCTCTTTGGACTTTGGTCATCGCTGCCTCATAAGCCCCATAAGCTAGCTCTGCTTCCTAGCACTGGTCCTGCTGGCAGATACTCATTGCATTTTGTCACACGGGTGACACACACTTTGCAGCCAAGTTAACATTCCTGTATTCCTGTCCTATTCCCTTGACTAGCAGAATTGGCAAGAACACCACCTGGGCCCCCATGTCCATGGTCACCTGCCACTTTTCCTTGAAAGGCACTGGTTCTGATCCATGAGTCAGGCCCCGGTAGCCCACATGCTGATAGAACTTTTCCCTCCTCACCTGTTTCTACTCATTCTACAGTTGCACAGCTGCAGGAGGAGAAGGAGCCTTTTCCTTCTTGCTGGAAGTCATAAGCTTCTCTTTTTATTTACCAGTACAGATACATTTTTTTGGATAGTCACTACACGTTGGCAGCGAAACTAATATAATAGAAAAAATATTTTCTGAGAGTGATAGTCATTTAACAAAGCTTTATTTTTCTCAGAGTTAGGTGCCTAATCTAATGGTTATCTAGGCTCCCTATGTATTACAGTTCAGCTCCAAGATATCATATTCATATCTGCCAAGGAGTGAATTATGTAGATGGGTGAAATCCTATTTCCTTCACTGGTATTATCTTCAGTTAGTGTTTTAATAGTTCTTAAAATACTTCCTGTGTAATACCAAATATTTTATTTAGATGTTATTCTAACATTTTCCACAAGTCAATGGTATTTTAAAAACAGATATTGTGGAATTAGAGTTTATCTTTGAAATACCCAGAGAGGTTCTGTCAGATTTTTAGTTCAGCACTTAGAGGATATTTTGTTTAAATCCTACTAGAAAGACTTGTGATATATTTATTGATTCAAGCCACTTCAAATTCCCCTGACTGATATTGGAATAATTTCTTATGAGTTTGTTTTTCTTTTAGAAGTTTAGGTACTGTGATAGAAAAATATGATAAGCCCAATTCAAAGCCAATTGAAATTAAAAAAAGAAACCCCAATGTAATACCTCTCAACTAGCTTCAATCATATGAATATTATCCACCTCTTCTTAGCTAGTAATCCATTTTTTTTTGTTACTAAGGAAAGACAAGCAGCTACAGGGAATAATTTGTGCCAGTCTTAGATAGGCATCTAAAGTAAAGGAGTGAATCACCTTTTGGAATTACCTATTTCTTTCTAGTGAACTTTGGATCAAGCTTTGTAATAACGCCAACAGCATTTCTAAAACTTGTATAATGAACATTTTAATGAGCATTTAAGAGATTAAAGAAAGCAGCCGTAACTATCAGGTTGTTGCTTACGCAGAATACAGGAGGGTTTCTTTTCTACTGTGAACTGGACTATTTGAAAAATTAGATTTTTATTAGAACAGGGTTTGGAAAATAGTTGGGCTTGCCATTTCTGCTTTGAGTATTTAACAATGTAAATATAGTTGTCACACTTGCATTTCATATCTAAGTATTCAATTTAAAACTGAAATGTTCGGGGCGAGGAAGTGAAATTTCAAGCATCTTAAAGTATGCAAGTTACAGTGCTTGTCTCAAAGACAAAAACGGGATTTTATTAATTAGTAGACATATTTTTTTGCTTGTTTTATTTTCCAGGGCAGTGAAAGACCAACACATTTCAAATTTCATTTGATTGTTACCAGTTTTATTTTATTCAGATGCTAAAGCGAGTGAGCGGTTCCCACCATTCTGCATCCTTAGGCAAGGCTATCATTCACATTAATGGAAGAGTTTGCTTGTGAGACTGACCTTTTACTTGCCCACTGTCTGCCAGCATGCTGAGAGTGCACTCAATCTCCTCGTTGAGATTACTGATAAAGATACTGAACGTAACTGGGCCCGCTACTGAGCCTCGGGAACACCACTGGTGCCCGGCCAACAGCTGGATTGAGGTCCCTGTCAGTGTATGAGTGTGTTCGTGTTCTTTGCGTGGGCTGTTTCTCTCCCATTACTATCTGCTCCTTTGCTTCCTAAGCCGTGCACAGAGGCCTTAAAACAGAGGCCTTCAGGTTTTATGTAGCGTGCCTCGCTTATGTTCTCTTACGTTCGGCCAATGCCTCATGTTTTCTTTGAACTTTTTCATATGTGTTGAAACCCATCTTACCCTTAATTGTTTCCTGTTGTTCTTATCTCCAGCTGGGCTTTGGCTTTTCTAATTTCGTCTTGAATTGCCCAAGCAGTTCTTTTGCTGCCCTTGATTTTTCTTCTTATATGTTCCTTTTTTTTGCCTTTCAATCCACAAAGATACTCCATGCTTGCTCAGTCATTTTGCTAAAAATCCTGGCCTTTCTGCACAATGAAGGGACTTGTTCAGAAGCTCATTCAAAAACAGTCTTTTATTCCCCCTTGTTAATTAACTGAAATTAATATGCTGTCCACGCTACTGCCTCAAATTTTCCCTCTCCTTACTATACTGTATCATATTTTCCCTCTCCCTTATGCCCATTAAACCAATGTCTTATTTCCTTAAGTCCAAAATCTTAACTCTGCAGTTTACTTCATGGCTATCCTCAACATATATATAAATATAAATAGTAATTTCTGCCTGCATTTGCAAAGTTGGCTGTTAACCAGCACTTTAGAAATTTCCTTCAGTGAAGCCATCATTAATAATACAGCTTTTTCACATATATTTTGAAATATAAAGATGCAGAGTTGCAAGTAATGGTACTTAGAGGGCTTCTGCGACTAAAAGGTAACTCTTAATTTAAGATTTTGTAAGCTGTAATTCCCATGAAAAATTTCTTGATGCAGTTCTTTGACTTAGTATAAAGCTTGTATGGTTTTTTCTCATGCTCAGTAAAAATGTCTTCTTGCTGATCACTGCTATAGATATCAATTTGTTTTTGTACAGAACTACAGTGCACAGTGTTATAGAGAGTATTTAAAAATGCCTAGGAATGATCTGTGCCTGTAGTCATACTTATTTTCTTGTGGGAGGAGTGACTGATACCCCAGAGGCATGCGCTGACATTCAGCGAGACCAGGACAGGCTGGGAAGTTGGGCAGAAGGGAACCTAATGCAGTTCAACAAAGGCAAATGCAGGGTCCTGCACCTGGGGAGAAGTAACCCCATGTACCAGCACAGGCTGGAGGCTGACCTGCTGAAAAGCAGCTCTGCAGAGAAGGACCTGGAGTCCTGGGGGACAGCAAGCTGTCCGTGCGCCAGCAGTGTGTCCTTGTGGCCAAAAAGGCCAGAGGGGTCCTGGGGTGCATTAGGAAGAGCTTTGCCAGCAGGTCGAGGGCGGAGATCCTGCCGCTCTACTCAGCCCTGGTGAGGCACATCGGGAGTGCTGTGTCCAGATCTGGGCTCCTCAGCTCAAGAAAGATGAGGAACTACTGTAGAGGGCTCAAGGGAGGACTGTGATGATTGGGGGACTGGAGCATCTCTCTTACAAGGAAAGGCTGAGAGAGTTGGGTCTGTTTCACCTGGAGAACGGATGACTGAGGGATTTTATCAATGTTTACAGATATCTTAAGGGCAGGTGTCAAGAAGATGGGGCCAGACTCTCTTCAGTGGTGCCCAGTGACAGGACAAGGGGCAGTGGGCTCAAACTGAATCACGGGATGTTCTATCTGAGGAAAAACTTCCTAAATATGAGGGTTACAAAACACTGGAACAGGCTGCCAGAGAGGATGTGGTTGAATATCTCATTTTCTGGAGATACTGAAAACCTGTCTGGAGGTGATGCTGTGTGGCCTGCTCTGGGTGAATGTGCTTTGGTGGGAGTTTTGGACTGGATGGTCTCTAGAAGTTCCTTCCAACCCCAGTCATTCTGCCATTCTGTGATTCATACCATGACATTTCATACTCATCATGAATGGCAGCTGAATCTTTTGAAAACTAAGAGATTGTTCTAGCAGAAACTCAGCATAGATAATTAATATTCACACGTTACATCAGGATGACTTAAGAAAATTATGGTATCTGAGCAATGTCAAGTTTAAAAAATCAGGCAAAAAGTGTGTTGCTCAATTGAATACTCCACAGGAATTAATACTAGCATAGAAATGTCACACTGGATGCATTCTTTTTATAGATGGGATTGCTTAAAGAGAAACAACAATTTCTTTAATGAAATCCATCAGAAGTCAAAAGGAATAGCTAATTGGACTTTAGTGTAGCTACTAAATACAGTATTTATTTAAAATAAATACTCTTGCTCTTCTGTCTGTTCTTGAAAATGAGAAATTTTGTAGGAAAAAGTTATCTTTTTATAAATATTTTTTATTATGTGATGAATGTTTCTTGAGTTAAAATTAATATTAAACTAATAATGAAGAACAGTGCAGAACAATCTAGTAAAGTAGACAAGGTACGAACCAGGGTCAGGAAACATGACGCGAATTTTGCGTCATTAAATGTAATTGCAGTGATCTCACTGACTTCAGTAAAACAGCATTTTATCATTGGGCTTTTTTTTTTTTAACTTAGTTTCTGATGTGCCGTTATTTTCACCAAGTCACTGGCTGATTCTTTACCTCTTCCTACTATTCCTTGCATATGCTTTTACTTAGATTAAAACTGCTGTCTGTCTTACTAAAACTGTGATCGAATATATGGTTCCAGTGCTGCTTTTTGCCTTGTTTCTGAGAGCAATGGACAGAAGGTGTAGGGGAGGGTGTGTGAGGACACTGGCAACTCTTAAATTGCTGGATGATGCCTGAGTTTGTACACCAAATCTCCATGGCTGTTATTACCCAAGTCAGATAAAGAAAAGTTAGGGTATGTCCACTCAATATTGCAGTCATACATCTGACTGCAGTCATATATAGTTGTATAGAATATATATAGAATATATATATTCTGTATATAGAATAGGTGGGCTGTAGTGTGTGGTTATTTTTCAAAGTGCAGTTGTAATGATAGCTATAGCTTGTGAGTTTGTCAACAGACACAATTTTCTCTTTCACAATCTAGCTCAACAGGACTCAGAGCATGAATTTTATATTTACTGCTCCTCCGTAACTCTAATTATGCCACACAGAGTAATATATGTATAATTATTGAAAAGTATTTAATTATTGAAAAGCAATCTATATTATTCTTGCACTTCATATGTTATTACTATAGATTCCAGATGAACATAAATTTATTTTCTTAAAATAATTTAGCATTTATATAACCCTTCAATTGTTCAGAGCATTTAATTACTGACATTTATTACATCCCACATCACAAATAAATGACTAGTAGTCTCTAGTAGAAATTGATGAGTAATGTCAACCTTTATTTATTACCCTGCAACTGAGAGGTCTGAGTACTTAAAAAGAATTTTTGAAATATGGGGAGTATCACCTGTGGTGATGCCTGAAAGAAATGTGCTGTACCATTAATGGAGTGGAAGACACAGTACTGTGCTCTAGCAAAAAGAGCTAGAAAACATCTCTTTATCAATTTAGTGAATCAATGTAATGCTTCAAATAACCTTATTAATTCCCATAGGATTGGTGGTGTGTATATGAGAATATATTGGTTGTGCTCTGCCTATGAGAAGTTTGTTCTCTTCTAAAAACAGGCTGCCATTTTCCAGTCTCCTGAAATTTTGTCAGGATATGTTATCAGTTAAGGTCAACCACCTCTTCTGGCATTCCTTTTAGCTTCATGGTCTCCAGGTAATCTGTATCCTGTGGACCTGTATAAAGTAAAACTCGTAGTTATTCTTTAGGAGAAGGTTCAGCTAGAGTACTGGGCTTCTGCTGTCCATCTACAGCACACTGCTGACTTTTTTCCTTCCTCCTTTGAACCCCTGCTCTACAGAGAGTCTTTCTGTTGTCGGAGGTATGTGATACATGATCCGCCTCTGTATAAAGGAAGATGCAGGTGTGGTCAATGTCTTTGCCACATTTGCTTTGTATTTGATTGAGAAGGCATGTATCTCTGTATAGAGTCCAGCCCTACTTCAGATCCGTAATGAGTGAAAGTGCAGCTTTGAGGTGGCCTTGGTGGAACAACAAAAGAGCAAGCATAGGCCCACACTGTCTCTTACTGATCCACATGCAGTAGGAATGATTTGCTTACGAGTGTCATTAAAGTACCTTCATCCTAACAGCATCTATGGATCCTGTTCTTTCAGAGAGGGTAAGGGACACAGTCAGGGACTGAAAGTCAGAGAGGTTTCAATGGCAGCACAGTCTTAGGCTACTTTCACAGGAATGAGGGAACAGCAGCCGAGCTGTGAGAAACAGTATGGAAGCACGTAGTTCTGGCAGAAAGGATGTCACACAGAAACCTCCTCCCTCTCGTGACACAGTAAAGACATATTTGTATTGCACTGGGTTAGTACTTCCACAATATTTACCAAAGTAATTAAGCTACAGCTTCATATTTTAGTTTGAGCTGTAAAGTCTTATAAAACCAGAAATATCTCATTGAACAGCTGTGTAAAGGGATATATGGTTTCATTCAGAGAAACGAAACATAGAAGTGGTTTCTGTGCTAAGACTACATCCTTTTAAAACTGGTAGATGGCAGTAGAGTATCTGCTTTGACATCTGTAGATTTACTGAGAGGACTTCGCTAGATTTTTGCACAATAATAAAAATCCTTTTTATATGTTTCATAGTCTTGAAAAAAATACCAGTAATCTGACTAGCAAATCTTTCCAGCTTTGCATTCTTAGAGCAGTAATCATATTGAGTTCAGAAATGATTGAACTGAGATTTTTTTTTTTTTAATTCACTGTTGGAATTTCACAAGATATTTTTAACTGTATTAGTTTCCTCATTTTCAGGTCATAATACTGTGTGTAAAATTTGATTTTGTTGCATGATTTGTAGGGTATATTTCTTCTAAAATGAATACAAGACTTAGATGTAAGTCTGTGTTTATTATATATTGTATTTGTGAAGTAGCAGGTTTTGCAGTAGTTGTGAATGACTGAAGGCAAGACTTTTTCCTCATTTTGTGCATGAGTAAAGAACAGAAATAGATTTTCTGTCCCTAGAAATCTGTCTTGTCTAAGTTCCAGAGAAGGAAAAGTTAAAATCTTGGTATTTCCTCATTTTTATTTTTTCCATGGATTTTAATTTTCAGGTAAAACATGACTTTTTAGTAGTTCCATATGAAGTTACATGGGAACATTCATTGTCTGTATAGCTTTCCATTCTGTTCATTATCTCTCATAATTTCTCTAGATGTGTGTTTTTTTTACTCCAGTGTGGTGGTCAGTATGACAGCAGCATATGTCCATAGATGCACCCAAAAATATGCAATAGATTAAAAAGCTGAGATGCACAAGTCATTTAATAACTAGGTAAATAAATATTGACATTCTTAGTTTGACCACTCCACCTTTCTTAATATACGCAATTTGTATTTTTCTGCACTGATAACTCAGAAAAAAATACGCAGTGCATGAATTTTCCACTAAGAATAGAGAAAATACTTGGTAGCAGTTTCTGTAGGCTGTTCATCAGTGTTAGATGCATTGTTCTCAAATAAATTGCTCTATGGAATTTTTTTGCATAAATACTGTTATGATTAGTTAACCTTACTTAAAACAGACAGATTCTACAAAGAATTGTGATTCTGAATAATCTTCTTGCGCCTCTTTAAACAGACCATTATTGGTGATTGCTTTTATATTTTTATTACCTCTTTTACTATCACTCTCGTTTTTTAATGACAGTACTATTTTCCTGCTTAATGGCAGATTTTTTCACTCTTCTCATTATTCAGAATATTCAGATGTGCATTTGGTCCAGACTAGCACAACATATAAGAGCTTTTAGTGTATAGTATAGAAAAAGAATACATTGCAGTAACAAAGGAGAACATTGAAACGTTAGGTATTGTAAAAGTACTCTTATTTTGAGTACCCTGTATTATACACCTATAATTAAATTTTCAGTTTCCTTAGTACTATAAACACATACCTGGGTTAGAGTGAAAAGGGTATGATTCCACAGACGTAGATGTATGCATCTGTTCTGGTCACTTCTGATCTTGCTTTGTGGTCATAGAAGCATCCTATCTAAGGCAAGCTTAATCTAGACTAAGTAATTGGAGTTGATTATAGGTTGACCTGATGGTATTGTATATATAGTACGTTGAGAGAAACTGAATTCTTCTCAAGCTTTGTATCTAGGTTTCCAGGAAATTAAATTAAAATCCTCTTTCTAATTTCCACAGCATAGACCCGTCTATCTGAGGTACCTATGTAAGGAGCTTAGTTTTCCTATGTACTCAATAAGAGAGCCTTTCAAATTCAAGTTAGCCCACTTAAGATCTGTCTGTTGATTACCTAGGGAGGCTGAGGTGATAATATTTTTAATTCGAGTAAGTTTTAAGTAAGCTTTGAATAAGTGCTTAAGAAGGTAGGGGTGAATTTGTTCTTGCCTAATATGACTGTGTACAGTGCCCTCTTTCAACCCAAGAGTTGTATCATCTTCTCAAATACAGATTCCTAATCATATTCCCTTTGTCATCTGAACCAAGGTCTCCTTCCTTCTAGGTACTTACCCAGTCTGTGTGTTCATTCCTGTCCTGTTGCTTTGGTTTTCATATGACCCCCAGAAATGCTTTTTCTTTTAAATCCAGTTTCCCTTCCAACTCAAAACTTACTTCTCTCGCCTGGAGGTGAAAACAGTTATGTGGAGCAACTGCAAGCATACTACAATCCCTTGGACACTTCTGTGATACCTGAGAATTCTAATAGGGTAATACATCCCACTCATAGTTTTATTCAGGTCCTTCCCAATCTTAACGCATTCTTTGTCCCAATCCATGCATTTGAATCTTATTTTTACAGGACATAAACTGAAACAAGAAAGGTCCACATTTGATATTAAGGGAAACCTTTTAATTATTAGGGCAGTAAAGCAGTAGAAGAGCTCATCCAGAGAGGTTTTTCATTCTCTGTGCTTGACATTTTTCAAAAGCAGGTAAAGCCCGGAGTAACCTGATCTGATCTTAGAGCTCATCATGCTTCCAACAGGAGATTAGACTAGAGACCTCCTTAGGTTCTTTCCAATGTTAATTGTTCTATAATCCCATAAAAAAAAAATAAATTTCCCTTTTCATTTTCATAATATCCAGAAAGAGACTGATTTGAGAGTACTGAGTAAACATTTTCTCAAGCTTCAGCTGATTCAAAATGGCATAGACTGGTCAATACTGTAAGGAACTTCACTGGGGTTTGTGAGAATGAAATATTTGTGCCGTTCAAGTTCTAAAATCAAATTTGTAATCATACTTAAATAGTAATATATGTTACTATTTTACAATCTGTAATTCTTTCCTAAATTTGGACAAATGTCATGCCATCAAATTTGCAGTCCATTAGCAAAAGCTTGGGGTGTTGAAGCAATTCAAAGGTGAGGTTAACCTGAGTATTTCTACATGAATCAAATGTATTTTAATCTGTTTCTTGAACGTGAATGACTATTCTAGGTTAAAATTTTCAAAAAATATTCAGGCTGAAAGTACAAAAAGTTTCCACCCAACCCATCGATTAAAAAAGAAAAAAATTACGGTGAATTTAAAACTGTGCTGTCATGGAAGCTTTAGGAGTAAATTATGCTACCATCATACCTGTTATACCTGAGAGAATAAATAAAGGATAAATAGTGTATTTCCTATTTAAACTATATTGACAAATTTTATAATTAGATAATTAGAAACAGACAGCTAACCCCATACAGTAGAGTTAGAAAAATACTTTAATTACTTGATCTTGCAGTCACTACTTCTCAAAATCATTTCAGCTATATGGAGATACATGTTTATACCTGTAAAGGAGCTTTAAAAATGAATATGAGAGTTAATATTTTCAATGCCCCATGTTCACAAAGCAGTCATATAAACATTTTTCAGCTTTATAGTGTGCACTATATGCAAGTTTATAAGAAGGACTACGTACTGAATTACCAGTTAAAGTGTATTTGATATAAATGTTTTATTGCTTAGCAAATGATGGCAGGCAACTACCCAAAAACAAATTAAAAGAAACAAAACTATAGCTAAAAGAATGATATCTGGAAGGCACAAATATGTGTTTATTATCTGTATTGCTTGTCAGAACATTTGCATGTGTGCAGAGTGAAAATGAGGAAGAATAGCAGGAATGATAAAGATGCTATGATCAAAACATTCATCAGAGAAATTAATTTTTCGCTAAATTAAACAAGAATCTCTTTTGCTATACACAATAGCTGCGGCACACAAAGGATTATGAAAGTTTAAAATTAAGTTATGAGAATGAGAGGATGAAATGTTATTTTATATAACAGAAGCTGTAAAGAGCAGTGACTCATACTTTCCTTTCTTTTTAGCTACAAGAATGCTTGCCAGAAGCCCTTTTAGGCCTTTGCATACACTGCTGTTTTCAAACCTATATGAGATTTGTCTTTCCTCACTCGATCCTAACACAACTGAGTGATGTCTTTATACCCCTGCTGGGTAGTCCATCCTTGTGCCCATCTTCTGTGGGAAACCTCACAGCAGTCTCTAGCTTCCTCATGAGGGGAAGCAAAGGGGTGGACACTGATCTCTTCACTCTGGTAACCAGTGACAGGACTCGAGGGAATGGCCTGAAGTTGTATCAGGGGAGGTTTAGATTGGATATTAAAAAAATGTTCTTCACCCAGAGGGTGGTTGGGCACTGAAACAGGCTCCCCAGGGAAGTGGTCACAGCACCAGCCTGACAGAGTTCAGGAAACATTTGGACAACACTCTCAGGCACGTGGTGTGACTGTTGGGAATGTCCTGTGCAGGGCCAGGAGTTGGACTTCAGTGATCCATATGGATCGCTTCCAGCTCAGCATATTCTAGGATTTGAGGTCACTAGCTTCCTTTACATCCATGATGATCTTCTGCCACGATTGTTCTTTGACTTGCTTATCATGCTTGTTTCCTCTGCATCAGAAAGACTTGGTTGTGTGCTTTGAGAATTTTTTTCTTGAGGATTAACCAGCTCTCTTGGCCGCTCTTTGCCCTCCAAAACAGTTGCCAACTGCTTCCTGCTAAAAATATCCCTGACTAAGCTGAAATCTTCTCTCTTGAGTTCTGAGGTTGTGATTCTACTACTGGCCTTATACTCTTCTCCCAGGGTTTTAAACCACAGTCTCATGGTCAGTGCATGTTATAGAAGTTAAAATGATGGTTTGGTGTACTATCATCTTGTAGTGCTTCATAGTCACTATCAAAGCTGATAAATAAGAAGGTGCTGTTTGCTTCAGTGAAAGAAAATGAAAAACAAAAGCAAGCACTTCATCATTGCACATCTTTCAAGACTAGAAAATAAGTCAAATCCCAGCAGAAACAACTTGACTTTCTCCCTCAGTCTGTGTTACAATTAAATGGTCCAGACCTTCTGAATGATTAATACATTTTTACTATCAAGCTTAATTCTTTATTGTCAAGTGAAAGAGGAGAGAATTAATAAGTTGTTCTCTAACATGCCTTGCAGAAAATACACTGTGAAAAATAACTAAAATTTAGCTAAAATGCCTCAAAAATACTGGGGGGGTTATATACAGTTTAAGGGACAGACTGCAATATCACTGAAGAATTTTGATTTCAGTGGCCTTTCTTCCAAATATATGTATTTATTTTATCAGCTGATTTGTGAACTTACTAGGGTTGCTAACAATAAAAGGCAGTTGGACTTAGTGAACTAGAAACTCCCCTTCTTTCTGGAAGGTTTGCAGTTATGCTTTTAATTTCTTGCTTTCTTTCTTTAATAAGTATGCATTTAAATAGGTTGAGTTAGCATGAATATGTAAATAAGAAATTGTGGTCAGATCAGAATGAATTTCCTATAACTGTCTTGAGTTTTGATGTCTGATAGTTACTGTATGTATTTAGTAACATATTTTGTTTCCCTTAAATTTTTAATTACAGATAGAGCCTAGTTAAAGGCAGAGCTCAAGTTTTGTCTCTAAATTTTGTGGAAAAGAGGCTTTTTACTTAATTATGCACCTCATTAGTTTTTAAATTATAATTGAACAAAGAGGATTACTGTGATAAGAAAAATATGTAGGGGTTTTTTGTGGTTTAATATGAATGAGGTTCAAGTATGTTTTGTACTTGAGTATGGATATTTGTGTTTTGATCAGATCATGATCAGTAATTAAGTATGCAGGAAATGATATTTCATGGATAAATTGAAGAGTATTTGCTAATGTATCACATTTTTGTACTAAAAGGAGTTTGTTTATCTTTCTTCAAGAGTGCATTTGTTTTCTCATCACTCAGGTTATTTCACAGCTTCGGATCCTGAGTAGGTCAGTAACTGCTGGCTGCAAATTTGACAGAGAAATATGGTCTACAGAACTTTCTCCTGTTCTCAACCTATGGAAGAAACTTAATCAGGTAGGAATGCACCGAATTTGAAAAGACAACTTTTTTCCTGGTAACTACATTAAAAATATAGTCTAAGGAATTCTCTTGAGAATTGAAACATAAGAAGAGAAAAAGTAAATTTTATACATTTGAGGGGGAAAGTACAACGTTAGGTGCATGATTAGCTATGAAGTCTGTATGTGATATAACAGGCTATCACTTTTTATGTCCATTTGGAGGTGAGACCACACTAAAAACATGAGACTAACATCTTTTATGTGTTTCCAAGAAAAATACTAATGTACTTTAGATTTTAATTTAGTCTCTTCATTTATCTAATATTCACATGGCAATGTTTAATGATTTTACATATAATGACATTTTTCCTTTATAGTGTTGAAATATGGTCTTAGCTTTAAACTGAGGTTCATGAAAATCCCTTCTGCAGTATCCAATATCACTCTTTATGTTCCTTTGTTGGTCTAGCTTGGTTCATTTTGGTGGTGTTTTTTAACTTATATTGTAAAGCTTGGTTTCCAGCCATTGAATTCTTATTGCAAGCGCCCATTTAGCTGTGATGTGTTTAAATGCAGACACCACACATACGTGGGAAAGATCTCTCCCACCTCATGCTAGGTGCCCACCTAGACATTTGGCCATTATTTTGTCTCCTCAGTGATCAAGTAACAGATCAGAGACGTTGTGGCCTAAAACTATGTCTTGTACACAGCAACACTGTAATGGGGAAAATGTTTCCTTTACTTAAATAACCTCATACAAAGAAGTGACATGAGGTACACTTTAGAATTTACCATGACATTTTGAAATGTCTCATTAAATTCTCATCTAATCCATGCTAAGTGTATGATACATCATGTTTGTATGTCAAAATAGTCTTCTGGTGCTAAATAACTTCATGTTGAAATTGGTGGCCTCTGAACATGGGCTTCTGTTGACCAGGTCTGTGATCCTGTAAGAAAAAGTATATTTCAGTGTGACACTGCAATTTTACTTTGAAAAAGTTCACATGAAACTATTACGTATACATACACATAAACAATCACAAAAATAGACATTTTGGTTGTAGTGTTTGGAAGATGGGTAAATGAGGCCGGTTTTGAACAGTAAAACAAATCTGCACTATATTAATACACATTAACAGCACAGGTTGCTAATGGCTACTTCTTTATAATTGCTAATCATTAGCACTGCAAATTCAAAGTACATACTCTTTAAAACTTGGGTCGTAAATTAGCTGTGAGTATGCAGTACCATGAAGCTGAAGCCACATAGCTGGTACTGTTGGCTGAGGTTCTTGATATTCACCTACGTGGAGGTAATCAGGATTGCCTGAGAGCTCTTTGACAAGGAAAGCTGGACCCGATGAAGGCCTCTTCTTTCACCCCACCATTGCCATCAAATCTGAGATCTGGGTACAAAAATTTTGTATGTTGTTTGCAAGGGTCCTCTCCTGTGAAAACAGGCTGAGAGAGTTGGAGTTGTTTGCTTGGAAAAGAGAAGGTGTCAGGGATGCTTTATTGCGGTTTTCCAGTAAGAGAGCTGGAGAGAGATGTTTTACAAGGGCGTGTAGGGACAGGGCAAAGGGGAATGACTTCAAACTGAAAGAGGGTAGGTCTAGATTAGATATTAGGAATTTCTTTCCTGAGAAGGGCGTGAGGCTTTGTCACAGGTTTCCCAGAGAACTAGTTGATACTCCATCCCTGAAATACTCAAAACCGGGTTAAATGGGCTTTGAGCAGCCTGGTCTATGGAAGGTGTCCCTGCCTGTCCAGGAGGGTTGGAACTAGGTGATCTTTAAGGTCCCTTTCAACCCAAACTATTCAATGATTCTCTATTATCTTGGAGTTTCTTTGATTTTCTAAAGTTTTTATGCTATTAGCAGATAATGAAATTAATCTTTTGAATATATCCTTCAGAATAGGATGGCTTCTGACCTTTCATAGCGATTTTTTTGTGTGTGGGACATTTTCTTGAGTGTTTAAAAAAATTAAATAATAATATTCTTTATCAAAATTAGTTTTCATAGTCTGTTCAACCAGTAATTTCTTTAAGCTTTGAAAAGGCCTAGTCATCTTTAGTATTTCACAGACATTACATACAGTTCTACATTCTCATTCTAGATTGATAGCTCAATGAAGGCATCATCTTTGTTTGCAGAATTTTTAAAGACCTGGAAATTGGAATGAAGAAGATAGTTGAATTGCTGCTTAAGTTAACAATCATAAATTATTTTATTTATGCATGAGTGGGCAGAGAATATGAAACTAAAATGGTTTTCCAGATATGAAGAAGTAAAATAAAAAAAAATATTCCTGAAGTCTGTAAAAAAAATTTATTCCAGAGGCAAAAAGACACTCAGAAGTTTGTTAATATGTCGAAAAAGATTAAGTATGTTTTAAACATTTTTATTCCCATGTTAAGTATGTAAGTCAAGGATTAATTAAAAAAGGATTATCTTACAAATACCTTGAAAACAGTTGGTGTATGTCTACGTACTGATAATTCTGAAATACAACAAAATTTACCACTTGACACAGGTATGTCCTGTAGAATTTATACCTCGTTGATTGATCATAATCTCTTAGTGTGGATGTGTTTTTGTCTCTGCACTCTTAATGAAACTCTAAAGCCAACTAAAATTGATCCACACAGAAGCACCAGAAGTAAGGAGAAGTAGTGAGCAATTCCCTGCAGCTGGGAGAAGGATGCTCCCATTTTCTGACTTCATCTGTTGTTTAGGGAGTTTTGCTGCCTTGCAGGGACTCAGCTGTGGGACATTGTGGACAGACTGCTGAGGCTTTTCTGGCCCTCAGACAATGACCCTTTGGAGCTTATCTTCATAGACTCCAGTTAACTGCCAGGGGCAGTGTGGAGCATATGAAGCTCCAAGGGGTCATACTCTTGGATGGAGACTGGATACAGGTCTGGGCAACCTGCTGTAGCTTTGAGCACCTGACAATCTCCAGAGGTTCCTTTCAACCTTGGCTGTTTTGTGGTTCTGTGAATAGGAGTCATTTTTGTTCAGTTTTCAGAGACTATCACATTCTTTGTGGCCAAACAGCAAAAATGGCAGATATACTTTGGAAATTTTAGCTTTTTTCATTTTAGACATTTTGAAATGGGAAATAATTCCTATACATTAATATGGTAGAGAGGACTTATATGTTGTTACATTTTCAGAAATATTTCTGGAAATTTTTCAGAAAAAAATTTCATTTCTCCTCTCAGATCATACATGTTGCAAACCCCTGTTAAATGTTGCTACCAATTATTCAGATATCCTGAAATTGTTGAACTGGGAAGTTTATTATTCTTTATCTATCTATAAGAATAGACTCATGGCAGTTGCGTCTCCTTCATCCACTATTAGTCCAGCCAGAATTCAGACTCTGAAATTTTAAATTGAATTTTACTTTAAATGAAATAGATACTTAAAATGTGCTTTAAATCAGTGTGCACCTGTGTTGAAATTACACAAGCAAACTTCTCTTTTTATTGAGCCATTCTGAACTAATGCGGAATGTCTTGACATTTTCACCTATATTAGCCTTATTTGAAAACATACCTGTTAATTCTTGCCATTGAAAACATCTTTGTAGTGAATACTGTCCTAAAACTGCTTTTACAGTGCTTTGCAGAATGATTTAATAACAGCTTAACACTTATCAAATTAATTAAACTCTCATGAACCTGCCATTTAGTTAGGAAAAAAATACATACTCACATGCTCAATATTAGTTTGCATGAAAGACTTGTTGCTCTATAAAATAAAGTCTTTACTGAATAAGTTGTCAAATGTTACACAAATTTTGAAAACCCTTCCTTAATGTGAAAGGGTGGCACACTACAGACTGTTTGCAAGGGCTGGGCCCTTGAGTTAATCAGAGTTAGTCCAACCAGTCTCTGACCTGGTGTCCCTTCTCTTCCCACACAGCCTTCTGCCCTGACAGAGTGTGGGGCAGGACCTGTATAAGCATTTATTGTCACACAACTGGATCAGCTAGAAGTCACTGTCCTGTGGAACTCAGGAATTGCCTATCATATAATAGTTGTCAGAGATACACAAAAGTATGAGGACAAAGTGGGAGTGCATAAATGTTTCATCATGTCTGAATGGCTCTCTCTCATGAGGAGAGAGAGAGAGGAATCAGTGCTATTTTTTTTGTTGTAAGGTGGTTGCATTTTCTGCCTTGTTTCAGAAAAACCCTTTATCAGCTCCACAAAAGTTAGAACGCCCACCCATAAAAATTTCAGCAACAACTCCTTCAAAATTGTTAGCTGAATGTATGATCATAAATTATCATGTGTTCTGTGTCTTTTTTAATGTTTGTAAATTGTAACTAATTATTTTCATAAAGTTGCATAATGCTGCAAGAAAATTGTAGAAGTAGTTTTGAAAATGAATGAGTTGTTGTTCTTTTGTCTAAACCATTATAGAATCATAGAATCACAGAATATTCTGAATTGGTATGGAACCACAAGGATCACTGAAGTGCAGCTCCTGGCACTGTACAGAACAGCCGCAAGAATCACACCATGTGCCTGGTATCTCATTAGCTACCTGAGCTTTAAAAAAACCCAGGGTTTTTTCCATGATGGAAAATCGGTGAAACAGAAATATAGGATCGTTCTTTATTTGATTTTCAACAATGAAAAGTGAGAGGCTAATATCTAAAAGAACAGGCAGAGAGACTGGAAGGAGGAAGCAAAATAGGTACATCAAAAGAGCAATGGAGATTTCTAAAACCCATCACCACCACCACCACCAAAACTGAATTTTGAATCAAATGCAGAACTAGTAAAGGTATATGAGTTTCTTGTCATTATATTTGTTACATTTCTGGGGAGGCAGTTTTCAGAACATACTGGAGTTTGCAAAAGCTTGAGTTTAAGAAGGTAGCAAAGTAAAGCTCTGGGACAGTTTAGGTGAGACTATATGAAGGGTTATATTGTACTAAGATAGCAACACGTACAGAAATGAAAGAGGGAAAATTATCAAAGTCTCAAAATACACCTGATTAATATTGGTAGCATAATACAGTACTTAATACTAAAGATTAGAATCTATCTTCAGTTTCTTACGATTAGGAAAAGCACTCAGTACTTTAGCAGTTCTTCATCTTAATTCCCAAGCAGGTCGTGAGCATACACATATTTTAAAAGCTTATGTGGGTTATATAAATAATGGATTTTAAAGGAATGTAATAGGACATCAAATGTATAAGCTGATACTGGTTTTCATGTTTAATTTTCCTATGGAAATGACAGATGGGTTGTTTCAACAAATTCTCAGGGGAAAGCATTAGAAAGAGTGTTGGAATTAATCTGCAATTCATAGGAGACTGTTACATAAAGGACAGTATTGAGGAACTTAGAAGGCTTCTCTTCCAATAAGCTTTTGTGAATTAAGAGAGTGTCAAAGATTGAGCAAAGCCTCCAAGGTGCAATGTCTTGGGTTTTTCTTTATTTTGTGCAATTAAATACCTCAATAAGAAATTATGAGCTAGCTTATGCTAGTTTTATATTACAGTTTACAAATACTCAGCAAATTATGGTCTCAGAAAAACTGAAGTGAAACTGGTACTGTGATTTTAGAATGCATGCAAAGAAAAAATACAAAGCCTAACAATTGTAAATACTGTATGCTTCTTACACTTTGATCAGTAACTTTGTTGGATACCTTTTTAACAATGTTGGAAGACTTTATCCTTCATTTTTCTGTTGGTGAGTCATAAGCCAAAGTATTGCTCATTCATTTAGCTTCTCTCATATTTTATTTTGGTAGCTGAGTGCAGTATGAGCTTGAAATTAAAAATGTAAAAGTTATGACAAATGTATAGTGCCTGGGAAAGATTGTAGAGGTGAATATCCTGTGTGTTCTGGAAAGCAAGATGCCGTGTGACAATTCATAAATTTATTTAACCTGAAAAATAATCAAAACTACTCGTTATTTTAAGACGACATATTTCAGAGAAAGTAAAATCTGATTTAATCTGCACTAAATTTCTAGAAATTGAAATAGGAAAACATTTCTTCCCATAGGCTAGGGGTTACTTTTTGCATTTGTGTCTTTTAGAATTTTCCAATAAAGTTTTTAATTCTATAACTGGAATTCATTGCAACGTCTTGTCACATGTCAGGTTGGCAGTTTCTGAACACATGCTAAAATATATTAATATAATAAGCTGCATATGAATTAAGATTTGCAAAAGTATACCATCTCTTGAAATTATTGAATAAATTTGGATTTTCAGTGGCTTTAATGGAAGGGGAGTAGGTAGTAAAAATGGCAATGTGAGAGCAGCAGTACCTCTCAGAGTCTGAGTTACTCAAGATTTACACATAAAATTATATTTATTTTGTATTTATTCTACTTAATTTAATTCAATTCCATGTTGAACCAGTCTCATGAAGTGGGAACTGGCAGCGTAGTTTACAGTACCCAGTAAAATCTTGTTTTGCTGAGTACACCACTGCTTTTTATATTGACACATTAACACAGATACTAAAAGCAGTGATTCAGCTAAGTGAAGATTTTTCAGCAATTCAAGTACTTTTGAAGTAATGGGGTAGACAGACTTGTCTCAGAAGAGTGATGCCTTTATTGAACATGTCACAGACAGTACTGAAAGTATCATTATTCTTTTAATTTAGTTTCAGAAAAGGGATGATATTGCTACTACTTCAAATCGGAGGTTGTGTGAAGTATTATGAATTAAACAAATAATATGTTGTACAACATCATAGTTTCCCTGAGTTTATTAACTGGATATTACGTGTTCTTTCTTAGAATTCTAACCTGATCCATCAGAAGGTGTCTCCTCCTGCAGAACAACACGGATCTCCAATCTTATCATTCATTACTCTGGAACAATTCAATGCCATTCGCCTTGTGCAGAGTGTCCATCAGTCACTTGCTTCTTTAAGTAAAGTCATCAGAGGTACCTCACTACTGAGTTCTGAAGTGCAAAGACTAGCAAGTGCTCTGTTAAACCAGAAGGTAAGTAATTTTGTAATTAATATACATTATAATAAGCATTGAAAAAACCCAAGGAAACTGAACTAATTCTGACATGCGTTTTCATGTTACCATTTGTTCTAAATTTTTTTATTGATAAATACTCTAAAATTGAGTTCTTTTAAAGATGGAAACTCTAAAACAAAACCAGTTTTCTTCTGGAAAATTTTTCAGAAGTACATGTAGAAGCTTCTGAATGTATTATTCTTTTATCAAGTTTTCTCTTAAAGACAAATCCAGTAAGGTTAGAAGTTGTGGAATACTATTTCAATTTCAAATACCAAGTCATCTAGATAAGTCAAATATATTAGCCAGTAGAACATGTAAATCTGTCCCTTTTCCTTAGTTTTTACATTTTTTTGGGATTTAAGTTGTAATAACAATTCTCTTTGCATTTATTTGGTATGGAGTATTGCCGTGCCACACCAGACAAGCTGTGCCTATCATACCACCCTATCATCTCACCCTATATTCTTGATATACAGGAAAAGCAGTCAAAATTTGTACATGTACTTTCTCCATGTTTTTTGGCATCAAACTGGACATGTTTATAAACTGGTACAATTAGTGACAGCAAGTTTACATGCTCTATCATTAATAGCTAGATAATTGGTTTACAAAGTTAGTCAAACATTGATGTGACATGAAACTGGTTTTATTTCACTTCCAGCAATTGATAAATTCTGTCAGTGGTAGTGCCTAGATATTGAGATTGCTTCTGCAATGAACTATAATTTCTATTAACATCCTGTTTATCTTCACGGGAAGTACAAGCACTGTTAAAAAGATTGTTATGCATTTATTGATCTATCAAATTTCTAATCAAAACAATAATTAAATTTGTTGTCTTTTTAGAGTCACAAGACAGCATTTGTTAGCAAAATTGCTGTACAGTTAGAATAAAGTACATTTTCATGTTAGTGATCTCGTGCCTTTTGAAACATGTTTTGACTGTGTGGTAGAAACTGGTACTAAGTATAAGTCATAGTGAATGGAAATGATATATGTAATGGACATTCTTTAGTTCTTACAGTTATATTTCTTCTTCCTGAGCAAGAGAGCGTGGCTTGCTTGTGTGCTTAAGATGCACGCTTCAATTGGAACCGGCAGGAGCTGTGAAGCTGATCACTGACTCAAAAAGTTTCTTAAAAATTCTATGCATTTTAACCTCTCACAAGCATCAGTTCAGTGCTTCCTGATGTATTGACCAGTGCTTCTGTCATTTCATCTGCTTACTTGCCACTTTCCTTGACACAGATCACTTCATTGGATTGTGACCGCATAGCAATTTTTTCACCTGCCTTCCAGAGAGGCTAGTGCCACGTTCTTGGCATGGCAGCTAAACCTCACTATATTTATCATCAAAAAAGTGATTTGCCTCAAGTATTTTCTATACACTCTTCTTTAGTGTTTTCATGTGTTATGTAGCAAAGGACTATTTTTCAAAACCTGTATTTTAAACCCACTTAGGCTGTAGTTCTTTTAAGATTATAGCACCTGAAGAAACTGCTGGATTACTAATAGAAATATGAAATTCAATAAATGTATGACTTATAAAGGTTTCAGGAATGTTCTGTATTTGTGTAAAAGTGGTATGTTAGCCGTATACTGGCCACTGTGAAGAAAATTAACTCCACCCTGGCCAAAATGAGCATAAGTACATCTGAGATACACTTACATGATAACAATTAGCTAAGCTATTTCTTTAGACTTAAAGTAATTTAGAGTGATATATTAGCAACATCAGGCAAATGCCTTTTAAGTAATTTATTGATGAGCTGCCTGTAAATGCATATGTAGTAGAAGAGGCTGCAAAAATGCAAGGTTTCAAATAAAAAATAAGTTTCAAAAAATCCTTATTAGGAAAAATCCCCCATGCAGTTAACTGTGCTTTATTAATTGTCTTGTGTGTGTTCTAGTTCATTCAATTCATTTAATTAGTATCCTCAAATCTAGTTATGTCCTGGTTTTTATCTATAAAAGGTAAACATAGAATATTTACTTTGAAAGACACCTTTTTTTACAAACTTCCGTGATCAGACTTTAAATACCAGTTCAGTACATATACTATTAGAATGGGAAATTCCTGGAAAATGCAGCTGTAGATATTAAACAGTATAAACTGTTTATTCTGCTCAGCATCTTCAGTAGTGTGCAGTATTCCACAGGTACTGATTTACATCAGTTCTCTTTCTCATAAGTAGGAGAATCTTGCAGTCACTTTCAGTGTGCTTTGGATTACTGTGGAGTAGGTAAAATTAGTGTTTCTATCCTTATTTTATAAGGAGGAAATTTAATAGATGCCCTTTTAAGCCTTTCTTTTTGAAGTCAATGAGAAATTTATACAGGGAAGTCTTGCAGGATTTTTCTCTGAGGTGTTGCTCTACAAAAACTGTAAGGTGATGAGAAAATAATCATGCAGAGGAATTGTACCGGATTCTCTTCATCACAGAGCCACACAACTGCATGTTGAAGTCAGAGGAGGCTTTAGCAAAGGAGTGGGAAACTGTGGCTGCAGTTGAAAGATGACGTTGTGACTTTCCAAGAAATAATGCTGTTAGGGCTTTTGGAAGTGTTTGTGGAACCAACTAATGTTTCCTTATTGAATAGCAGAGATTCTTGCAAGTTCTCCATTGGCTCTGTGTCTGGGCCACAGAAAGAATTAGCAGGAATATGACCTTTCTGTTTGTGGTTGTATGTTCTTGATCATTATATTGCTAGTATTGCCTTTTGTCTTTATAGATATATTTGATCTCCAGATTATTTATTTTCATTCAAGTTGCTGGCTTAAAATGTAATGGTGATGAATGTGAAAAGGATACTTTTAGTAAATATATTTTTATTTCAGTGTCCTGTCACATGGCAAAGCAAGTGGGAAGGTCCAGAAGATCCTTTGCAATATCTTAGAAGTCTTGTAGCTCGAGCACTTGCTATACAGGTAATTTTGAAGAGTCATTTACCTCAGTGTGCTGGTGTTCAGTGACACAGTATATTATGTAAATTCCACTACAGCAGACCTTTACAAACACAGGTCCCAAAGAGTTTTAGATGTGTATGTATGTGTATGTATGTGTAGATGTGTATGTGTATGTAGAAGGTATGTAAAAATCTAAAGATCAAGGAGTAATGTGATAATATTGTTAATTACTGCACAATAGGTTTACATCTTAGTCATTAGTCTTTCTGGTGAACTGTGGGGCAAAAAGACTTTTTTTACCCAGATGAAATTTTATAACTAAGTCAAGACACACTCTTTAATCTGGTAGAGAGATGCCTATCAAGACATAAGTGAAGCATTTCTAATAAAGGTAATGTAGAAATTCATAGATGAGTAGTCTTTGAAGAAAATAATGAAAAGATCTGCATTCTCCAGATTTACAAGGGGCCATAAGAGAAGGTGCAGAGCCTGACAACAGCTCTGTCAATCCATAGTCTGACAGTAAAGAGGGTAATTTTTAATTAAGGTAAATCTATATATACTTTGATTGACAGAAGTGGTGTATTTAAGATAATACGCAGACAAATAAAAGTAATTTATGTAAATTAATTAGCATTTAAGCAAGCAGATTCCTTATCTATGTTGGATACGTAGAGAAAAAACTGTGAGAACCTTCAAGAGAGGAAGACTACTTTGGAAAGGGCAGATCTTTGTTATCTCTAGGCCATAAATAGAAAGCTGTTGGTTTTGATCTTGATTAACACATCTTGTCCAATGGGATACCAAGATTTCCATCAATATTAATGTTGACTGTCAGATTCAGAAGAAAAATTTGAGGGGCGTGTGGCTTCTAGGCATTACTTTTTCTAAAGAAATTGTCAAATAAATGTTTCCAAAGTATTAATAGGATTCTTGTTATGCAAACAATTTCTTTTGGCTAATGCTTGTTTTTTCTCTATCCTTTCCTTCAAAAAAGGCTTAAAGTATAACCAGAAAAAAATATAAATATGTATAGCAACAAGTGATAATGCATGTTCCAATGTTATTTGGTCATACAACTGGAGTTGAACTTAATCCCATCTGATTTTTTGCTGACTATTATAGTCTTTAGTATTAAAAAAACATCATTTGTGGTGACTCAGCATGTTTGTAAGCTTCAAGAGTACTTTACTGTTTGCAACTTCTACTTTAATTTGGTTGTGACCAAACTGCATGCAGTTTTCCTTACTTATATGATTTATTTTTAATGGAAGTCTGAGATTAGAGTTGGAGCTTCTGTGTGGCGTGCACCTCCCGTACAAAGTGATAATGCGGAGGTAACAGGATGAAATTAGTGTTAATAGTGATAGATTTTTTTCAACCACACATATTCCAAAAGTTTTTATTTTCCATATATTACTCCAGTCAGCTATTGACAAATGTGCTGGATTATATTTGCTGCATTACCATGATAGTAATCTTCCTTTCTCATTGCTCAAACTGCTGACAAAATGGTACATTTGGATTAGTCATTTTTATGAAAGGAATTATGAAGGAATCATTTACAGGTTTTAGCAGTTATTTATTGTAAGAGAGAGAAAAATTATTAATGCATAGCTTTACGGTAGATACTTAACTGTGTCCATAAGCAGTAAATTATGTTAAATTTTTATTAGTGATAACAGCTGCTGGTTGTCTCATTTTATTTCTTTAATGTCAGATATGTAATATAGTTGTGTTTGGAGCAATTTCTAATAATACGGTATCAGTCTGTTTTGCATCTCAAGCTTCTAGTTGAATCATATCTGAAATACAGTTTCTATATATTTTGGTGTATATTATTAGAAAAATGTTGATTATTTCTAATTATGCATTTCAGTTGAATCATCTTTTTCCTTAAATGTGATTCCAAATCATGATTGTGCCCATTACACCTTTCTGATTTGTCTTGATCATTTTTAAATTAACGTTTCTTTTTTGTGACTTTTCATTATTGATTTTATAAATGTAATTAATCATTAGTTAATTCTAGGTTTAGTATTCAGAAATTCAATAAAGGCTTCAATAAAGATATCTCATAACTGAAAATTATCTTCATATTTATATTTCAATAAATGCCATATTTTGGATTAGTTTAGTTTTATATGACTAACTTTATAAGCTCTTTTTTTAAAGTTACTCTTATCTCTGTTTCATTGGCTGCAAGATATTGACTTATACTTTACTGTTTGAGACAGGTTAGATTTAGGCATTTTTTTAAGAGGAAATAGGAGACATTGAAAGATCAAAGTTGTACTGAAGGATTACATTTACTAAGGATGCAGTAAGCCTCTACCTAGATTATTAGTTAAGGGCTTCCTTGTCAAGAGGTTTTCTGCCAGTGCAGAAAATAATAAAAGCAACTGCAACAAACATTTAAAGGGGATGGGAGGAACACAAAATATAGGCCAGATGGTAAAATATTTACAGCAGAATTTATAGAAGTGTAAAGATGCTTTGAGAGCATTACACAACAATAGGCAGAAAAACAACAGGTGTTGCATTTTTCAGGTCTGAATTCAGTCAGTAAAAATCAAAATTAAAAAAAAAAGAAGAAAACTGGCTATTGAAAGTGTGAAGAAATTTGTATATGCAAAATGCAGTAGAGGCATGTATTGCTGTGTGTTATGCTGATAGACCTGATGTAAATAGGTGATTTCTTCCTAGGTGAAAATTCTGGTATTTGGGTGGTAGCTTCTGCTTTAAATTGAAACAAAAGTTATGTATTGAACATTTTTCTAAGATGGAGTTCTGAATACTTTTAATTAGCAGTGTTGACATTGAACTTTATAATATTGTGTTTCAGCTTGTCTGTCTGCAGTGATATATTTGCTACCAGCACTAAGATATGAAATGTATGAGTCATCATTGATCATTGTATAAGTTTTAATTCTTGGTCTTTTTACTGTCAATTTCCTCATGATGGCACCTTAAATGTTTTCTGTGGTTTCCCTCTTCCATGGTTGATGATCATAGCTCAGCAATAGTACACTTCAGCATATAATGGTATTAAGTGCATCTCAGTCTCTAGATAAGTGTCCTCTCACAAGTGTCTGTATCTCATGGCTGTGGATACCAGCAGGAGAGAAGGAGAGAGAGGCGACTCAGAACTGCAGCTACTAAGAGGCAAAACAACAGCCCAGGCAAATGTCAGCTGAATAGCAACCTTAAAAAATTGTTTTAGGTCAACAAATTGGAAATTGATTTTTGTTTCCACAAGAACTAGATAAAGAGCTTAATTTCACCTTTTCAAAAAAGAACCCCAAACCCTTCTTATTCCAAACAGACCTGCTATTTCATTCTTTTGGACTCAGCTGGTTATATGTCATTTACAAAAACAGTTCTTCCTTTGGATGACTGTTTGGTTAGAGAGCTGCTAAAAGTCTTGCAGCATACATTCTGACCTCAGAATCATAAGCACCAGTTTCAGAGTTCTAATCAAGGTAATGTTTATGAATACTGAAAGTTTTTAGTTGCATAATTTATGAAAGGTTTTGTTGAAATTGTGCATTTATCTATAAAGTACTCCTAGTATACAAAGAAGTTAAATTTCTTATTTTTTCAAGAGACTTTTATTTGTCTTCTGAGATGCTGTTCTCTTGTCTCTTCCCATCCTGAGTAAAATCTGAGGTAGTAATATTTACCTTCAATACCAGTTTGATCACCTAGGATAAGATTTTTACTGTTTTAATAGTCTGTTACTATTTGAGGAAGAATGACTTTGTTCCTGTTTTGGAAACCTATTCCTCTGTTTCAACAATTAAGTCCCCAGGAAGGTGGATTGGACATCCAAGGTATATCAGATTTGAACTCTTGGAAATTGCCTGCTGAAGACTCTAGAAAAGCTTCTAGGAATAGGAAATACAGGATTTCTTCTTCTCACCCCAGGCATGTAGGCAGAGATATTAAATTTTCGTTCACTGATAAGAGGCAGAAAGTCTGCTCTTAGAAAACCAAGGGAATCAAGTCCTCTCAATTTTCACCAGGTTAAAGAACTCACAGAATAAATATTGTACAAATCCAGAATTGTCATGCTCAGTCCCCTTATTTGTCCTCTTGGGCACTCCGTATTAAGGCCTATCCCGATTCAAGTAATCACACTTAGTATCCAGAGTGTTTTCTAATACATCGTCTTAGCAGAGTTTGCAGCAGGGGCAATAATGGTTTGTCTTTTACAGTTTTAGGAGAGGCTGATTCAGATGGATTAGTTTGGCTGGTTCCCCACCTCGCCATTGTTCCTCTCATGGCTCTCTATTTGAACAGCTGTTATCTAGGTGTCTGTACAGTGCAGAATACTCCAGATTCAGTATTCTAATATTAAAGTACAAAAATTCCTAAAAGTGACATGTTTTAAATCTACCCATTCCATTATTTTAGTTCAAATTTCCACATTATTCTGAAGAATTAGCAGTTTTCTGCTGCTTTTCTTGGCTTCTCCTCGTTAGCTGTCATAAATATCAAAACAAAAATACAACTGCAGCCGAACATTATCTGCTAAGGAACTGATCCTTAATTGACTCCCTCAGTTCTCATCATTTTGCAGCATGATGTCACTTCGTTCCGAATTTATCAGCCAGAATATGTCTTTCAAGACCTTATATCTAAGTGATAACTGCTTGGTAAAAATTAGAAATTTGCAAGTACTACTAAAAAAAATATGTTTTGTTTGCCTCTAATAGGCAAATTTGAAGCTCTTAGCAGCCGTTTTATCATGTCCCTTTTAATCACGGTCTCATTTAGATTGCACTGATGGAGTAATGGCTGATATAAAGTAGTAGTGCTTTGTAAAGATGCACCATCCAAACAAGGGACCACACAGAATGTGAGATGGAAGTTTTGGACATGGATGGGTAATAGGAGTCATCCATTTAAATAAGATATCATTTCCAAGGAAATTAAAGCAGAAGCTGAAGGTTTTTTTGTGCTCAAAGAACTTGTGAACTCTTGTCACTTACAGAAAGCTGTGTTCATGCTTTGATACAGTTTCCTCTCCAGGCCCTTCACCATCTTTGCAGCCCTCCTTGGGACACTCTCTAATAATTTAATATCTTTCATATATTGTGATGCCCAAAATGGAACATCACTTTTTTTTTTGTTGTGAAATGTTTGTTTACCTCCAAATACAGTGGGTTTTAACAGTAAATCTGCAAACTATGCTATTTCAAATGTAAATGATTTTGGTCGTCAATGAGCAAGACTTACGTCAAGTTTTGGAAGAACATTATGCCTTTTGCACAAAAACCAGTTGCACAAAAAACTGGAAAAACAGTTTTTAAAAAGCAGCATTGGAAAAGGGAAAGTATCACTACCTGCATTTCTTTTGGTTTCGTTGTGAGCTGTTGAAGCTAATTCCCAATGAAGGTAGGTGCTCCATTAAACTGAGGCATCCACAACTTATGGGCTTTTCAATAAACATCAGGCTTAACTGTTGTGAAAAGTAATCTGTTTCAACAGAATTCAACTGCTGTTCATTAAACTCTTAAAATTCTAAGCATGTTTTTTGAGAGTGGCTGTTCTGTTGAAATTATGAAATTCTACCTTGTAAGCAGACGTTTAAGCAGCACCCCTTATCATACCACTAACCAATTGTTCAGCTCTTTGATTATAAGATATTTATTGCAGGAGATAATTACTCATTAAAAAATTGTTGTAAGCGTTGAATAAAAGAAGAAGAACACAGGTCATTGTCTCTACAGACATTGTGTCTCTGAGAAATTACCATATTTTGAAGAAAATTATCTTTTTTTCCAAACCTAGGTTTAAATTTAAAAAAACTAGATTTAGTATTCTGTATTTCTTCTATGGATGCAAGACAATATGTATAAAATCAGTAAATTACAAAAAGCAGTACTATATATTATATAAGTTTTAAAGCTTTAGTTGATACACTTTATTTAAACTAATGAAATAATCATCAATCCTTGATTTTTCTCTTTAAGCTACAAGATACATTTTTACAATACAGGAAGAAATCTGAAAAGATGCAATGATAAAATATTACTAAATTTTATGCATTTAATCTGTCAAAATTAAAAGTGTAGATTGCTCTGTTTCTCATAACTTGTTTTTCACTGTATTTCCTTTATCATGGACAGAGCTGTCTGCAAAAGAGAGAGCAGAGTAAAATGGATAGTCTTGTTTGACAAAAGCTCAAGCAAAAAAGGTTAATTTTAGTACAAGTTGTAGAAAATTGTGTTATTATCATTCACATATGAAAATGAGTCCTTATGTTATTCTGTCAAAGACTGGTAATTTTAAATTCCATCTATTAATAAATGAGATGGTTGCAGCACGTGCTAATGCACGGATTTGTAGGTTCATCCCATCAATCTGCTTTGCTTTTTCTAGACAACTTAGAATCAGAGAGAGGTTTGGGTTGGAAGGGACCTTAAAGACCATCTTGTTCCAACCTCTGGCACAGGCAGGGACACCTTCCGCTTGATCAGGTTGCTCAGGACCACATCCAGCCTGGCTTTGGACACTTTTGGGAATGGGGCATCCACAACTTCTCTGAGCAACCTGTTCCAATACCTCATCCACCCTCACAGGAAAGAATTTCTTCCCTAATATCTAATCTAAATCTACCCCCTTTCAGTCTGAAGCCATTCCCCCTTGTCCTGTCACTACATGCCATTGTAAATAGTCTCTTTCCATCTTTCCTGTAGGATTCCCATCAGGTACTAGAAGGTTGCAGTTGGGTCACCCTGAAGCCTTCTCTTTTCCAGGCTGAACAATCCCAACTCTCAGCCTTTCCTCACAGGAGAGGTGCTTCAGCCCTGTGATCATTCTGGCGTCCCTCCTCTGTACTCGCTCCAACAGGTCCATGTCCTTCCTATGCTGGGACCCCAGAGCTGGCTGCAGCACTGCAGGTGGGGCCTCACCAGAGCAGAGCAGAGGGGCAGAGTTCCCTCCCTGGCCCTGCTGCCCACACTGCTTTGGATGCAGCCCAGGACACGTTTGGCTCTCTGGGCTGTGAGTGCCCATGGCTGGATCAGGTCCAGCCTCTCACCCACTGGCACCCCCAAGTCCTTCTCAGCAGGGCTGCTCTTGATCTGTTCATCCCCCAGCCTGTGTTGATACCAGGGAGTGCCCTGACCCCTACCAGCTTGTAGTTGATCTTGTTAAACCTCAAGAGATTCCAATGTGCCCAGTTCTCAAGCCTGCCCGGGTCCCTCTGGATGGCATCCTGTCCTTCAGGTGTGTCAACAGCACCACTCAGCTTGGCATCATCTGCAAACTTGATGAGGGTGCACTTGATCCCTTTATCTATGTCATTAATGAAGATATTAAATAACACTGGTTCCAGTGTGGACCCCTGGGGGGCACCACTTGTCGCTGATGTTCATTAGGACTCTAAGTCATTGATCACCACCCTCTGGATGTGACCATCCAACCAATTTCTTATCCGTCTCACAATCTACCCATCAAATCCATCTCTCTCTGGCTTAAAGAGAAGGATGTTGTGAGGAACCATGACAAAGGCTTTACAGAAATCCAGATAGATGACCCGTAAATCCAGATCTCTAGCCCTTCCCTTCTCCAGTGCTGTAGTCACTCCATCATAAAAGGCCACTGTATTGGTTAGGCAGGACTTACACTTGGTTACAGTAACTTGGTCTTCTGATCACCACTATACTGACAGTGAAAACAGACAGAAATAGTCTGTCTACTAATAGTAAACAATCTATTCAAAATCCTTTATTGTCTTATTTATAATTCTGATTTCATAGTTAGAAGTTCATACATAGAAATAAATTACGTAGAGTAATAAGACAGCTTTGTAACTAAAAAGTAATGTGATCGTGGCTCTGGTTTAACCTCTAGATGGTTTGCTGGGAACTGGGTTGGTGTAACAGTTTGCAAAATATTTCATCTCCTGTTTTGGGATTTTAATCGGTCAAAATCAGTGGTAATATGCTGTAACTATTTCTCAAATGTCATTTGTAGATACATATTAAAAAAAAATAAGCCCATTTTTTTAATAGAAACACATTTCCATTCCACAAGCGAGCATAATCCCTAATTAGCAATCTTTTTGGCATTTCTTTGGGGGAAGGCAGAAATGTAGCCGCATATTGACCTATCTTTCTGTCTTTGAAGGAGATGCCATAGACCAAATTTGAAATTATAACATATTTTCATATTGTGTTCCTTTGCAAATACATAAAAAAATATTTAAAATTTCAGAGCCTTTTAAGTTTCAAGTCTGTCATCTCAAATTTAGTTTGTGAAGGAAAAGAGTCATAAGAATAATTCTTGACTAAACCCTTCTTTATCTGTTGAGTGTGCAGTAGTTTTACTCTTGGAAATTCAGTCAAATAAAGCAGTCAGTGCAGGATACAAGTGCACTCAGCATTTCTGTAAACAGACATGACTGCATTTTAAAACTGAAGTCAACAGAAAGGCATTCAGATTTGGGGTTTTGTTCATTTTTTTTGTTGGATTTTTTTCTTTGTAGAGTTCTTTTTGATGTGGTCTTTGTCTCTAAATGTTCCGCAAGGTACATAATTGAAGTAAAAAGAAACCAAACCTTGAGTCAAAGTAGAAGAGTTGTTAAGAGTGATGGGAAGCTTATATCCCTATTTAAGGCATGTAAGTGATACTTAAATGCAGGAAGGATAAATACCCTCCTGCTCTATAATGTTTCCCAGTGTGTTCAGCTGAGTGCTATAAATAACAACTTAATTAGAATGTGTGCCCCTCAATGGAGGAGAATGTGCAAAAGCATATTGATATATTTGCATTGGCAATTCCACACAGTCACTCTGAACTAAGAGAGTTATGATCCAATGAGAAATCTGTTCTCTACATCTGAACTTGAGTTTCAAAATTCCTGTCAGGTTTATACTGTTGCACAGTGTTGTATGTGCTTTTCCTTATACATACAGTGTGTTTTCTTATAGGCTATCATTAACATTTTCAGTATTATTTCTAATATTTCATTATCCCATGCAATAAACTAAGCAATTGAAATTACCTATATATCAGGCAAAATGCAGTGAATAATTTAGAACTAAACCAAATATTGTTCATTCTTCAGATATGTAGATTAAAAAGCTATGAAAAAGATTTATTCTGTCACGTGTATTCATGTATTTTATCACGCTGAGAAAATAAAAAGTAATGATTTGAATATATCAACAGAAGAATCCATTGAATAAAAAACACAGTAAGGTATTACTAGAATAATAAAACTGAAAACAATGTGTGTGTCCAAAGATACCATAGAAATGCAAAAGTCCTAATGACCTTACTAAAGGTCAAGGGGAGTTGTGTTTTTTTCTACACTTTTGAGGCCACATCTGAAACACTTGTCCAGTTTTTGGCTGCGAAGTTGAAAAACATTACCCAGATTGTCCAGAGAGGTTTGTGGAGATATATGGTTTGTGGAGGTATCTTTGGAGGTACACAGAACTAGAGCAGACAATGCCCTGAGCAACCTAAATTGGTGTTGAATTTGGCACTGCTCTGGACTGCAATTGGATTGGATGGCAAAATGTTTAATTTTATAAATAAATTATTTCTATTGTGGAAGTAATTTAAAAGCTAAAGCCATTATAGCTAAAAAAAAAAAGAAAACAAAAATTCATTAAAAAATACAACCAAAAAAAGTGTGCTGTTTAACAAAATGCGCAATATTTTTTCCTTAAATTGCTCCCTATTGTGTGTTTTTCTGGATTACTTCCTTAGAACAGGTGTGAATGAAGCTTTATGCCGTACTAATGCTCTTCAGCATTCTCTTAGCTCTCAAGTGTGACAGGACATCTAAAAGAGACCTACAGCCTTTATGATGAGCTGTTCTTTTGTGATTGGCCACAACAAAATAATTCACTTTCAGGTTTAATAAAAGGTTTTATGAGCTTCAGAGAGCTGATGTGCTGCACTTGAGGCACCTCTGTGCTAACTGCCTTGGCTTTACAATGTAGGAACAAGCAACAATCCACACCAGCTTACTGCACCAATTAAAAAAAAAACTACTTAATTATACTCTGTGTCTACACAAAGTTATCCTTTTTTGAACGAACTATTTGCTAGTCTGAGCAGTAATCCCATGTTGGAGTGTTCTGTTTAATGGAGTGTAAGCAGCTGTAGCATGAGCCAGCATGATGTGCCAGGATGCCATCTGACAGACATGGCCATGACATCATTTAGTTCCTTTGTTTAAATGGGGTTGTATCAGCCACTGTTTACGTTCTGTGATCTCTTTTTTCATGTAGAAAAAACAGATTTCCTTCTTTGCCTTTTAATTGTGGTATTTTTTGGGTATTTTGAGATGTGGACCCCACAGAGTTAAACAAGTTCTGATTAGACTGTGTTAGTATGTTTGATTAACATTCCATACTTATCTGAGAGTTAGGTTAAGCTTTATTAGTTACTAATATAGTAGAGTTCTGTGACACATGAGTGAGAGATTTTCTCTATATTTTGACAGCCTAAAGAGAGGATGTTAACAAAAAATAAATGGCTAGTAAACAAGAGGGAAGAAAATGGAGAGAGACCGGTGACTGCTGTTCAAGGAGTCACTGTTTCAGAAGAGGAACAAGAACTGTGGTGGGGATGCTAATGGAAAATCTGTATCTCATGGGGCGTTACCAGGGAAAACGAGCCATAGCAAAGTAAGCAGTTCTTTATCGGCTCTCTTTATTGTAACATAGCCTTGAAGCTGGTACTGTGAAACAAATTACTGCAGTGCTTCCCGTCATTGCTAGTGGCTAATACATCGAGTATTCTGTACCCCTGTTTAGTCACACCAGCACCATCACAATATAGATTTCAGCATCTCTGCTCCGGAGCTCTGCAAAGGAGTTATGTCTGATGTAGTCCTGACTTTGTACAAGTATTATTGTGGGCACTCTAGTCTGTTATCTACAAATGAGTATTGTGTGCCACTGTTTTCCCTCCCTGCAAATTATTGGTGGAGATGGGGAGTTGATTCCACCAAGGAATAGTTCCAGTTCTTGGACTTCCTTACCCCGATATACTCTGCTGTGTAACTGCAAATGCAATCTAGTGCCTGGTGACTGATGTACTTGAGAAAGAAGAGACTAGAAGGCAGGAAGCATAAGGGCATGACTGGATTCTGTGTTTAGTGATCATACAGTAAATATCTGAAAGTAGGTGGGAAAAGAGAAGAAAAGAAAAGAGAAGAAANGAGAAGAGAAGAGAAGAGAAGAGAAGAGAAGAGAAGAGAAGAGAAGAGAAGAGAAGAGAAGAGAAGAGAAGAGAAGAGAAGAGAAGAGAAGAAGAAAATTTTTAAACCAAACATAAACTCCAAATTTAGTTACTGTGTTATTTACCATTTGAAAGTATGGGCCAACACCTTATCATATACCTGAATACTGCAGTATTCACATGTTCATTTAATAAAGAATAACTACCTCAAGAATAATGGCTCAAGGATTTCACATACGAAAAAATTACCACAAGGGAGCGAATTGCTGTGTACCAGTTGTTCCTCAGAACCTTGGCATTACCGCCTCTGGGCTCAATGCCTGGAAAAATCCTTCTGTTTCATTTCTTTGAGCTGTAATACTGTCACTCCTGCTGGCATTTACCACTGAACGCCTGCACTTAGGAACACACCTATAGAACAGCTGCTGCACTGTGAGGAAAATGAGACTGTAGCATAACTGCTTGTTTGACCTTTGCTCAGTCTAAACTCCAGTTAACTGAGTACTTACTCCCCTAGCAGTGCTACTCAGCATCATTTGCTCTCAGACTTGGCCAAGGTTCTGCACTTTTTTCCCTAGTAATGTGGAAACTTCTAAAACTAGTAGAAAACCAGAATTATACCGCGTGGTTCCTGGCTATGCATATTCATATAACACTGAATACAATTTTCCATCTAGGCACAAAAATGAAATCACTTCTGTGGTGATTTATATGATTTTCTTTTTCAGTATAAGTTTTCTTCGGGGACCACAGCAACAGAAAAATGCAGTAGAAGAATATACATTTGGAATGAATTAAAACTGGTGAAGGAAGAGTACTTGATTCATTTTAGAGGAGTTCTGTGATCCTAAAGCTGTATAAATGATATATGTGAAAATCTGGCAGCTTTCTTATTCCTCCCACTGTTCAATGAGGTGCTCAGTTTGCTTTGGGATTATAGATGATAGGGAAGACTTCTCTCTGAAAGTGGAATAGATGTTTCTTGGCTTTTAAGATACATGAAAAAATATTATTTGAATCACCCAAGACCACACTTAAAGACTTGTTTTTGTAAGGGGAAAGAAAAAGAAAAGAAAATGTTTTTATTATAGCAAACAGAACCCCATATTAGTGGATGTTTTGAAAGATCCTGCTAGAAATTGCTTTGCAAGCATTTTGGGTATCCCTGATAAGTTTTGATATTATATTTATAATCATAGTTTGCTAAATTAATCTATCACAGACAGTTAAAGCTTAAATTTGTAGTGGAATTGTAATAAGAAAGATCCAGGAAATATTGAAATAATGAAATAGTGAAATAATGAAATTTTGAAATAAACAGTTGCAAAGAAGAGTAGATGATACATTTTTCTTTAGATTTTGTAGTAAAAATATTTTCAGGGTTAGGATATTTGGACTTGTAGACCGCATTGTTGGTATAACAGTTATATAAGAGTTGGTGGTGGAAGAAAGCCCTTCAGACTGAAATGCTGCGTGGCCATCCAAGATGAATAAGAAATCAAACAACTTTTCACCAATTTGACTAATGCAGTCAATATATGTTTCTATCAGATTTGGGATGGGAGGAGGAGTGTTATCTTTTACAGGATTTCTCCCTTTCAAAAAACACTGCTTCAGTCTTCTACAGCTTAGCTTAAACTTCCTTCCCATCAACACCTGATCTCTTCCAGCCTTATGGCAGTGGGACTACCAGTGACAAATGATCTGTCAGTAGAGTAGTGTTGTCTTTTGAGACTGTGGCATTTCCATAATAGGCTATCATGTGGTCTTATAGGACTAAAATAAGCATAAGGATATTTTTTACATTTGTTTTGTAAAATACATTTGATTGCATCTAAGATTATTTATTAAATGGGTGTAAATGAGCTACATATTCAGCTTTATATAGAGCAGTACAAGCCATTACAATTTTGCTTTTGTGATCTAATGAAAGTTTTTGTTATTGTGTACATCCTAGTGCTGCTTAATTATACGAGTTCAGAATTAATAGCACTCATACTGGTGTTTTAATTGGGTGGAATATAAACATCTGTGTTCCTGACAGTGTTTCTCTTTAGCAGTTACATTAAAAGTTTGTTTGATGGCAGCAATATAATGATTATATTAAATACAAGCTGAAATGATGTCTACTTTTATTACACAAAACAATTTACAAAACCTCTCCTAACCAGAATACAGAGTTACTGCTATATGATAAAAGAAATTGTTATATAAAGTCATTAAAAGAATCGTGCAGACAAGAGTCATTAACTGTGTACATTTACCTAATGAAAATGGATAGCAAAAATCTCCAAACTGATTCATAATCATTTGGGTTGAGGGCTCATAATCAGGGATGTGGCAGATAAAAAAAAACTGATTAAAGTCTTGAACATGGTGGAAACATTTTGGATACGTGTGTGACACACTGCCAAAATAAAATAAAACTCACTGACTGATATGTACTTGCATTTTAGACGATTTTGTCACTTCCAAAATGGTTTAATGGAATTATTCACCTGTCAGCAGTTCAAAGAATACACTAAAGTACTTTTTAAACAGGAGATGGGTGCTTGGCAGGTGCATTGTGTGATGAGACCGTAACTTCCAAGGTTTTTATTCAGTGACTACACCAATTTTATAATTTCCCGGGAGCTGTTATTTAGAAGGGAGTGGGGCTTGGCTTTCTCTGTTTAGTGACAGCATATGGAATCTTATTCTCTGATTAGTTTCTAGCTTAGTATTTGTAAAATCACAGAATGGTTTGGGTTGGAAGGGAACTTAAAGATCATCTGGTTCCAACATTCCTTCCATGCGCAGAGACACCTTCCACTAGACCAGGTTGCTCAGAGCCCCATCCAGCCTAGCCTTGAAGGCTTAATCTTTCTGTGAAGAGCTTACGTGTAGGGTGGGTTATAGAGTGACTTCAGGTTCATACTACAGTGCCATAGTCAGGACTGTGGCTATATCATATAAATAAATTGTACCAAAGAGATACGTTGTAAAAGTTTCAGAAGAGGATTTTGAGCTTGGACTGTTGCATAACCAGTCAGGTACCTAAATGACTTGGCCGAAGATAGCAAATTCTTTGTCTGAGATTGTTAATGTTTAGAGGATCAAACTAAGATTGCATTTCTTAGGATGCGTGGTTTATAAAGATTGCGAGGTGCAATGTGTGTCTCTTTTCTCATGTTGGCACATGAGGTGTTGCAGTGGTGTGAAATTCCAAGCTTGCTGCTCCTAACAGGATTCATAACTGCATGTAAGAAAGAGTGGAAGAAGGTTGAGGCATGTGCTCTGAAAGGATAATTGAGGACAGTTATTCCACCCACCTTTGTTAGACTCATTTATTACCAAGTAGAACAGCGGCCAGTTTTTATCTTATAATAAATTCTGTGAATTCACATCTCAAACTAACTAAACAAACACTAAAAATGGCAGCATCAATGTAGTAGTAGGAGATATTTTAAAAAAGTGTTGGCAAGTACTTATAAAAACTGTAACTTCAGATGGAAAATCAAGTGTTTCTTCAATGTAATATGCCACTTACAGGAATGCAGTTATTTTCCTGAACTTATTAAAGCAAAGACAGTAATGGCAGCCATTTTGATGGAAAACATAAACTCCCCTGTAAGTAAAGGTGAAATAGGGTTTCAACAACGATAAAATTGTTGAAATGATAATTTTCACTGTACAGTGATAAATTTTCACTGTACAAAGTAAGCTGCCATGAGCAAAGAATGAAACATGAGTTTATTTAGAATGGATGAGTCATGTTACACATAAACTGCTGGTTTTCTTTATCTTTTAAAAGGGTCTTCATTTGCTTTTTACCAATTTGAAATAATTGAAATTAATATTAAGCTTTGAGGTTACAGTATGTTTACACAAACATTTTTCATTAATCATAATAATTAACATACCCACATTAACTCAAAATGTTGAAAAATCAAGCAATAATTTCAGGATTTCTTGTTTTCCCTTTTTTGTTGTTGTTGTTGTTATTGTTGTTGTTTGGTTGGTTTTGGTTTTGATTTTTTTATTCTGTCTTTTAGAATTGGGTAGAAAAAGCAGAGAAACAGAAACTGTTGTCAGACACCCTTGACCTTTCCGAGCTGTTTCATCCAGACACATTTCTCAATGCCTTGCGCCAGGAGACTGCAAGGTGAGGGGAAAATAATGTGCCTATTTGTGCTAATGTGCCATTTTTCCTTATGTGTGAGGGTGGTTATTTCATTTTCAGGACACAGATCCAAAAAGTTAGGTCAATTGCTGTCATCAGTCATTTTTATTTCTCGCCTTGAAGTAACATAACTGTTACCTGTTTAAATGCTGATTGTTGTATTTTTTTTCAGTTAGAAATGTATTTTTCATCAAAGTAAGACTTAGTATGATATGGTACACCTTGAAAATACATTGGGTTTGGTTTTATGTTTGATATCCTGTTGTTACAGATCTGTAAGATTTACTGTATATGTGTTTCCATTGCAGAGTAATGAGCTGTTCAGTGGACAGTCTTAAATTTACAGCTTCATGGAAAGGGCGAATACAGGAAGGCAAACTCCAAGTTAAGGTATTTTACTAGGATGTTTTACTAGGATTCGATGAGGATGTTTTATCAGTATAGTCTGAGTCATCTGTCCATAAACTTTCTGGAAAACTGAGCTATAAACACATTGGTGTACCTGGATAAAAAGGCTGGTTAATGGTATACAGCTACAAAAATGGCAGTGCAAAAATTCCACAGAAATTAGAAAAGGAAAAAAGTTATCTTTTTTCTCCTACCTAGTCACTGTTCTCATTTAAAAATTAAACTTATTCTTGCTCCATTCTCTTCAACCACCTCTTAGATGAAAATTGAAGCTGCAGTTTCATGAGTTAAAATCTCGCTCTTGTCCAGAGAGACAAGTGGCTCGTAGCAAGAGGAAATACACATGTAAATATGTAAGTCTAAGGCCATATGTTAGCATTTCTTTAATCACTGAAAGGAGACTACTAAAGGAAGTAAACCAAAGTAAACTATAAGATGACTAGTTTTTGATACGATAAAAGCCCAACAATTTTTTAATGACCAGTTAAGCCTACAGCCAGCAGCCACTGGTTGCCACTGATTGCTTAGACAGCAAAGTAGAGATGAATCCTCAAATGGTTTAATTTAGCTTCTTAAAATTCCAGGTAAAACTGCCACTTTGGTCAGCACAGGTTTCTGTGCACCCTTTTTATACTTAATTTTGTAGGGAATTGACAAAATAAGTTTTCTGTGCTGTGTCTTCCTACAGGTATGTTGATCCCAAAAAAATCCTGCGCAGCTCCGAGTTCTGTGTTCAGCATGGAGCACGGCCCTTAAAACCACGTCCTCACAAAGACGCTTGTGCCCGGTGCAGGGCACTCAGTGGTGACTGTGAGCCCACATGCAGCTAAAGCAGAGATTGCTGAACTAGGAGAGAGAGAGCAAGTGGCAGGGCACCTTCTCTAGTCTGATAATGCAGACAGACATAAGGCTGTGGGAGATATTCGGGTTCTGGGCTGGCTGCTGACACTGTCAAAAATTATGAATGCAGAGTATGTAAGATTTCATATTCCTAAAATATTAATGTATTGTAAGGCCAGTAAAGATAACTGTAACCATCCAATCTGCCCTAAATACAGTGCAGTCTTTTGAACTTTGTTGAATTAATTTCTGTTGGAACTAGAGAATGTAATTTTGAGGATTTTTCAGTCTCGATATTTAACTAAGAGTAATGGTTGCCTGCTTCATTTCATAAGAAGCATGAGAAGACAGGGATGTAGAACTTGGAGATAAATAAACCAAGGGATTTTTAGGGCTTGGAATAAACCTGGTATATGACAAACCTCGGAGCCTGCAAATCACATGGTCTGAGGTTACAGATTCAGCCAAGTATTTTAAGTCCATAGCAGTAAGCCAAAACTGAGTTTCACATCTCAGGCCAGTCATTCCAGTAGGCTGGCTATCAGCCGCAGATTATAGAAGCTTGAGGTTCTTCAAAACCATCTTAACATTTCTGAAAAATGTCAGAAGTCACTGTCAAGTACCTCAACTCCCTGAATAACATTATCTCAGCATATTCATATATTTAAAAAATCACAATATTTTACAGTTGCCAGATTGAAATAGCTGCTTGGCAAATAAAGAAGGAGAGGAAAGAATTTTGTAACAGTACTCCAGTTTTTATTAAACTTCTAACTGAAGTTTAAAATGTTTTGCTGTGTGAGAATTGATGTGGTAAAGTTTTGGCAATACTAGTTAAAGTACACTGTTAGCAGTCCATATCATATGTAGGCAAAAAGGTTAATGTATATAATCTATTGCTTTACACAAGAATGTGACTTTTTCTAAGAGGGATTGAAAATCAAAAGACAATTTTGTTTAAGAGGAAATTCTCTGCCCCGGGAATAATACAAGCAGTTTGGTGAGTGGTTATTTTTAGCAAAACATAAGAATCCTGTCAAGTTTCTTCACTTGATTTGAATATTGTCTTTTCCTTTGTAAGAGAAATATTCATTGATTCTCTATTAGTAAGTATTCAATAGTATTTTCACTGCTCCTTTTAATCTTTGATGAACAGAAAAGCTTTGGAACCCTTTGCAATGCTGAATATTTATATTTCCCTACCATGAGTCCTTCCTCATGTTCGTGGAGAACTGAGGAGAAACTTTCACATTAGTAATGCTAAATACCACATGGACTTTAACTAGGGCATAAAAGTGTCATCGATTCAGAAAAATCTTTCTCTAAAATGTGTCTTGTTTCATAAGGATCCTCTGGATTGTACATTAAGCTTGGTTCACCTGAGCAGTATTAATTCTAATACTGGTAAAGTAAATGTTGTATCTGCAGTTTCAAGAATTCAGGCTAACCTTGTTGAATGGGAAGCTATTCTGAGTGGGAACTCAAAAAAAAAAAAATTCAATTAGCAGAATAGATAACTCCTTAAACACATACTGTGGGAGATAGCTGGGACCATGTGGTGAGATAGCTGGGACCTTGTTTTATCCCACCTAAATCAGAAGTTGGAGTTTACCAGACTCCCCTACAGGAACCAGACCATGGTATTGACTATTCTGAGATTTATCAGTCTCAATTGATGCTAATGGTGTTATTTCCCTTTACGTAACTAATTCCACCGAGAGATTTGATTCTATACTCACAGAGATGGGAGACTCTGTTTCAGGGTCTGGGAGAGTCGTGCTCAAGTCCCTGGATCAACAAATATTCAAAAGCCTAATAGAATGTCTCTGTTGAAGGATTGGCACAAGTAGGAATGCAGATGAATTTAAACATGATAGTCATACACACTTCGTATAACTTTCTTAATAAAACTGTCAGGCATGGTTTTGAAGACATGTTCTCCAAGATTTTTTCTGACTTTTAATTTTTTACTTTAAATTTAATTTGTTCTGTGATAAAGAAAAGAAGAAGGAGATCTCTTTATGATCTGTATGATGAAAATGCTTTCTCGGTCTTCCTGTGATTTAAAAAAATGTCATCAAGCTTCGGCAATTGTAGATATTTGATCTTTCTATGCCTAAAAATACAAATGGTTTACCCTCTGATTATCTGTAAATTAGAAGCATGCAGTGCTAGAACTGTCAGTGAAACTACAAAGTAGGCAGAGGAACACTCAATCAGGCCAAGAACACACTCTATATGAATTATCAAATCAGGTGTTAAATTATCAGTGTTAATTCAGGTGATGGTTTAGATGTATGATGTGGAGTGGATCTCCTCTAGTAGGATGTGATGAATATTTGATTTAGAATCAATCTATATAAAATTGCACCTTCTTTAATATCACTTAGAATCAATCTGTGTGAAATTACACTTTCTTTAATATCACTCTACATTGCTTTAACAAAAGGTACTGAAAATGTACGGCTATTGCACTATAATCACATATTGATATGCAAATTCATCTCTTCTGTTTGCTTTGTGCACTGATTGTGCTGTTGTACAAAAGCAGGTAGTCATTCTTTTTGGCATTCCATTTTCTGTATTGTAGAAAAGAGTGAAAAAAAGGAAGAAACATGGCAAGAGACTTACTGGGTAGTAAGTAATATGACCTTGGGTAGAACTTAATATAAATAGTGAAAAATAAAAAATTATCGAAAGTCTCAAATATACAATATGAGTATTAATATCAAAACTATACTCGTAGCAACTGACAGATATAATATAAGGCATCCTGAGAGGTCTTTTTTTACAGTATACCTCCATCCTGAAATATCAATAAATTAATGATGGAGGCCTGTGGAGGTAATGAAGTGAAAATATGACTTCCCGAAGTCTGCTGCAGTTTGCATCGTGTCATGGGAAATTATGGCATTAATTAGTAAGGGAAAATCTGTTGCAGAGAATTTGAAATTTGGAAACAGACATACTTTGGACCATGGTATCAGTACACTTTCTACAAAGGTATTTTAAAGAAACATAGTCTGGAGTGTGTAAAAATTACTTTTTTGAACCTAAACTAGCCTACCTAACCAATAGCTGTGAACTGCCAAATTCTTTGTAAGAAGTAAAAATTATGGTCAACTTCTGCCATTACTCTCTGCTAAGTTTCAGAGATACTATGATTATTTTACAGATGCTGTGAAATTAATGTATTTCATAGTACCTGTAATTTTTCTATACTGTTTATTATAGAAATGAAAACATGGCTATGGGAGTACTCAGCCAAATGGTACTGGAAAGTACATTGTTCTGGTATTGTTGGGTTTTTTTCTTAATGTCTTTTATTATTGAATCGAAGTGAAAATTTGTCTTAATCTTCAAAGGAGTTTCTACCATTGGTTGAAGTTTTCCAGGAGATCAAATGGTATTATTTTACATAACTGTAATGTCAAAGGGACTGCCAATATCAAAAGAAGAAACATGCAGTAAAAAGTGTTTTCAGTAGGTGAGCCACTTCCATAGAAATTTCTTTCTGAGATGTTCAGGATGGCCAGACCTTTGAACACCCTAGCAATAAACTTTGAAACCTCTTCACCAGACCAATCTTCCTGCAATAACTTTGCCAAACTTATTTATTAAACTAAGCTCCCTAAAAATATTCCCTGCAGAAAGCAAGAAGGACAAAAAAAATAATGTAAGAGGTTAATCTTTCTAATATTTGTGTGATAGGGATAAGGAAGAGCTTTGAAAGCTTTCAATCAGAATTGTAGTGAAATAAAGTGTAACCTAGGGCTTGCGCATATTATAAAGTGAGGCCTTAAGTATGAGGCCTTAACAACAGAGAGCAGTAGGAAGGAGTCTGTGTTAAAGATTCAGTATATTCATTAGTAAGACTTTCTTCCTTTCATGCCATTTAGGATACTTTTATTAATAAACTTTGTTCTTTCAAGACAGAAGTGGCACTGTAGTGTGTATAGGCTGTCGTTAAAGATTACTGACACCCAAACTTTTCTGCATAAAACCAGCTTTTTACAAAATCTCTCTGCATAGAGAATTTTTGAGTTTGTAAAGAAGTGGTGCAAAATATCAAATGTTAATACTGTACCTTAAAAGCAGCATACCTGAAGAGATCACAAACTTGGAAGCAGAAGTGAGAATAGTGTCACACTTTCATAACAAAGAGCAGACCTTAAGCTTTTGACAAGAAGTTGAAGGACAAAGAGAGTTTTTTGCAGTTTCAGATAAATATTTGCAAAATATCATTCATTTCACTGAGGATTTGTTCTAATAATTTGTGAAAGTTAGACAAAAAGTCTACTCTGAACTTTCCATTTGGAGTTGTTTTGGTTCAGGTTATCCACAGTTTTGGTGGTTTGACTGTAAGTCCTAGTCTGTATGAAGCACAGATTGCTCCAAAGAACATTGTCACTTCTCTGGTCAATGCCTGTCCAAGGAGAAACACAGCTTTGTTCTATGTCTTTTTTAAATGCCATGTTTTAGAACAATTTTTTTTCATGTTAGAATATGTACATCTGCATCTTGCACATTGCAAGGAAGAGTCCCCAGCTCAGCGTTAAAAGAGAAATATGAGTTTAAAGAAGCACATTCTTGAAGAGTGTAATGCCTGTCTACAATCAAAAGAATAATTAGATATTAAAAATGCAAAATGTAATCTTAGCTAGTTTACAGTTAATATATTATTAGTGAAAAACCCCTAACACTCGGGAGGAAAGCATTGCTTTTCAAGCATGACAGTAACCCCTATTGTGTTATGGTTTGATTCCATCTTTTTGTGTCAAATAAATAATTTTAGAATACTAAAATTACCTAAAAGATTATATCCATTATATTTTCTATGATACTGATCTTTGTTGTAACATCATACTTTAACCCCTTTTTGCAATCTGGTAGATTTTTCAAAATTTCTTGCAAGGGAAAATATATTAGAAAATTGTATTTATCTCCATTTTGCTTACATGGTCACTCCTCCAGTTTCCAGCAGCATTGTATTTCCTAATTGCAGCATTGCTTTATGAACCTTGCATTTGGTGAAAGCCAACCTCAGTATGATAAATTTAATTCAGGGCTTTAGTATGATATAGATGATGATTTTCAGATTGTAGCTTCTGCTAGAGATCTGCTACAGCTGGAGAGTTAGCCTTTTGAAAAGCTGCATGAAATTTATTATTGAATTAACTTTTATTACTGTTAAAACTGAAGTTCTCACTTAAGCGGCCAAAATTACTAGTAGTAATTAGTAGTAGTAATAGCAGTAGTAGTAGTTAGTAGTAGTAGCAAACTACTAGTATTTGTACTGAGGAAAATAAAAGGATCAGCAAATATTGGAATTTTTTTTTAAGGAGTCCAGAATAGATGTCACTAACTTATGGAAAACTCCAGAGAAGAAAAAAGAGAACATGTGACTCAGAGGCTGAAATTACTTAATTAAAAGAAAACACTTGAAACATGTTGCATGTAAAGCATTGCATAGTTACTGAAAGAAGCATCTGTGATTCTTATTTAATTTTTTTGTCAAACAACAGTTTATCTAAGAGATCTTGGGTTAGTTAAATAAAATTTTCTCTCATATTATTTCAATATATTTTGTTTGCCTCTGCTGAAGCTGTGTAGCAGCACATTCCATTCTTTGAAAGCTGTGCTCCTACTTCCAAGCAGGAAGTCATGCTTATTGCAGTGATTGTTCTTCTCTTCTTCTAGACATTGTAATGATTGTGAACTTGGCTGTTGCTATCATAATTCCATTAATCTAATGCCAGGCAACTGCAGTTTCATAATTGATGACATTTACAGGTATTTTTCTCCAACATTTGAAAGAATGTGAATCAAAATCAGAGGAAGTTCACACCAAAGCGTGGTCCAGATCTTGCTGTTAAATCATGTTTCCTATTCTCACAAAGAACATAACAATAATTAATTTCCTGTTATTTAAAAATTTGGTCACAGTAAAAAGGTTCATCATTTATTAAAACACAGTGTAATCATTATTGAAATTTTAAGTCTGTTATTTATGTTTGAATATTTTATATTTCCATGGCAGATCAGTGGCTTACAATTGGAAGGTTGTCGTTTCGATGGAAATCGACTTTCAGAAAATCTGCATGATTCTCCCAGTGTGTCATCTGTTCTCCCTTGTTACATGGCCTGGATTCCACAGGTACTAAATTATTAAAAGCCCTAAACTTTCAAGACCCATAATTTGATTTTTTTCTGTGTAGTAGCTTTTCAGTATGATGTTGTGTTGCTGACCTGTTTTCCTTTCATTTCAAAATAAAAATCCCAGTCTTTACTAGGTAAAGCAGTTACTTATTTTATTTAAAACAGAAAGCTATTATAATTTTATAAAGCTATTATAATATTCTTTAGCTTATATTGCTTAGATGAAGGCAAGGGCTTTATTTCAGTCATACCTTTTTTTCTTCGTCTTTTAGCATATTTTCAAACCTGTATTTATTAAATGTGTAGATGTGTTTGGGAGTTCATTCCTAGAATATATTTTTTTTGAATTTTAAATATTAAAGTAAAATGCAGCAGCAATAAAAAAAATAGAGAATATGATGTGAGCTGTAAGCAAAGAAAGCTTTTCCCCTACTCAAACTGATTTAAAAAAATGCCAGTGCTTGCAGATTTTAAGATGAAAGCAAGATAATCCAAACAGTAAAAACTGTTACTGCTTCTTCCCTCCAATTATCATAGCAATCACTGATAAATAACGCAAAAAGTCACCTGGAATGTATTCAAGGATGTGTCTTTTAACTAAAAAATTGCTTGTTATAGAATTCATCCCACCTACATTTAGGAAGCCCATCCCATCAGAAGGTAGCTGGGATAAATCTGTCCAGGTGTGACTCTAGAGACAGCCTAGACCACTATGATGACCTTTGTTTTATATTGTGATAAATATTGTGCAATGAGTTCCATTGCTAACACACTGCTATATCCCAACTTTTTTTTCTCTCATTGTTATTTCCAGCAGTGCAAATACAGCATAATATTATAGTACAGCATTAGAAGCATAGAGGTCAACAGATTTAGACCTTGAACACAGAAGTAAATGCTAGCCACCATGTGCACCATTGCTCCCAGCTTGGTTAGGAAAGAAAATACTGAAAATTTAAAAAAGAGACAAAAACCAAAAACATCACAAAACCTATTACGAAGTTAACCGGTGAAAGATTTTTCAGTTCTTCAGTATTTACAGGGCTTGGTTTTTTCAGATAAATAGATTTCTAATTTATTTGAGAGGTGGTGCATGGGATAAATACAGAACTGCCAGACATCATAATATATCGGCTCAGTGGTGGATGGTGGAGGATGGTAATATGCGTGGTTTTCCATGGTAACACCAAATGGAAACACATTGAAAAGAAGAATTGTAAGTAGTCCTCCCCTTGTTCTGAAAAACATTCATCTTGTGTTTGAAATAAAACAGAGTTTTTGGCATTTTTCTGATTAAGACTATATTTTTTAAGCTCCAGAGGCAGGATCCAGAAGTTACATGTGAAATCAGCAGAGAGCTTTATCTATAAAATTAAAAAATTAGATACTTCAATAATCAATGATTAAACTTTTTCAAATGTACTTATATTTGAAGTGAACAGCTACTGACATTTTTGTGTTGAAAAAAAATATAATTCTTATAAAACACAGGCCATAACTTGTCAACTGCCCAGATTTTAAATACAAAGTGTTTCTAAGGAGAGTTTTCTTGAATTGGTCTACCCTTGAGTTGTTTTGCTATGAGCATCAGTGTAAAAATGGACTATAATCAAATACTGTGCTCAGAAACCAAAGCAGAATTGGATATCATGCATTTTCCTTAATTTCATTGCCTCTCCTTGGAAGAAGAGTGCATGAAATTGAACATATTGTCTTAGGATTCTTAGGTTTTGAATTTGTTTTCTTTTCTCCATAAATGCATCCTTTGAAATCTAGTGAGCAAAAATATATGTACAATGTAATGCTTTGAAGTAATTTTCAACCAAACTTAAAGTAGCCTGCAGGATTTCTCTGAGAGAAGCTCCTCAAAATGCTGCAGTGCTCAAAACAGAATATTTTGAGCTACTAACATGATGCTTATTCTTATTAAACTGTGAAGGTCCTTTCCAGTTTTAATCCACTGACAGATCCCATGCTGTGAAGGGTGTCACTAAAGGGGATGGAACTGTGTGTGAGGCAGTCTGACAAAGAGAATTTTTGGACTGTACTTAAGCCAAGGACATAAGGATTTGTGATTCAAAAAGACTTCCACAGAATGGCTTTAACCCTCCAATAATGTGATTCCTTAAAACATCAGTGAGATTGAGAAAGGCACAAGAACAGATATTTTGTCCCTAAAAAGTGTGAAAAGAGGTCTTTGAAGGCAAACTGGCCAGCTTCTGGCTCCCAGCTTTGGCAAAATTTAAATTCTCTGGTTAACATTTTACTCTCAGACTGGCCAGCATTTTGTCTTCTTCAGTAGTGTTAACCAAGGGATAGATGGGGTAAATACAAACCTTTTGAGAACAGTGCCTGATTATTGTACTCTATATAAGTATTACCACATATAGATCTTCTTCAGGGATTTAAACACTGATGTCCAAAAGACAGAGGAAGTTGATTTTCAAAAGGGACAACAAAATTCTTCAGTAATGGCTTTACACTTCACATGCAAGGCAAAGTGCTTGAAACAGTTATTGTTTGCATGTTTCCTTTTTCCTGTTTTTAGTTATTTTCTAATATTGGAGCATCACTAACTCACATTTGATGTGATTTGAGTTAAAATGACACTCATTTTTATTTTAAATTATTTTCTGACAAGTGTGCTGCTTTGTTACTTGGTTCTTGAAAATCTGACATTTTCCTGTTGACAGGAAGGGACATTTTGAATGTGATGGAAAGCATGCTTAATATATATCAGTTGAATCAAACACTGAATTATTTGCAGTAACTAAATACATCATGGGTTGAAATTAGATGCTGTAGGAAGTCTAGACTGAGACTTTGGGCTCAGTTCTGTGGTCACACATATGGACAATGCCCCATGCAAAGCCCTAGGAGGAAACTGCATCCAAGGCAGTTTGTAGTACAGACAGCAGAGAGGAGCATTTCAATAAAGTACCCTGGGACGTGTGGAGTAAGATTTTTTGGATTATAGTTCCTGCAGTATGATGCTTGCAGGTATCTCAGATCACACCAGGGGCTGTGCCACAGGAGGAGGGCAGGGTTTGCTGCAGAGATGGAGGGGGCAGTAGGGTCTGCCAGGGCACAGCCACCACAGGACTCCAGCCTGGCAGGAAAGCTGCTCCCTTACACTCCAGCACAGGGGCTCCTGAGCAGCTTTCTCCCTACAGGAAACTGTTCAGCACTTCCCTTGCCCTGGTTTGCAGACACTTTTGACGTGTAATTTTTGGGAGAGTATTAGCTGAATGAAGATTTTTATATGTAGTTCATAGGATCACCCCTGTTATGTACTTCCAGGTGTCTGAGTTATGGAACGAGCAATTTTTCTGAAGTCTCTGCTTCATTGGTAATCCTTCTCCTTAGTGGCCTGAATGAAGACTATCTTGCCCAAGGCTGCAGTGTCCAAACTGTATCTTAGCTTTAGATGCCATTCCAGTGGAGATTACTGCTTTCTCATGTTCTGTTGTCTTTTTAGGTGATAACTATGTCCTTGTTTGTTGACAGGATGCATGTGGTCCATATTCTCCAGAGGAATGCATATCTTTACCAGTCTACACTAGTGTGGAGAGAGACCATGTGGTGACAAATATTGATGTACCTTGTGGAGGAAACCAAGACCAGTGGATTCAGTGTGGTGCTGCTTTATTTTTAAAAAATCAGTAATCTGAAACTGCATTAACTCATGAAGTTGAGACATTTAAACATCTAATTTCTTACTTACTGAAAGACAACTTTAGATTAATTGCTTTTATATTTTTAAAGCAATGGTTTATTAATTCTTGTTTATTTTTTTAAGATGTATTCAAATAATTCTACGTGATAGAACTTCAGTGTATCTTTGTTTTATCTTAATTTTTTTCAGCACAGGACAAAAAACTGATTTAAATGTCAAGCTAATTTTTCAGCTTCAAATCTAGTAGATTTTTAATTATGTAATATTATCATCACAAAAAAACCTCAAACCTTGAGGGCTATATATTACGCTCACAGTGTATTGTAAAAATCAACATGGCACTATTCAGCAAACTGCTAATTTGGGTTGTTTCTCTAGGTTGTAATGTGCTGTATTTCTTTCTTGAACTTGTTGAAATCTCTTCTGGTTTGCTTAGAAAAATTGAATTAAAATTTGAAGTCAGCATTTTTTCTTTGATCTTATTTTTTCGTTATCCTTTTGGAACTGTTATTCATATGCCTCTGTTATTTAATAAAATAAAATTCAAAAACTTACCTTTTGTAACTGAAATTTAATGTTTTACTTGAAGATAAGAATCAGGATAAATGTTTCAGTCTCTTTTAGTGATGTTTTACTTGTAATTATATTTCTTGGTGTAGGTAGTAAATAATAGGACTTTAATGAACTTCATGTGGAGTTACAAATTCATGTGGAGTTACAAAGTTAGACTACTATCATGGTTATTATCTGGAAGTTACTGAAAAAGAAATTTATGAAACCATACTAAGTTCAGTGAAAACGTGCACAGAAAGGCCCGCAATAGCCAAACAATTCCTTAGACAAAAAAAAAAAAAGATCTTTCCATCCAGTTGTTAAATGAAAAACAGGGGGATATAATAGTTTTTGTTCTGTGACATGAGAAGCACCTGGAATCTTGTTCTTAGTGCAGGACACCCAAGTTTGATTTCACTGTTTCATGGTGTTGCGATGCTGTCATAGCATTGGAGTGCAATTAGATAAAATCCCAAAATCCAGCAGGAAGCAGCATTACTGACGTCTCAACGTAACAATTGAAAGTGTCTCATTTTTAACTGGAATTACACACCTCATGAAGATATTTTTAAAAGCCAAAGGCAAAAAAAGCACTTTCTTGGTTTGCTTGGAAAACAAAATAGATGCTTTATCTCTGATATATCTGATAGATTTTATATTCATATTGAAATAGTATTTAAATTAAGACTATATTTCATTTTCCTGATATTTTTCTTTGGTGGTTTGAGAGAGAGAGAAGGAAAGCAGAGAAAAGATTGGCCCCATCTCCAGGTCAACTTCCTGAAGAAAGTGTTTTTCTCTCTTCTTCTCTATTGTTCATACCTTAAACTTGGTCTTTTGTCTCTATTTGGAAAGTTTTCCATTTTAGTTGTTCTTCTAATTAAAAGCTGTCCTAAAATAATTTGATACAATTGCACATGCATTTTTAAAATTGAATCCTGTCTAAAAGCAGAATAGACTTAATACTTTTCAGATAATTGCCTCATCTTCCTTTATATATTTCACTCTGATTCACTGAAGAGTAAAAAGGTAGCAAATTTGGAAAAAAATTGTCTCTGAAGAAAATTTGGGGGAAAAATGACAAAGTTTCCATCAGAACAAAAGCACTTGTGTAAATCTATTTACAAGCTCTGTGAGGATTTAGAGGATGACTTTTCCAGAGAAAATATTCTGCCATACTAGACTTTCTTGGAGATGAAAAGTTTTGCAGAGAGCATGCTTTTATTCCCGCAGGGACATGTAAAGAACATGCTGCAACTTTCCCTTTTGGATCCAACATTTTCATAACCTAGACTGAATTTCAGCTTTCATATATCTCAAACTGAGGCATCAGTATACTGGCTCTTATGAATTCCAGCTTCTCTTTTGTGGGCAGGTAGAGAAATACTCAGCTGTTCAGATGTTATAACTCACCTGTTAGGACAAAGATGTCTGGAAAATAATACATCTTATTTTAATCTACCTTGCACGGAAAGTAAAGACTAGAGATGTAGTAGGTGGCTTTGATGACCCATCTTGCTTGTAATGGGAAATAGAAGTCTACTGTAGTGAGTGGCAGAAACCCTGAAATGAATAATTAGTATAATATTCTGGGGATTTTAATGTTTTGTTTTTTTAATTTTTTTTTCTCTCCTCATTGTAAGCTTCAAAATGCCTTCCATATTGCCAAGAGAAATAAGATTATTATTTAAAGTCTCTCATTTCAAGTCTTCTCTTGCTATATATTTAGTCTTACTGATTCTACTAATATACAGACATTGATGCTATCACAAAGAACAGATATAAAAGAGACTCCTCCAGACCATATTTCTATTGCAGGGTCAGGAACTGATTCAGTTTCTTACTGATGACTTGTCTGTATCCTAACCCCTCAGAACTGGGCTATCTCTGGAGGTTTGTTACCTCTTCTATCATCCACTACTGCAACAGATTTAGAACTGCGAAATATTTCTCAGCTCACAGCATCAGGAGTTTTGTTCCCAGACATGCATTCATGCATTTCTGTCAGAGCCTTCTCTTAGCCAGCTTGATTAAATCTCATTTTGTTTGGTTGTACTCTCAGTTTAGAGCCCTTTCACATTACTAGAACTATCTGTTTGTTTCTGCTCTTTCTAAGACCTTTCCTGAGTGATATGAAAAAAACCCAACCTTCTTAATGTTTAGCTATAACTGGAGCACTGAGTTACAGTTCTAGTTGGAGAGAGGTCCTGTGGGAGCCCACTGAAACTGATCTTTGTTACAGATGTGAAAGGCTCTCTCTTCCTAGGTGTCTTTGATGTCTTTATTTTTTTCAGCACAGGACAAAAAACTGATTTAAATGTCAAGCTAATTTTTCAGCTTCAAATCTAGTAGTTTTTTAATTATGTAATGTTATCATCACAAAAAAATCCCCAAAACTTGGGAGCTGTATATTGCATTCACAGTGTATTAAGCAGTATGTTTGATACTTGATTGGTTTAAGTGATTCACTAATCTTTCCTTCTCATAACCAAAGTTATAACCGTAATGTTTTAGATGGCTGCCAGATGACCTAAAGGAGAAAAAGAAATTACTTATCATGTGTTCCTTGATACATATTGTCTGTTTGCATGGTATAATGTGCTTTCTTTCTACCCAGTATTGTAACCTAAATGAAAGACTATAGGTAACATCTACTCTAGATCATAGGAATTATATTTTTGGCAGTAAAAACAGAACTGCAGAGTTTTTATTACCCCCAAAGTGCAGCTGTATCACATGCATAGGCCATTGAGAAGTATGAATCAGGAAACATAAGAAATAAAAACATCAGAAGTGCCTTAGTGGTCTGACTAGGATTTGAAAGAGTCTGTTCTGCTGTTCAGTTTCAAGGGTATAGGAACTTGTAAGACTAAAAAGAGATATATAAAGAGATCTTAGAAAACACACATTACTTGTAAACACTCTCTTTTGAAGACTTGAGAAAGGCATATCTTCAGTAAGTGCAAATTGTTATCAACAGAAATCAAAGTGACAAAATGCAAAGTGAAAAAACCTTAAAAGAATAACAAAACCTTTGAAAATAATGAAGATTATGCAGTAATATCTGAATGTCTTTAAAATACAATTTTTTTTTTTTTTCAAATGCATTTGTTTTAAATTTAAAAAGGAACAGTTTCTTCCTTTTACACCTTATAGCAGTCAAGTTTCTGTGAGATATTGGTGCTGTCATCCATTGGAAGACGTGCTGTTTGGTACATTTAGCAAATTCACTGCAAGTCAGCTGTCACAGAGCGTGCTGTGTGCCCAAACAGAAGAATACATGTTTGTTGAAGAGTCAGACTCACTTTTTGCTATTTGGGGTAAACAGCCTTTCAGAAACAAGACCTATGATGTTGATAGAATACCTCACATGTTTTAATCCTAAGTCAAATTGACTTAGGATTTTTTCCCAGAAAATTTTTAGGATTTCACTAAAATCCAAATGCTGCAGTGGAAGGCAAGTTATGGTGAGTATAAATAGATCTGGTGATGCAAATTGTCTTTCCCCTCTGTTTCTTTATTTCAGCTTTCAGAGACCAATACTCAGAAGAGCAGTAATTTGTCCCCAAACAGCTATATCATTGTTAGAATTGAAGGGAGAATAACCTGAACTCCATGCTCAAAAGCATCAAATATGAATTATATGAGTTCTTAAACTGATAGACTGTCTTTCATCGACAAAAATGGGTTTGCATAAATTCTACTTAATATTGGTTACCATAATAAAGATGTGCAGCCTTTACCAGGGCTAGAAATTTCCATATGAAGTTTTACACAGACATTTTTAATTCCCTTTAACTCTGACATTTTTAGTCCTTTGAAAATGAAAGATGTGAGTAAGAAACTAGATGTGGGAGAGTCTGAAGACCAATAAAGGGTGGGTCACACTTGAGAAAACAAGCTCATCCTCTGTGAGTTATGCTGTGTTCTCCTCTGAAGGTGTGCACCTTCATCAGTGCACTGGAGTTCATTGCAGATCAGAAGCTTCCCTGGAAACCCATCTGCCTGAGAGGCCATCCTCCTTCACCTCAGCTCATGGCCTCCAGAGTGTGAGGCTGTGTAAGTCAGCCCCATCTCCTGGATCTGCTTTTCATTTCAGATACTGAAGCTTCTTACAGCAGAGCTCACCAAATAAATATGTTTTAAGAAATGCCACTCTTTAAGATCTAGATTTCTTCCTTCTAGTTCTCATGACCTTTATGTAAGATACCTAGAAAGCAACAGAAGTGGGTTCTTTCACTTTCTGTATGTTTGGTGCAAACAGAAAGACTTTTCACTGGCCTGTTGTAGAAAATCAGGGAGCAAAATTGGTGTTACTTCTTTGAACCACTTCACAATAATTACTGTGAATATGGGCTACAGTGTGCCTCAGGAATAGTTCTTAGGATATGGTCTTTGTGGAAATTGAGGTGGTTATTTCCTTTTATTTTAATGTTGAATAAATTTGGCTTAACTATAGCACATAAATAATCACGATAGAATATCCAGACATGTTTGCACAGGCCAGTTCTAGAATGGGTGTGTAGGTATGACAGGCTAATCAACGCAAGAATTTGGATATTCACCCTGTGTTAGAATATGCTGCAATTCTACTTTTTCCTCATCAAAGCCATCTGCATTGCAGTGTCTTGTCCAACACATAAATTAATTGAGAGCACATGTCATTTGACGACAGTGTAAATACCCTGTCTGGTGTTCATTCCTGTTTGGTGATCCTGTAAAGGAGGTTGCCTGAACTGCAGTAAGCAGATGCCCTAGGTGGATGTCAGATCTGTGTACTCTAACTGGGTGCAGTTTGTACAGAAGTGTCAGAACTGCTACTGGGTTTGCATCTCAGGAGAGAGCAAGCTGCCCCAGTTCTCTTTAGAAGAAGTTTTAGATATATTCTTCATCATTTTCCCCCAGTGTTAGATCCACTTAATTTTTCAGAGCAGCAAATATGGATCTTCTTAACAGATCAGCCTTGGAAAAAGTAATTAGTAATCATGCTTATGAAGCGTTTCAGATAGGCAATTTCATCGTCGGAGCCGTCTGACTCGTCTCAGTCCCTGGCAAGGTGAGTTCTCCTCATGCAATCCCACATGGTACTATCGCCACACATAGGAGGATTTTCATACACTACCTACTGAGATCGGGAAGGAATGACAACGTCTTCAGAGCGTTTTTGGAACGGACACAGTCATATCAGCGTCTCCCACTAGGTGGTACTGTGGGCTAGACCCTGTGAGAGCCTGGCACAGGGGACTTAGTGGGGTTTGGAAGGTAAAGACAATTTATAGCCTATACGACAATGCATCAACAGTCCGTTCCAAAGGAAATTTCTTACAGCAGTGCTGAATAAGCAGCTACGTCTTAAAAAAAATTGCTTCTAGTTAGTTGTGATGTAGTTCTTTTCAGAAATAAGTGATTCAGCAAGTGAATTTCTCCTTCCTTCAAGACGCCTGGTTTGTGCAAGTGGAAAAGGCACTGACTGACCACTCTGGCCTGTTGGCAGCTATTTCTGTACATCTTCAGTATCTGCATAGGAAGAAGGAACGGTGAGGAGAAAGGCAGCTTCCTTGCAGCATGGGAGGACACCAGCCCCCTGGTCTGTGTCAGGCCGAGCGTGGCCATCAGGCTGAGGATGGTGATCCTTCCCTGCACAGTGTTGGTGACACACGTCTGGCATTCTGGGCCCAGTGCTGGGCTCCCCACTGGAGAGACACGGGCATACTGGAGAGAGTCCAAACAAGACATTGGAAAACTTGAGATAGTTCACCAAGATGGTCAAGGGGCTAGAGCACATGCCTTATGGGAAAAGGCTTAAGGAACTGGCCTTGTTCAGCCTGGATAAGGGGCAGCTTTTACTGGGAGGGACTTACTGGCAGCTTGTGATTGCCTACACGGAGGTTATCAAATTTCATGGCAGGAGGACAGGGGATAGAAGATGTTTTAGCTGCATATAGGGAAAAATATTTTCCCCCTGAGGACAGTCAGGCACAGGTTTCCCAGAGAATTTGTTCAGTCACCGTTCTTGGAAGTACTGAAAATGGGACTGGATAAAACCCTGAGCAATCCATTCTGACCTCAGAGCTGACCCTGCTATTAGGGACCTCCCGGTGTCCCCTCCAATCTGAAATATACTGTGCCTCTGTCTGGAGGATTAGTTACATGTTCATCATTTCGAGCACAGTGTATAAATGACAGTAAGAAAATGCTGTCATTCTGCTCCTTCTACTTTGTGCTTCATATAGAAATGACCTGCAAGTCCTTCAGTTTTACTGCTGCCTCATAAGCTATCAGCAAGTTCAGGGGTTAGTCAATGGAAAATAAAGCAGTTCACAGAATAAATGAATGAATGAAATGTTAAACCATAATACAGCAAGCCAAAAACAATTTAGAGGAACCTCACTTTAGGCATAAAACAAAAAATAAATGTTCTGAACATTTCAGAAGCAAGATGCCTGCCAAGGGCAGTATTGGGTTATTAGATGAAGCGCAAAAAGAGTACTCAGGGAAGGTAAGACCACAACACAAACCTAAATTCTTTACATCAAAATTCATTTCAGAGAAGCTGAGTGTGGTTCCCATATTGACATCTCACTCCATGTTTTTTAAATAAGGGATGAGCCTTAGGGATCATCTTAAACTGGCCTGTCAAAATAAAAAGTTCTAGAAGAAACAAGAAAGTACTTGTAAGAAATAAGTTATTAGGTCCTTATCCAAGAGTCCTAAAAAAACTCAAGGAACTCCAGCACAACTTTGCCTCACTGGTCAATATAGGTGTCTAACCTATCATTTAAGTGGGCTGCAGTTCTAGGGGAAGGAGAAGCTCTCTTTTTTTTAACAGTCTTCCATAAAGACTTTTTTCTACGTAAAACCTACTGAAATTGTCAACCAAAAAGATTTGATACTCAGCTATCTTAAAAACAAGGAAGGTCAGCATAGATTTTTTGTAAGTCATGTTTTAAAGAAATAATTTGTTAGCCTTTAAAAAATCTTGAATTCATTGATGGAGTCAGAAAAATAATTTGATACAGTATACAGGGATTTTCACAATGTGGGAAAAGTTGGGGGAAAGGAACTAAGCTGTACAACAAGAAAAAATGAGAGAGAGCAAGAGATGGAGAGAGAGAGTGAGAAGTGTTGTGCCATTTTGCAACAGCTGAGGATCTCAGTTTCCTTCTTGATCTTTACTGGGGCAGAAACCCCAGGCCAGAATATTTGCTGTGGCTCTTCAGTGCAATGGCATACTTCTTTAAGGAGAAGTCTGCATTAATTTTACTGCTTTTACTACACTTGGACATGCTGTCCCCAAGAGTAGGTTATCTCTTAACCTATGTACCTTTTATGCCTCTCAAATGCTGTATGACTGATCATCCTGAGAGGTAGCAAAGAGGTAATCAGCCAGTTTTTACTTTGCCCCTCCTTCCTTCCTTCCTTCCTTCCTTCCTTCCTTCCTTCCTTCCTT